>OY735203.1:5106349-5356349 GCA_963457665.1 Thysanoteuthis rhombus | reverse complement strand
CTGCTGAGTCCACAGGGAATTTTGTCCTATTGAAGAGTTTTGCACACTCTTTGTTTATACCAGGAATGGAACCAAGGACCCTCTGATTGAGGCAGACGTGCTAACCATTATGCTACCTGAGGAGGTAAGCAATAGAGTCAATCTATCTTATCATTGGACATATGATATTGACTTTAACTTAAGGGACCATTTTAACTCTCTTCGGACCATTTTGGTCATCCAGGCCTTTATGGGATATACCAGCTTCACACCCTCTCAGAGGCTGAGCTACAATTTCACACCAACTTAGCACCTTTCTCTCCAGGAGAATTCATAGGACACTGAATTTAAGTGTTATTTAAGTGTTTATTCTCAACATTTACAAATGCAGTTCAAAAGGTTGAGTGTTGGATAACAGGAAATGATATTCAAAGTTCTATCACTGGTCCAAAGTAATTGAAACAATAAGATGTTTCACACAGAAAAATGAAAATACTGGTTGCGAACGGTTAAAAGAGCCCTCACCCTTTCAGTCAGTCTAGAAATTATTGTCTGCTAGCTTCATTTTTGTGGATTGAGTTTTGTATTGAATTGAATAATACACAAATCGTTAGAGAAAGATTTACAGTTAGGATGAGTTATGCATGTGGCAAGTAAAAACATGCAGTATTGACAGGAACAAGAAAATTCTCTTGTTATCATAGAAAAATGAAACTTAAAAGTCTTTCGGTTGTACAAAAAGAAGTTAGATGATACAATTAAACTTGATTAAACTAATTATGTTTATAAACACAATTAGTTTAATCAAGTTCTCCCCCTTGTATTATTTATGATAGCTGTTTTTCAATGGAAAAATCTGTTTCTGCATCTCCTTTAATTGTTCTCCCCTTCACTAAAAATATCAGAGCGTTATATACTGGTGACTGACAATAGCACATACTGGTGCAGATCCAGGAGGGTCCGCAAGGAATTCAGACCTCCCACCCCCAGCTTGGACAAAGCACAATTAAGAATCTATTTCTTCAAATATAGAGACAAAGACATTCTATTTATAAAAAAAACAAATAGTCTCAAGTAATCATTGTAAAGATTGGGTATTGATTGTTCAAAATGACTCCAGAGAACCAGGAGAGCATTTTTTTGAAAAAACAAAAAAACTGTTTTACATGGAGTCCAGTGATAAACTCATACAAAATTTCAAGGTTGTAGCCAAAAGAGTGTGACCAGGAGTTCCCGAAAGGATATGCACACAGACAAAAAAGAAGGACCTGCAGCCCACTTGGTCAGGCAGGCAGGCAATATGTTGGGCTATGGTGATTTGTTTATTATTTTGCCTTTCATTTAATATAAGTAAGAATTCTTCCATTTCAATCTTGATGAAATTTTTGTTTATAGGTTGTGTGGTAAATTTCTTCCATTAATTTTCTCACTTTATTCTTCTTTCTATTTTAGTGCTAAAAAGCTCAAATGTAAGCGAAAAATGTTGGATCACTTCTCACTTTATTGTTTTTGATGTTTGAACTTTGGTTTCTTTTTCACAAATTAAAATTTTTCCATTTTGAAACAATTTGAGACCAATTTGTGCCATCTAAAACTTCATTACAAATACAGTATTGAGAATTGAATTGATAAGATCGGTAGCAAGTGAAATCTTTGCACATATTTGCAGTTGCATCCTGCTTTTTCGTTTGAGAGTTTTTTCTTCTTTCAAAAATACTTTAAATCAATAATGTCCGTTGAGTAAAAATATAATTTAATATCTCCAGCAAAAGCTGGCCCCTCAGAGTTAATAAGTCACGTATTTATAGCGACTAGTTTTATGAGAAAATCTTGGAAAGGATAAAAACAATAACTTTTTTCATCAGTCCTTGCTATTTTGAATTAAGAAAGGCCAAAAGTCCAATTTTAAGCCGTGTACTTGTCAAGTTATATGACAAAAGAATTGAAAGTGCTAACAAGCTAGCAGCCAAAAGCACCAGCAACAATAAAAACTGAAAAAGTTCCTTTATTAAAACTCAGGGCCTTTAGACATCAGAGTTATCTTTAAAAATAAACTGAGCCTCAAAAATTCCTAATACTACAAAAAGAAATGTTCAGAGGAGTCATTGATGAAATAGCTTTCACATGTCAGCAGAATAATGAAGTTGATTCATCAAAAATTATTAGGTTGCTACAAATGAAATATTTTTTTTTCAATAGTATGTTGAAGGATGATATAAACAACAAAAAACAAAAAATATTTGTGATCCATTTGTAGCCTTTTACAACAATCCTCTCATGATTGTATACCAACTGTATAAGATTCTACAGGTTTAGTGATTGCAAAGTCAGTAAGAGCATGAATCATGGTTTCTATATTATTGAAGTTCTTATTACAGATATGAAGTTAAAAATGCATGGAAAGATTATAATCAGTTGGAAAAATATTAGATGAATTTAGAGGATGCTGCAACACTTGATATCCTAATTCTCTAAGCTCAGAAACAGTCAGCTGAGATGACTGGAACATTGCATTCAGTACATGTGGGCTCCATTTTCCCAACCTTTCCTGTTGCCATCAGATGATATGATAAAATCACTGTTGGAGTCCTAAAGTCTCTAGAGAGTACTCAAACTTTTGTTTGAGGGTCATTGGCTACTGTTGTTGTTGATTCTTCATCATTATGAATAGGTTTAGGCCTCTCTCAAGACTTATTGTAGGTATCCATACATTTAAGACCAAAACATATTGAACCAACACTGAACAGTTTGCACCGTAGTAATGCTCATTCCAAAGGCTCTGTTGACATTATCAGATGCTTGAGCAACATTGTGTCCTAACTTTAGATCATGTGTGGAAATTAGGCTAACTTTTAAGCGAGACACCGTTGCTGTTAAGGGCTTGAAAACCTCCAATAATGATGTATCATGTTTCTATTTAGTTTGAATCTCCAATCTGCACTAAAATGTAATCACATGTAATAAATCTTTCATTTTTAGAATTATTCTACATGTTGTTGAAAGAAAATAACTACATTTCATGCCCAACAACAGCAGTTATAAGAATGAATGAGGTTAGACAGGTCAAAAACACCCTGAGATATTCTTCACTTTGAGGCGTAGTTGTCTGCTAAAACATAAAAGAAGCTTCGGGCTGGTCGTGCTCATTATGACAATTTCAAAGAGAAAGAAACTCTAAAATGGCATTTCAGATCAAAGGGCTTTTTTTTATTAAATGACCAATATTATACTGATAAAATTCTAATTCCTCATAAAGCATAAATGCTACTTTCAGTTTCCTGACTGGGAACTGAAAAGAGTGTAGAAGATACCAGAACAGATAAAAGGAACATTCATGTTTCCATGATAATTCTTTACAAAGTTTCATATTGTGAACGTCTCAATCGATATATTTAACAGCATTAACATTCCACTCTGCCCGATCAGAAGGAAATAAAAGCTACTTTAAAGTCATATCTAAGAATAGTTTCAAGATAGTGAAATTTTGATTTGATCATGAAAAGAGAAGATTTTTCTTTTCATTAGGGAAAAAAACCCACAATCACAGGGAGTGACACTAAGGGGGATGCCTAAGAATTGTTCATCTAGTTTTGTGGTAACTCTCTTTTCTAATGAATCATCTATTTCAATAAATCAAACAACCTTAGCCATCAAAGATGGCAAAGGATTCAATCCTTTCACATATGTGTGTGTGTTTGTGTATTTGTTTGTGTTCCAATACTCTGGCCTAACTGTTTTGTCTACAGATTTGAAAAATGGCATCCGCACTCCCCTTCACCTCTCCTGAAAACGTTTTTTTTTCCTGTGATATGTTGGGGGCCTTACCTTGACGGCTCTCTTAATAACATCTAGATTCTCCAGAATCTACATATTTCTGGATGTTTTCCCTTGTAGAAAGCCTATGATGTCATAAACAGAATTCAAAATGACCATATTTATTTTTTGATGGAAAGATTTTCTACAGGACTTGAAAATTTAATGCTATGTTTGTTCAATTATTGACTTTGATAGTGAACTTCAATTAAATTTTGTGGAAGGGTGGACAACAGAGTAAGATAAAGTAGGTTGAATTTTGGGAAGGATCCAGGAATTTTTCTTTGATCAAGAGATATTCACGTTTTTTTTCCCCATGCATTTTTTTTATGCTCATGACTTGCCCACGATATATCTCCAAAAGTTCTCATTGGATTACCATGAAAATTTGTAGAAAGATGAACAATAGGCTACAGCAAAAGTGATCAATTTTAAATAAAAACATATTTTCTTTGTATTATTTTGCAAAGTCAGAAATGAAAAATTGAAAGCCAAAGATGAATAGAATTGTTAATAAATGACGGCTTCTCATATCACATTGAATAATACAAGAATATGATAAATAATATACCACATGTTTGTACAGTAAGATCACCAAAATTCTAGATATCCTGGGAAGAGAGTAAATTCCGGAAGGTGGCGGGTGACAATGAATGACTGCATGGGTGTTACCAACCATAGGCCTACCACTGTATAGATGTAAAGTTCAGTTGCTTGTGAATGTCCAGAAATAGTTCCTAGCATGTCACACAAATAGACACACACATATGCATACGGTATATACAGAATATTTAAGATGGGTACTTAATTTTATTTTAAGTATGCAAATAATGCATTGTGTCCAATGCACTGCTATAAAGATCTGGTAACCTATATGGCGTGATAAGGACATTCATTGGGCTTAGATAGGTTGCACTCTACAGTAATCTTCTAAAAACCTTTGTGAACCATTTGTCTTTTATTCTAGCATACACAGTATCTATATTCATGTAAGTACGTTAATAAGTCCATTGCCTATTTCCAGCATAATCTCCTTCCTTTGTCAACGTACTCAACCTAGTGCTCCTCTGTTAATCACAAAGAATGAACATTATAAAATGAATGTTTCAAATCAAAATCCATCTAAAAAATACATGTCAGGCCACTGAGTTTATAATCCACACTCATGCATCATTATCATCATCATCAGTCTTTTATTGTCTTTCGTCGGACAATGACCTTCCCCAAGATCTGCCACATTTCTCTATCAAGGGCATTGCCAAGCCAGTATTTTCTGAATTTGTCAATCTTGTATTCTGCCAGCCTCAGTTTCACATATGATCTCTAGGGATCTATGCTGTGAGTCGTGATGTCCATTGGCTGACTGTCATTCTTGTAACATGACCAATCAATTGCCATTCAAGTTTTCTAGAAGATTCAATGATGTCTCCGACTCCCGTTTTTTTCCTTGTATACTGTGTTGTCTTCTGATTTCTTCATTTGAGGTTGAGCATGATTCCTTGTATACTGTGTTGTCTTGTGATTTCTTCATTTGAGGTTGAGCATGATTCTCTCATGCAAGCGTTGCATGCTTCTCACTTTGCAGGTCTGTCTCTTGGTTAGGTTCCATGTTTCAGCTCTATAAGTGACTATTGAGAGGATGCATAGATTGTAAACTCCTCTTCTCAGGAACTACAAGAGCTCTTTGCTTTTTGAGGAAGATAAACGTTTTTTTATCTTTAAATTTCAAGTAGTTTTGCTTACATTTTGCTCTTGAATATTCAGAAATAATTCATACCAGTTGTTCCCAAACTTTTTTTTTTGGTGGAGCCCTTTTACAATTTTTCAAGAATATCACAAATTATACCTGTATTTCACAGACAACTCCCTCTATCCTAATTTTGATAAGATATTAAATGAAACAAAAATTGTTTTATGGAGAGAAGTTATTCATATAAAAAACATATCATAAATGAAAAATTAGAATAAGAATAAAAAAAAAAACAACTCAATTCAATCGTTATAAATTTGTAACTGTTGTGAAAAAAAATGATCAAAAGTAGATCAATACAAAGACAGTTCGTTTCTTCTCGGACTTCAGTATTCTCTGGAAATTTCGATTTATATTGGATAATTGAGTTTACATATCTGGTACAGCATCCAGTCTGATGCGATATTTAGTTTTTGTGCTAACATATTTAGAAAAGCCAGATTCACATAAATAAGTCATTTCAAATGGCAATAGAACACAAATAACCAAAACCACTTTGGGAAATACTGGTTCACAAAGCAGTTAATACATTGGTCCTGGAAGTCATTGATAGAAATTAGTCCTCATTGACTGCTTTATCAATGTTGCCCTGTTCTTTGTCCAACATGTATTTACATGCCAATGTCTTTCATTCTTATAAGACAATCATTCCTACAGTTTATTATTTCATCATCATCATCATCATCAGTCTTTTATCATCCATCATTTGACATAGATCTTGCCCAGGATTTGCCATATCTCTTGACCGTGGACATCATGGAGTCAGTACTTTCTGAACACATCTAGGTCTTCTCACCATCTTACATTCTGCTGGCCACAGTTTTGCTTGTGATCTCTGGGGATCAAAATTGAGAGTTGTAATGTCCAGCAGTGACCTGCTGTTATTGCAACATGACCAGTCCATTGACATTTGTGTTTCCTAATGGAATCTATGGTGTCTTGGAATCCTGTTTTTCTTGTACTGTCTTGTGATCTTTTAATTTTATGTTGAGTAGGAATTTCTCTTGTGCACTATGAATATGTTGAAGACAAAGACACAAGAATCAAAATTGAAAACAAGGAGGAAGTAAACCATTAGATCGACAATGAATCTCCATGAAATTCTCAAAGGAATCAATATTATTACTCAAGGTTAGCAAGCTTTTGGATGGGCACCCTCAAGCTTCAAGAACAAGAAAATCCCAATAGTTCTTAAACAAAAAGTATACAACCAATGCAGCCTCCTAATAGTCACCAATGGAACTGAAACATGGAACCTGACCCAAAGACTGTAAATAAATAGATAGATAGATAAGGAAATTCCAGTAGACAGTGTGTCATTCAAAGACAATTTTTGTTTCACTATGTGTTTGAAACAAGTTTTTATTATAACGCCATCAAGTTGTATTAGTAGTGGTGAGACAAATGGTACGACTATCATTCACTCTTCAGTTCCTTTGAATGACACACTGTCTGCTGGAATTCCCTTATCTTTCTATTTATCTATCTATCTATTTATTTACTGCTAGCCTCCAATTATATAGGGACTAGTTTCTCAGTATGTCTTTGGTTATTTTCTAAAATATTTTTATAGTCACTAATATTAAATTTCTGAGAATGGTTACACCTGCACAACTTCATTATAAGTCCATCAATTCCAGTAGAACAAAATTATCCATCAGTAAAAGGACCTTGGCCCCATTCATCATATCTTCTTACAGGGAAAAAGAAAACTTGAGTTAATCTAGGGATTAATAGGTAACTGATGTGAATCAATTTATTTATTTTTGGTAATTTAATTTCATAAAAGATATACATTTCTTGCAGGAAATGTGACTTTGAATGCGGTTATCAGGTTAATAAGAGAATGTTTCTTTGTTTGGTGGAGAATTATGCAAATACCTATTTTTCCCTCCAATACATTGTGTTGTCTTGTGATTGCCCCCGATTCTCTCTCTGAATAATTCTTCAAGAAAACCTTATTCAAGAAATATCAAGGGTGTTCCTCAAGGAATTCTGATTGTGAATATCTTTCATTATCAATGGACATGTGCTTGTAAAAGCCAGGATATTCATATGTAATGAAAATATACAGAAAATGGCAAGAATTATCAAACAATGTATTAGACTAATTACGTGATGATTCAAATCATTCCAAGTTAAAAATAATCAAATCTAATAAACTAAACTGAGAACCATGCAACATGCCTGAGAGAAAATCATGCTCAACATAAAATGAAGAGATCACACGACAGCACAGTAGAGAAAAAATAGGAATCAGGGATATCATAGAATTACTTAGAAAAACACAAATGGCAATGGGTTGGTCATGTTGCAAGAATGGCTGACAACCGATGATCATCATGACTCACAATAATGATCTCCAGAGATCACATGTAAAACCAGCGTTGGCAAAATATAAGATGGCATGATGAACTAGATAAGTTCAGAAAGTACTGGCTCCCTGATGCTCCAGAGGGGTCTGGCAAATCATGGGGAAGGTCTATGTCCAACAACAGACATTATCCTGAAACATATTTTGTCGAAAGAGTTGATCATTTAGTAGTGCGGATATTTGGTTTTGTGGCATACTTTCTGCGTGATTGCTAAAAAGATTGAACTCAACTTCAAGGAGATGTAGGTTTGTTCCGTTTGCAACAAACAAGAAGTACATTTTTGTTAGATGTCTTTGACTCTTTTTGTCTACATATGTTTTGATGTTGTTTGTGACGGTAAAAAGTTGACTAGAATGTCTGTAAAGTAAGATCAAATAACGCTTGAAGTGAATGTAAAGTACAATCAAACAAGGTTACTTACATTTTGGTTCAACAATCACATATATGGACAACTGCCTAATGTGCTCTGAAGAACATATGATCAGTTCAAAGTGCTAAAAGAAAAGGAGTAAAAAGAGCTGGCGAGAGAAATGGAGTGTGGGATGGAAATAGTCACTTTTATGAGCTTGGGAGTAACGTCACTATGCACTATTTTTAGGACTAGGGAGAAAGTGATGGCTGCACTATTTTAGGACCTAATATGTCATTGTCTTCATAATGATCCAATTTATAAGCAAGGATTAGATAAATGTTTTTTTTTAATTTTTTGATACTTGTAATTATTTATCTAATCCTTGCTTATAAATTGGATATGACTTCGTCTTTTTTACCGTGCTTTCTTTTTTGGTTACTTTTTTCACTTACAAGGAGGAAGTGGGTATATGATAAAGCTAGGTTTTGGAAACTAGATGTATGGTAATATCTCCACTATTTGACATTGAACATGCAGAAAACCTGAAAATTGAGTAGAGGTATAATCCATAACCCTGCATATCCTCCCATTTCCAACCCTGTTTACTGTTGAGTCAACCCTGCCATAGATTATCTATTTGTTGATGGCATGGATTCATCGTTTTTCTTCATTCCAAGGGAAAGCAAAGATGGCCATGTACAACAAATGATATCAAAAGAGCAAGTTCATGCCTGAATCAATGATTTTAATGTGTTCTAACAACCAGTTCAACAAATTTATAACCAACTCATGTCTTGAAATGTAATCAGAACTTCAAATACATCTGTATAAATGACTTCATTTGAGTTGTATCTAGCACATTGTTTCAGTTTGTTGATTCCCCAGTCATATTCAGATAGAAACATAGAAGATATCCATTAATTACATAATGAATCACCATAGCCCACATATGCAACTGGACTAAATATCTAAATTCATGTAAGAAAATGAACCTTCTATCAATATTTATCTAGAAAAAAATAGATCTCTCACCTAAAACCATCTGAAAAATACCTTTGCATTATTGGTCCAAAATAACTATAGAGACCCTAAAAAGCTATTTTTTCAAAAAAAACAACGACCACAGTTTTTAGATGGTGTTTAGTTGTGCACTCAAGAAAATTTTTTAGGTTGTATCCTCAAAAATTTGACCAGGAGAGCCTAGACACACACACACACACACACAAACATACTTGCAGAGACAAGCAAAGCGAGAGAATCTGTAGCCTACTTGGCTGGTTGGTCAGGCAGGCCATTTGTAGGGCTACAATGATTTGATAACTTCAGCTAATTTCCGAATTCAACATCTAAGAAGACTACAATGTTATATTAAGGGACAGGCATGCTGAATGGAAGATTCATCTGAAGAAGACTAGAGAATCAACCAGCTACAACATTGTGATAACAGGAATAGATAAAAAATCTACACTGCATTTTGAAAGTTTGATCAATTCAACAATTGGTACATACCTCACTTGTAAATCACAGTAAAAAAGCCAACAACAATACTATAAGTTCAAAAATACTGAAGGTACATCTTGCAAAAATTAATTATTGTAGCCTCTGTGAGCATTTGAACTAATCATTAAAAAAAAAATCCCGGCATTAGATTTGAGCATTGTTGCTCCTAAATGACTTTAGAGTCCCCAAAAAGCACTTTTCTGAGAAAAATAAAAACTATTTTACATCGAGCCTAGTGGCATACACATGCAAAATATCAAGGTAGAAAGCCCCAAAAATGTAACCAGGAATGCCCAGAGACATGTGCGCACAGATAAGCAAAAAGAGAGAAATCTGTAGCCCATGCAGCTGGTTTGCCGGGCAGACCATATGTGGGGCTACAATGATTCAATCACACCAGACGATTTCAAAAATGTTTTTAAGTCATAGTTAAGAAGAAAATATAGCATATGTTTAGAATTATTGATAACAATTCAAGTTCTATCAATGAAGACAGACCTGGTTAGTCACTGCGTAGAAACCGTCACATGTCCAACAGTTGTGTTGGGGGTGATCAATCAAATAATTTGAAAATGGGATGATCGATAAATTTACTACTCTTGTCTTCAGTAATTTGGCATAAACTTAAATTGAACCTGCCTGCTAAAAACTTTTTGGGGGAGGAGGGTAAAAAAAACAACAAAACTGTTTTTACTAGACATAAGATGTAAATGTTTGATTTTTCAGCCCTCAAACACCATTAGTGCGGCTTGTATATATCATAAATACATAGCCAGCCAGACCAACTTGAAAACTGAAGAAACCTTTTCTGACAGTTTTCATTGATAGTCTTTAAGAACCATGTCATATCAAAGAAAAGGACTACTCTATGAAAATGTTAACAAACAAAAGAATCAACTTGTGAGAATTCTAGAAAAAACGAGAATATCTGTCTGAAAAAAGCTGATAGCATACACTTCAAGGGATTATTTGATAAATCAAATACGTTTTCAGAATTTGTTTTTCTACTTTTGTCTTATCAGAACAAAATAAAACTCTGCATCATAGAGAGATTGGGTAATAGATAAACTCTTTTGTGGGTTCTTTCTTCCTAAAAAATTTATTAGATCAATAAAGAGGTACTTTCTTTCAGATGTATTCATACATCTCACTTTGTTGATCCCCACTTAACTGATACCAACTTGAAAACTGAAGAAACCTACGTTGACAGTTTTGGTTGATGGTTTCTAATATACCCTAGGTTTCAGGCAAATGTTCCCAGCAGTGTCTTTTGTCCTATGTTGGGGAAATCTTAAAAGTGTCTTTGGAGTTTACTTGGTACTTTAATGCTCATGCCTGTATGCACTTTAAGAATCGTCTGTGGGGAAAAATGATGATTTTATTCCATTTTGGTGAAAATCAGGGCTGGATATGAATCGGAAGTGGAGAAATAGGTCGAAAAAGCTCATGAAAAAGTTGAAGTAGGTGCAAGCATGTGTCAAAAATAGTCTGTAAAGTTAACTTTTGTACTAAAATGTACTTCATAACAGTTATCATCATCATCATCGTCATCGTCATCAACAATAACATTACATCATCAGCATTCACAATCATGGGATTATACACTTTAATTACTTTTTTAGTAATAATTCATTTAATTCATAGTTTCCCTTCAAGTGGTCCCCCTTGTCCATGAATTTCCTCTCAGTGGTTTCCCCTTATCGACAGTTTATCTTTCAGGAGCCCCCCCCCCCCATTTATACACAGATTACCTTTTAGTGGTGCTCCCATATATAATGTTTATATTTTGGGGGACCCCCAGTTTTTAGGATATTTCAAGTCACCATCATGACCCAGAAACAAATCATGTAAAACTATTCTAAATAATGGCGCCTGTTGAGTATAATTGATATTTCACATCATCTTATATCAGAAAATACTGAAAAAACTGTAATTCTGTTCAGATTTTGTTTGAATTGGTTCAAAATAAAATAGTAATCCCTTTCCATTTGCCGCGGTTAGGGGCAACAGGGGGTGCCAATGTACTAAATCAGTGAATGATTTTTGCTGTGTACCTAAGACCCATATGGTCACCACAAACTACAAATTTTCTAAGATGAACTTTTTCATCAACAAACACTTTATCATTCCCAAATTGTGAATTTACGAATGAATTAGTGAATGCAGAAAAGCATAAACTGAAAAAATACACAGTTAATTAACAAAATGATAAATTTCATGAATCTACTCAGTGAATTAGAGAACAAAAAATTTAATTAAACTAAAATACTGTTTGATTAACTGGTTTGCAGGTGTGAACTTTTTCAAACAATATTATCTCCTGTTTTGTGATGTCTACATAGATGATTTTTATTTGATAATTTAAAAAAAATATTTCCTCTTAGTAAAAATATGAAGATTAACACAATGAAATAAATAGATTACAAGATCCAAATGTTCTTATTGACGTTTGTAACTTCTTATCAAAGGTTGACAGTAGTTGCTATACATAAATATATGCATTAAAGATTTCCCGAAATTTGTTCATTTTGTTTGTACAGAATATTTACAATGATGCATTTTTTGGTAGTATGCCTCAGAACTCCCAAAAATATTCCCACTAAATTATTCATGACTGAATGCTCAAAACCATGAATGGAAAACCTGCAATTAGCTAAAGATAACTGTATACATTAGTTACCTTTCTATGGGTATCAATTTTCTAATAATTTACAAATTATATACAAAGTGAATTTACTTATTTTTGTGTGCTTCAATTTTTTCCCATTGTAGAGGAATTGATCTTATATACAGGGTTTATTCAAATCCATTTTGAATCCCTGTCGCCATGATCGCTAACCCCACTAAATAACAAACAATATTCTTCCCTTTTCACTCGTGGTTTTTGTTTGTGCAATGGGAAATACTATTTGGCCGAGAACCTTGCAAAGTCACATGAATGCACCAATAGGCATCTTCTGAAAGCAGTTTTTGGAATTTGGGGATATTCTTTGAAAAATTTTCAATGATTTATTCATTTCTTTTTTGATCTTGCGTCAGTGCTACCAGACACAACATTTAAATTTACATGAGTGCTCTGCCAGGCATCTTCTGAAAACAGAATATTTTATTTTTCTGAAATTTCATAAATCTTTTTTTAATAGAAAATTTAGTTTGTTTTTTTTACTCTCTTCCTCCTGATTAATCTCTATCAGACAAACCTTCTGGTGTTGAATGTTGCAAATGTGCATGAGTACACCTAATAGATACCTTCAAGAATTGTTTTTTTCAAATGAAATAGTTGCTGTAGTAGCAGAGACATAGGCACATGCACATACACACACACCCTTTCTTTTTCCAAACACGCAAAATCAAATCAAAAAGTCGATAGTAATCATTATTGTTTATTTTCTATTGAATTATTATGCACCAGGATTTCTCAAAGTCAGGCTTGGGATACCTCAGGGGTTCCCATGAAGATTATCGGGTTGCAGAAATATTCAAAAATCTTTTTTTTAAAGAGTAATGTGTTTTTCTTATTTTGGGAAGAAATTCTTTGTTTTGTGAAGAAAAAAAATTTTTTTTTCAAATTTCTTGTATCATTATGTCAGCGCTACCGCACATACTATGATGATAAACTTTATGGCTGGTGTAGAGTGTATTCTATTCTGATCATCTCATTGTTTGCTGACATTGCACACCCATGATGCCTTTAGGACAGCACACCTCATACATAATGTTTTAGCTAAGAATAAATGTATTGTTATGTTTTGGGGCAAAAACTCACATCAACCACTCTTCGCAGGTGTATTTTTGCCAATGTTTCAGTCCTTTTCCCGTTCATTCAGCACAAATTTTTCAGATCTATCAATGTATGTATCATCATTATTTTAGGTCATTTATTATTTTATGAACATAAAATTGTTTCTGTAGAATAATTTCTTTCTTCCAATTTTAGAGACTTTCAATTCCATTGAACCAGCAGAGAATTTGTTAGTGTTTAGAAAAAGAAATGCGACTGTAATTCTAAAATGGATGTTCACTTTCCATCATTTTTACAGGGGTACAAATGAAAGCACAGTTCACATGAATTATCTTTCCTATGATTCAATCTTATTTATATGAATTCTCTTATTTCTTTTCAATTTTAAAACATCATGCAGCCTGTAACATTTTTAGCATGGGATGATCTAAGCCCAGTTTCTGTAAAAATGATAGAAAGTAAGTGCCCAGTTCAATAATATAGTCACATTGTAAAATGAACTACCTTCATGAAAACTTGGAATTATTTTTTCCTCAGAATTAACCAATTTTTGGATGGTTCAAAAGTCTCATTTTTGTCTAAAAAGGTCAAGGTCTCACCAAATCTAGCGATAAAAACTACTTAATCATCAACTCAGTGGTGGAGGCAAAAAAGTCGTGATACACTGACTGGACATGTTACTTGTTCGCGTATTAGGAAAAAAATTCACACAGAAGATAATTGTGGCACACTATTGTACTACAGCAAACAGTCTGTGAACCACTGCATTAGATTAATGGTTTTCCCCACCCATTCTATCAACCAGCCTATAAGATGAATTGGAAAAGTAAATATTATACTGAGATAAGTGTGTTTGTATTATGGTAGGAAAACCAAGAACTCAACCCTGTAGATCTAGAGGGTTGGGAAAAGTAGTTGTGAGCAGTAGTCCAGAAAAAGACCTTCTTAATTATGTACTCAGTACAAATATGATTCATGAAAGTTGCTATCTCCGAGAAGACAAATCCGAAACCGTCAACCCGAACTGTTACCAAAAACAGTCAACATAGTTTTCAAGCTGATCTGGTCGGCTTGCTATCTATGTATAATGTGTACACACTGCACAAATGGGGCTAGAGGGCTGAAAAATTGAAACATTTGCTCCTTCTTATGTCAAGAAAAAAAAGTTGTTTTTTTTTAAATCGCCCCCCAAAGTAGGTTTTTATCAAGGGGTTCAATTTGAAATGTAAATTTTTACTAAATTGATCCCTTTGTTTGTGTCCACCTGTAATATAAGAGTTAGAACTTTTTTAGTGGTCACTGTCCCAACAAGACGACAGAGGTAACTCACTGATCACCCCCTTTTCCAATTGTTTTTATTGACCCCCCCCCCCTACATGGCATGCTACCAAAGTGACGTTTTGTATCAAGTGACAAACCAGACTTATCTTTTATCTTGATTCTTGTTTGTGTTCCAAACTACTTAAACTTTACTTATATCACCTTAACCTTTATTTTCAAAGATCTGAAGGTTTCCTTCTTTTGCCAATATGTTTATTTGTCATGTCCCTCCCCCTTTCTTTCTCTCTGTGTGAACATCCTAACCTTTGCAATACTCTTAACATTTTATGATGCCTCAAAAGGGTTAAAATGTCATTCCCTCATAGGTCGCTCAATGCAAGGTTTAACCTTGCAAACATTTCGACCAAAGGAATAACCGTGACCTTATGTTTCATCTTGCCGATGCTTTAGACAGGTATTTTTTTACATCTTGATATTTAATGCATTCCAAGCTTCTAGGTCCAAACAAATCTGAAGGATTTTCCAAAACAGGTCTGGTTAGTTGCACAATAGAAACCATCACTTGACCAACTTCTTTCTGCAACATGCCTTACTGAGGGTGATCAATTCAAAAAATTAGAAAAAGGGGAGATCGATGAATGGAATACTTCTCTCGGCTTTTTTTGTTGGATCGTTGAAAAAGTCTGATTTTTTTTAAAAATTTGTCTCATTGGAACTGGACATAAACTCATGGACAGGTTTATCATGAAAATTGCATTATGAATTGAACCCCCAGGAAAAACATATTTTGAAGGGGAATTTTGAAAAAAATTAAAAAAAATTTTCTGGACATAAGAAGGAGTAAATGATTGAATTTTCAGCCCTCCAGCTCCTTTGGTGTGAACTGTATGCATGATACATATATGTATTTACTTACCTAACCAGCCAACTAAACCAAGTTAAAAACTGAAGAAACCTATGCTGAAACATTTGATGATGGTCTCTAATACAACAATTCCAAACAATGCATTTATAAGCATTCTACTCAAGTGATTTGATTCATGGTTTAATGTCAAATGCTAATAAACTGATGTTGAATACTTTTAATAGTTCAGCTTTAAGTTTCTTCAGAATCTCAGAATATTGCAGCAAACAATCAGGTTCATTGATTTAACATTAGTAACAGAAATATTTTTTCCGACAATAGGTTACATCAAGTAATAAATTTTCATTCACACAAAATATGTCAATTTTATTTTACTACATTTCCCTCCATTTGATACACACTTTCCATGAATAATGTTGCTTCAAAAATTACCAACCGTTTATACCACAATCATCACAGTTCATGAATGGTCTACGGATTGAGGGAGACTGATACCCAGATAGTTTCTAGAAGAGACCCGAGATGACCCCCAAATGAAATGGTGAAAAGGTGCTTTACGTCATCAACATCGTCACCATTCTTTTATTGTTTGTCGTTTGACATAGATCTTCTAGAGGATTCCCTAGACCTCTCTATCATGGACATCATGGAGCAAATACTTTCTGAACTTGTCTAGTTCATCTAGCCATCTTATATTCTGCCGACTTCATTTTCACATATGATCTCCGGGGATCCATGTTATGAGTAGTGATGTCCATCGGTTGTCTGCCAGTCTATTGCTATTTTCTAATGGATACTATGGACACTTGATATATGGTGCTGTCTTGTGATCATCCCATGTGAGGTTGAATATGATTCTTTCATGTGCACGTTTAATTATCAATTAAAATGTTGGGAAAGGAGGTAATCAATGGGGAAATTACTTCTCTTTCCTAAAGCAAAAAAAATTGGTCTACACGTTAACTTCAGTAAAACAAAAGTCATGTGCAACAATCACATCAAGAATAAGGACATGACTGTCAAAATCAAAGATGCAAAACTAGGGAAAGCAGACCACTACATTTACTTAGGACAATAAATCTCTATGAAACTCACAAAAGAAGAAGAAATCAAGTGGAGAATTACCCTTGGATGGCAAGCCTTTGGAAGAGCAAGCTCAACCTTCAAAAATAAGATGATCCCAATAATCCTAAAATGAAGGGTATACAACCAATGTATCCTCCCAATAGTCACTTATGGAGCTGAAACATGGAACCTAACCAAGAGACAAACCCGCAAACTGAGAAGCATGCAGCATGCGGATGAGAGAATCATGCTTGGCCTCACATGGAGAGATCCCAAGACAGCACAATACATCAGGAAGAAAATGGGGGTTCCGGGACATTATAGAATCTATTAGAAGGCTCAAGTGGCAGTGGGTTGGACGTGTTGAGAGAATGAAAGACAAACGATGGACATCAGAACTCACAACATGGATCCCCTGTGACCACATGCAAAACCGAGGCCAACAAAATACCATATGGAGAGATGAACTAGACAAGGTCAGAAAATACTGGCTCCGCGATGCCCACAATAGAGAAATGCGGTAGATTCTGAGGAAGGTCTATGTCCAACGATGGACGTTAAAAGATTGCTGCTGCTGCTGATCATTATCATCACTGAAAAATATCCACATTTTCGAAAAATAAGCATAAACACTGCCCTACACAAACTAAGGGGTCATATTTGCATATAATTTTATTGTGCCCACCTCTTTTCCCTAAAAGCCCATTGGGATGGATTTTAAACGCAAAAAAATGTTTTTCCAGCTATAATAAGGAGTGAATATTTAAATTTTCAGTCCTTTAGCTCCATTAGTGGAGTCTGTATGTGCCATATAGCCATCCAGCCAGACCCACTAGAAAACAGAAACCTATGTTGGTTGATGGTTCTTTTTAATAAAAAGAACATCTTTCTATTGACTGAGGGTTTATAACATGACAACTTCAACTTTTCTTTAACTAATTAACTCCCTTGTTTTTCTTGGAACATTGACACAAGTGACCTGCCCCTGCTTCCAAACAAAACAAATAGTAGTTATCACAACTGATCGTGTACTCCGAAGATGTTTTTTGCCCCTCCCCCATGAACTTGAGACAACTATAGATTTTTGACACCAATTACCGCCAACAAGTGAGTCTAAAACAAAAGTAATCAACCACACCCAAAATTAGATATTTGAATGCGTATGTTCCAGGCAATCGACGAGACGGGCGTTACCTCTCTCAGCGGTCATAAATACACCAACTCATCACCCAAAGATGGCCGTAGGGTACGATGACTGCGTTCAAGAAATAAACCAAGAAAAAGACAAAGACAAAATTCTGAACAAAATTTTACATCATGACTTTATTTTTCCTTGATTAATTACCATTCAAGGTTTTAATGACATATGCACGAAGTTACTCTTTAAGCCAATCATCTTGTCACTAAACACCTAAGCTAAGAATATATAAAATTTCCCTCCAATTTGAGGAAAAGTAACAAAAAAAGAAAAAAAGGAAACTAATTCTGTATTTACCTTAATCTTAACACTTTTGGTTTTCTTATTTTTTCACTAAATGAAAATAAATAAATAAAAGGAAATAATTTGTTTGGCTGAAGACATTTTGCCTCCTATGGTTTTGAAAAGAAATATCAGATTTGATTGGCAGATCTTAAACTGTCTTGCATGCACAAAAAAGCAGAAATGATTTATTTCATCAAACATTTTTGTGGAAATTTGCTTGATTTTTCTGTTTTTGTTTCACATAACCTAATATTAGGGACTGTCACCTAAACTGTCACAATGGGTTTCTTCAGTTTTTAAGTTGGTCTGACTGGCTGGCAGATTGGTTATGTATGTATCACAGGCCACACAAATTGAGCTAGAGGTCAGGAAATTTCAACATTTACAAATGATTGTACAGAAAAGTTTGTTTTTTGGTTTTCATAATTCTCTCAAAATTTTTTTTTTTTTCGGTGGGTTCAATTTCCATTGTAAGTTTATGCTAAATTGGTCCTTAATTTGTGCCTGGCTGTGTTCATGCTCGTCTTTTGAAAAAAACTTACTTTTCAATGATCCAACAAAAGGAGAGAAGTAACTTAATCTTCGATCATCCTTTTTTCCAATTTTTAAAAAATGATCACCCCGAACATGGTAAGTTCTCAGAATATGTTGGTCATAGTTTCTATTGAGTGACTACCCAGACCTGTTGTCTTTCTGTTTGACAAGTTAAAAGCTCTTTTTATAATTCTGGATATGATTAAAATCCTGCTGGTCTACTTACAAATGTTATTGACCAAATTGCTCAGTTTTTCTTTCTAGCAACTGCTAATTTTTCCATCATAAAATAAGCATTTTATGATATAATCCCTGTCAAATATTTGTTCTTCTGCTCAAAGCTATTTCTTTAAGAAAGACTCAAAATTATACAACTGTAACTCCAAACAATTCAAGTTGATAGCAACATTTTCAGATTGGCTTTATTTTCACAACAAGGCCACCATCCTCTGCCTTTTACCATCAAGCATTCGACAAAGAGTTTCCCCAAGATTTGCAAGATCTCTCTTCATCATGGCTGTTGTAGAACAAATACTTTCTAAACTTGCTTAATTTATCACACCATCTCCTTTTTCAATGGCTTCTGTTTTGCATATGATTTCTGGGGATCCACGTTGTAAGTTGTGATGTCAAGCGATTGTCTGTCATTTTTACATTATGACCAGCCCATTGACATTTGAGCATTTTGATGGATTCTTTGATAACTTGGACCTCTGTTTTCTAATTTAAAGTGTTGTCTCATGATCTCTCCATGTGATGTTGAGCATGATTCTCCTCTGTACACATTGCAAGAACTTCAGTTGGAGCACCAATCTTTAGCTTAGATTCCATGTAGACCCTTCTTTTTGGACTAATGGTATTTTCTTGTTCTTTTAAGTTGAGCTTACTACACTCAAAGTCTGTCAATATAGTGATTCCTCACTTGATTTCTTCTACTTCTGAGGATTTCATGGAGATTCACTTTCATTTATCTTTCTTCTGCTTCTCTTTATTTCTTTTGGATGATTTTATTCAGTTCATTTGCTTCCATCTTTTCTCTTGGTGTTGTAGGTAGCTTGAGATTTCTGCATTTTTCCATGAGATTCTTGGTTTGTTCCGAGTGTTAACAAAGAGATTGTTTGCATTTTGGCTCAAATATATTTGCAACTTCAATCAGAGAGATTGGTATTAATATATTGTTGAGCTCTTTCCTGGTTCATATCTGTTTTCTAGTTTGAGCTTGAAGAGTTGTGTGAACTCTCTTTATACACTAAGTTGTTTCAATTTGGTGCAGAACATTTTTCTGCATTCTTTCCTGGTGTTACTTTGAATTTTACTTCTTATCATTCTGTTGTCGCTTCCTACATTGATTTGATTTAGAACCTGCATGTCATTGACAGTATTGCCTTTGTCTGCGAGAATGTAGTCAGTTTTGTTTCAAGGTTGGGACTCCTCCAGATCCATTTTCTATTGTATTTCTTCTCGAAGATGTTCATGATTTGGAACATGTATGCTGCTGCAAAATTAACAAGATTTAAATTTATGAACGAATCTATCATTATCTTGTCCTACCTGAGTGTTGAAGTCTTCCATAATGATGTTGAAGTATTTTTTGGTATCTTGGGGTATGGAGTTATTGTGGAAGTTATCTCCTCCATGGCTGACTGTGAATAGGGGCTATGGACTTGAATAATGTTCTGTGTATACCTCTTTGAATCTTACATCTTTGTCTTTGAGTTCTTTTTAATTAATAAAGCCAACATAGCTTTGTTTTTCTATTTCTTTTCTTTAGTTTAAAAGAAAATGTTTTCTTTTTTTGTCTGATCAGTTCTCATTTTGCTAATATCAATAATGTTGCATTTGATATCTTTGATCTCCTTTCCAATGTCAGGTAAGTGCAAGTCCGTAGAGAGTATTCTGGTGTGGTAGTTGCCAACGTACAGTGCTATTCTTTTTTTGTGATATTCTAGGGGTTGACTTTGTGTTGTTGCCCTTTGAGCACATCATCCCCACCCAAAGCAAGTGTTTTTGCTTGGTCTTTTGAAATCGCTGACCTAGCAGGAATGACCACTATATTTTTGATCAAGCAAGCCATGGTGACTTGACAAGTCAACAGAGGGTCTAGGCAATGAGAATTACTTGGCAGTGCCCATCTCCTTTCCAAATAGCATGTGAAAGGTGTGACTGGCTTACATGGTTCAAGTAGCAGGGAGTCACTCTGACCTCTTTATGCTTGCTAGCAATATTTAGAAAGTCTACATTGAAATTGGCTGTTTAAATGCATTGTAAGGATAGATACACAGAAGATCTAGAAACAATAAGATTAGAGAGTGAAAAAAATCAAGCTTTAATTTAACTCCATCTTATTCTCACTAGTCGCAAACGGTTTCCAATCAATGTTACCGGAATTCAAATTAATGGGAGGATCTGAATTAAATTCAAGGATAATTCAAGCATATAAATAGGTCTTACATAATTTTGGAAAGGTTTTCCCATCAAATGATGTGATGGCTCAGAGCAGTGACCTGTCACCTAAATATGGCTTCAACATATCTATAAACCTTTTCATCTCTCCATTCCATCTAGAGATATTCATTTATTTCATTTGCGTGAGAACAGGTATTTTTACAAATGTCACATACTTACCTGGCTTGGAGAAAAAAACAAATTTGGCCATTGTAAGTCAATTCTCTACCGCCAACTTGAAGTAGAATGAAGAAGATCAGTTTTTCTTCCCCTTGTTAGCAAGATAATATGGTACGATATCTGTAGAAATTGGAGCTGGTAAGAAGAGGCTAAAATTTCTGGTTCATGAGATCAGAGGCAAAAAGTGAAGACTGGGTACCCACCTGCTTACCAAACATATTATAGATCAAAAGAAACATAATTTCATATAGAATCAGAATATGAATGTTACCAGGGCAGTTTTGGTCATATTTCTGAAGAATTGGGGATAATTCAGAGGGTACTCGGTAAGTATTTTTTCCCAATCTATACATGAGTTTGGAATATCAATAGAGTTGCTTAGGCAGACTTTTTAGCCAAATTGTTCAAATTGTGAAAAAGACTTGAAAAATTTGCATTTTTGGAAATTTTTATTCTCTTTAATATAAAAACAAGACACACACAATTTTACCAAAACCATGGCCGTCAACTTGATTTCAAAATGGCAGCCATAAAAAATGTAAGATTTGCAATGTAGATAAGTTAGAATTTCAGTCAAAATTGTTCAAATGAGAAAAAGTGTGAAAACTTCTATGCTAGTAGAATCTTCACTGTTCTTTCATATAAAAACAAGAAACACCTAATCTGATCAAAATTGTGGCTGCCATCTTATTGAAATTAAAATGGTGGCTGCAATTCTGATCAGATTGGTTCTTTTTTGTTTTTAAATAGTTGCTATAAAAATACAAAATTGTCATACTCATTAGTTGAAATTTCATCCAGGATACTTCAAACTGCCAAAAAAAAAATTGTGAAAACTTGCACACTGGTAAATTTTTTATGGTCTTTTTTTTTAAGAATAGAACACAAACAATCTGACAAAAATTGTGACCGTCATCTCAATTTCTGAATAACTGCCATAAAAAAAAACAATTTATTAAATAGATTAATTAAAACTTCAGCCAGAACTGCTCAAAACATGAAAAAACAAGTCTTGAAATCTTGCCAACTGGAAGATCTTCTAATGCTCTGTGATATAAAAACAGGAAACACACGATTCGAACAAAATTGAAGCTACCATCTTGATTTCAATATTTCCATCATAAATACAAAACAAAATTTGCAATAGTTTAGTAGATTACTTGAAATTTCAACCAGGAGTGTTCAAAATGAGGGAAAAATGTGAAACTTTGCTTTAAGGTAGATTCTCCATATTTTTTCATATAAAAAAGTAACATGACATCTGACAAAAACTGCAGCCTCCATCTTGATTTCAAAATAACCACCTTGAAAAAAATATTATTTGTAATGTACATTAATTGAAAATTCAACCAGAAATGATTAAAATGTATAGATGACTTGCAAACTTGCATACTGGATGAACAATATTAATTTACCAACCATTTGAAAGTTGACACTCTATGGTAAGATCACAAGAACTGCAAACAAATTTTATTGTAATGGTCCTTTACATACCCCAAAGGGCCAAATTCAAAATGGCAGATTTTGAGATTTGGCTCCATTGCTTTTAATTCTAAATTAAATTCATATAAGTGCCATCTTAGTAATATCAATTGTGCATTATTTGTAGTAAAAAGTTGATCAAAATAGCCCCAGGGAATCAAATAAGTTGTGATTTTAAACATTTGGCTGAAAGTAACCACATTGGAGATAAAAAAAACACCGAGATCAGAATCGAAGACACAGAACTGGAGAAAGTTGATTACTACATCTACCGAGGACAACAAATCTCGATGAGACCCTCAAAAGAAGAAGAAATCAAGTGAAGAATCACACTAGGATGGCAAGCCTTTGGCAGAGCTAGCTCAACCTTCAAAAATAAGAAGATCCCATTAATCCTAAAAAGAATGGTGTATAACCAATGCATCCTCCCAATAGTCACTTAGGGAGCTGAAAATGGAACCTAACCAAGAGAAAGACCCGAAAATTGAGAACCATGCAACGTGCACATGAAAAAATTATGCTAGGCGTCACATGGAGAGACCACAAGACAGCACAGTACATCCGGGAGAAGACTGGAGTCAGAGACATCATAGAATCCATCAAAAAGCTCAAATTGCAGTGGGCTGGCTATATTGCAAGAATGGCAGACAACCAATTGACATCGCGACTCACGACATGGATCCCCTGAGATCACATGCGGAACTGGGGCCGGCAGAATATAACATGGAGAGACGAGCTAGACAAATTCAGAAAGTACTGGCTCCACGATGCCCATGATAGAGAAGTGTAGCAAATCCTTGGGAAGGTCTATGTCCAACGATGGATATTGAAGGAATGATGATGATGAAGAAGAAGAAGAAGAAGAAGAAGAAGAAGAAGAAGAAGAAGAAGAAGAAGAAGAAGAAGAAGAAATAAAAAAGATTATATATATATACTTTTATATGGAAATTATATTCTTTGATGAAATGATCGCTTCCTGGGTAGGAAATACAGAGATATTCATCTCCTGTTTGGAGACACAGGATATGATAAACAGGGAATGGAACAAGAGTTTTCTTCCATTTCTTTTGTCTGAGATTTGATCTTGTCTGAGTCTTAAACTTTTTCAAGATTTGAAATCAAAGGGAAGAGAACTCTTCAATAATCTTATCCTCCTATTCTATTTTTGATTCATTCTACATTTATAAGGCTTGTTTTTGCTCAGATATCTAATTTACATGACATGAACTAGTAGTATACAATCTTTCATAGGACATTTCACGCTCAGCTAAATCTTCCTATCTTTCCAGTGTATAAACATCTTTACTTTTGTGGCCATGAACAAGTCAGAAGAATGTATGTGCAAAGATAAGATGACAACTTTACAGGCAAACAAAGAATTTTTTAAAGCTAGCAATGATGGCTCAGAGGAGATCTGTAGATATGAGAGATATCTTTGAATATTTACTTGGTCCACTGCTGTTACCTCTGGCTAAACCTGATAGTAACTTGGAAATAACAGTGGCATTGTTTTTGATGCATAAGCTGGAGGTAGGTTCAGATCTGGTGACAACCATTATTGGTAGCTATGCATAAATCACAGATGGTTTAGCATGCATATGTTTGCTCAAAGTTTTTATGACTACTTATGCAATGTCTGCCGTCAACTTGTTGAATTTTATCCTGTCGCAGGCAATGAAGGCAGACTATATTGATGTGGTGTTTGACGTATATGTTCTGAATTCCATTGCACATGTTGAACAAGTATGCAAATCATTTGGTAAACTTTTGACAAAAAATTTATTCTGACAGCAGGAATGAAACAATGGAATTTACTACTTTCTCACAATGACAACAAGAACGAGCTGGTCATGTTTATTGTGGATTGATGGAGAAAGCATCCTAACCACACAAAGGAGATAACACTAAATGTCACTTGTAAGGAAAAAGCCAGAGAATATTACTGATTTGGCTCAGAGCATTTGGAAATTTCATGGATACCCCTGTTCCTGATGGACACAGATGACTGATCAATAATGGCTACCTAAACATTATGTAAAGCTTCTCCACATGAGATATTACAACTTATTTCCCGTGCATGCAAAAAATGTTAAAATTGCTCATGTACACAGTATAGATTAGTATATACAGATGTTTTTCAATATTCACATTGTGAAAACATTTCAGGAGATTTGTTGTCTGTGGATATTTTAGATTTTGAAACTGGCCAAGATATGATTGAAGATCGCATGAATGACAATTTTCTTGGATTTTGAACTCAAACATTTGTTTGTTTCTTAACAATACGCCTGATCAAAAGTTCACAATTGTGTTTAAAACAACTCTACCTTTCGTGGATAATTAAAGTAATGAAGTCTATACATCAAGAAAATTGCATTTTGTCAAATTCAAGAGACATTTCACACCTCTTCCCCACTATGAAGACTTCTGGTGGAAAAAAATTCATCTATTTAGTAGACCAATTTTGAAATTAAGATGGCAGCTGCGAATTTTGTCAGATTGTGCGTGTCCTGTTTTTACATGAGAGTACATTGTTAAATCTATCAGTATGCACGTTTTCACACTTGGAACAATTCTTGTTGTTCTTTGGCATAGAGGGTAGAAAGATTTTCACCTGGAACATTTTTTTTTATTCCAATCCCGACAATTTGTTCCTTCATTGCTGTGAATCAGTATGTTTCACTTCCAGATCAGAAAATATTAAAAAATAAATCAATGACTCACCTAAATGTCCAATCAATCTGATGGCTTTGATACGAACTCGTGAATCAGGATGTTTCAATTTTAGAAGGAGATCATCATGAACTTCCTTTCCCAGCTTTGTTTTTCCAAGGCAATGGGCAGCTTGTAATCTGACTTCAGGATGCCAGTCTGACCACATCAGACATTTGATCTTGTCACTGATGTCCTGATGATAACAGAGTAGAAGACAAATCTGATTAGTCACTCCATGGAAACCATCATGAAACCAACATCTTTTTGGGGTCGTACCGGAATAATCAATTACACAGATTGAAAAAAGTGTTATCAATGAATAAATTGTACTTCTCTTGCTTTTAGTTGAGTAGTGATCACTAAAGAAGTCTGAATTTTTAAAAAAAAAGGTGTAAACACTAACACATACAAACTGAGAAACCAATTTAGAATAAAATTACATTGTAAATTGATCACCCCTGCAAAATAAAATCTCTTTAGGTGAGTGCTTTTCAAATAAATTTGAAAAAAAAAAAGAATTTTTTTCAAGACATACGAATAAGTGTTTGAATTTTCAGCCCTCTGGCTCCATTGATGCACTTGTATGCATGACACATACACAGTCAGCCAGACCCAAACTTGAAGAGAAACCTTCATTGGTAGCTTTGGTTGACAGTTTCTAAAATATCTTTTCATGGTTAATATGATGAAAATACTTGTAAAGGTGTTTTATCCATTCATACAACTGTTTAAGTACCTAAAGAAGCAGGGGCCCCAAATCTTGAACCCCTATTTCAGGGACTGAGCAGAACAAAGTGATCCCGTGATTTAAAACTGCCAAAATATATTTCTTCATTTTTCTGGTTGGTTTAGCTAGCTGACGAAAAGTGCAAGGGGATATAACACTGATTCGATGTTTTTCCCCTTGATTTAAGATTTGACTTTTGGGGTGAATTCAAAGGATAAAAACGCATGTAGGCACTAAAACATTCACATAAAATTCTCCACCATGGCTTCCTGGAAAAACTAATGATATCAAACTTGGGATCCGTTTCACTTCTACTTTTGAACACAAAGGAACCAGAGAAAGAATCTCAAAAACAAAAACTTATGATTTATTAGATGTAATGTGAATCTTCTTTTCATTTGGAAGGCAGCAGTTCTGATATTTATATTTACTGCAATATTTGCAACTTTTTCTTATTTCTCTCGTACACAGAGCCCTTCTACTTATACATTTGTTGTTTATATATATATTTACGTATATATCAATGGCGCATGGTACTATCCTGAGTGTACTGTGCACAGTATACAAAATACTAGAAGATTTTAATGTCTGCAAAAAGCAACGGACAGTAAAAGCATTTTTGGTTCACTGGCATATATATGATTATGAATTGCGTTATACCATATGGAAACTGATCTCCAATCATTACACGGTTTATGTATCACTCACCCTGGACAACATGGATAAAATAAACAATTAAAGAAAATGGGGCTGCAGCAGAAATTTAATTGTTTATTCTATCTACATTGTCTTGGGTGAGTGATACATAAACCATGTAATAATGGGTGAACATTTCAAATAAGTTTCTACATAACATAACACAATTTTGAAATCATTCTGTGGGATCATATATATCCATTTCTTGATACACACACACACACATATATATATATATATATATATATATATATATATATATATATATATATGTGTGTGTGTGTGTGTGTGTGTGTGTGTGTGTGTACCCACCAGGTGGACTGAAAGGCAAGTTCCCTCCAAATTTTGGTAAAACGTGTTAAAACGTGTGTGTGTGTGTAAGTGTGTGTTAGGACATAAGTGATTGAAGTGACACAAAAAATTTTGAAAAAGTTTTTTTTACTGCTAGTATTTAGTGTGGTTAAGCCTTCTGGATATATATATATATATATATATATATATATATATATATTAAAGTATATATATAGTATATGTACACACATTATATAAGGGAAACTTTGGCACAGTAGATCATGGGGCATAGTGAATCATTACAAATTTTTTTACAAATGCAACAGGATGGCTATTACTTTTTCTCAAGTCAAGACTTCTGCCGTCTTATTTTGTAGATGACTTGCCTACTTGAGTATTGTTATACAGTGTGCAAGATACGGGCCTTTATTTTAAGCAAAATGCCCAGTTGGTGATTCATTGAACCAAGCTTTGAAACTTTCACTCAAACATAGGTTTGGAGTTGAAGATTTGGGTTCTGTTGTAGTTTTTAATCATAGAATTATTAGAATGTTGAATAATGGTTGGAATCAGGTTTGATGGAAAATAAGAATCTAATTTTTTTTTCAAGGCATGCAACTATGATTTTTGTACATCCTAAGATAAAGAACACAACAGAAATTCTGTTTGAGCATCTTATCAAAGCCACTGTGAGTTTTCTATCAACATTAGGAAATACTCAGATTCCATGACATAAGACTCAAACCTTTTAATCAAAAATGATCCAGTCAATTCATTTCGATCAGTTAGCGAGGAAACAAAGCGTACATTTTGATTTCAACCTTTGTAGTATTTTCTCCTTTTTCTCTAAATTGCTTTTGAGACTGTGCGAAAGTGATTTTGTCTTAGATCTTTCCTTTAGAGTGGCTAACTTTTGCCAATAAACGGTTGGAAGATTTTTTTTTTTTGTAAGTATTTTGTGTTCACGTCAACAATACTTGAATAAAATGTGTAGTTGTTTTCACTCTGGGACATCTTTGCATCATTCAATCTCATGTTGATTCATTGTTCCCAGAGAGATGATTCGTTGTGTATTAGAGTGGAGTCACAATGAATTAGAAATAATGAAAATGAGAGTGGATTAGGGTGAAAGATATTGTGTACTTGATTGATCAACAAAAAATAGAGATGGCAGGGAACATAGAAAGAAGGACAATAGATTGAGTAAAAAGCTAACCAGTTGATACCCATAGGACAGCAAATGCAGTAGGAAAAGACCAGACACAAGGTGGAGAGACGAGATCAAAAGGTTAGCTATGAAAACATGGCAGAGATTAGCACGATCACACTCATCATGGTTGGGGAATGGAAAGGTCTTCGTCTAGTGGTGAACTTATAATAGTTGACGATACATAGATATATATTTATAACAAGAAATTAACGAATAACCAAAAATTGTTGATAATGCAAAAAAAACTGCATATGTATGCGTATATATAAATGTGTGTGTTAGTGTGTGTCCCTTTTATATATGAATATATATTATACAGTGTGGTTCTAATGTCCTTGTACTGTTTAAAAATGTATTACTCAGCATGTACAAATAGTACTACTTTGTAGTAAACAGCACAAGGAAACTCAAGTTTTGAAGATCCGCTGCCATTTGTGATACAGTGATCAGGTCGATCTTCACACTCCATGAAAACATCACTCAGTTGCTGCTCTGTGATTGTTTGGATAGCATTTGTAATCCTGGCTTTGAGATCATCCAAAAAAGTTGGTTTTGATGAGTAGACAAGTGTTTTGCCATGACCCCATGAGAAGAAATCCAGTGGGGTAAGATTAGGTGAATGAGGTGGCCTAGCATTTGGTCCATCTCTACCAATCCACTTGTTTGGGAAAACATCATTCAACCACTGTTGCACATTCAAAGCATAATGTGAGGATGCATCATTTTGGTGAAATTATCACAAAAAAGTCTGGCTTTTATACAACATTTACAGCATAGTTTTTACGTTTGTATATCTAAAGTTATTAACGTTAAATGTGCACAAAGACTCTAGAACCACTCTACCTGAACTTGTCTTTTGATATTTCTTATGACACTGGAATGTGTTTTACACAAAGTAATCGGAAGAAGAATAGTAAAAGTTAGAAGTTTATATAAAATGAAAATATCAAAAACTAGAATTCCAAGAAAAATTATGAATCACCCCCTCCCATATATACTTCTTTTTCCCTCGTGAATATAGCTGAGAGGGGGATAAAATCATTGTCGTACTGCATATCGTCGCCAGTCATTCCATGATAACCAATTGGTCAGAGGAGAGTTAACTTCATGAATCAATTCTACATTAATTTTAGACATAACAGGGGCATTTGGGATCTCATGAGTCAGTTGGAACTACCTGAGTTTGGATTCCAAATGTTTTTTTTTTCCTCTAGAAGATAATATGAAAGTTCAAGTAGCTTGATAGACAGTGCAAAAGATCTTATATACCCTAAAGAGGGAAAGAATGTATCCTCTCCTGTGGATAAAGCTGGTCACAGGCCATCTGAAATCTAAAAAGCCCACAGATCACTGCCAGGTGAATTATTAAGAAAATTAGAATGAAAATCCAAGTTGTCAACCTGTGACCCAGAGCACTCAGGAGATATAGATATATTACCATCTGGTCAAGTTATGTGGACAGAGGGAACTCACTGAAAAATTCTTGAAGATAAAAATTCTGAAAGATTTGCTATACAAAGATAATCTAGTCAAGTCTAATATAATTCTGATTAGAAAGATAAAAGTGTTTCTTTTGTGAGTAAAATATCATATGAAAATAGATCACACCTAAAGGGTAAAGGCAGTCCGTAGTTATAATAATAATTTAGAGATTGATGCGATAACCTCCTTTGATTGGTTGGTCAGAGGAATGTAAAGACCCTTTTTGATTGCAGTGTGAGGTCCTCAGCCAATCGAATCAGTGGTGGGAGTAAAAGGGGGCAGTTTGATTGATCATGTAAAATTGTGTGGGCGTTAGATTAATCATTCAGACTGGATATTGATTATCCCTTTCACAATTCCCCATCAATAACCCTCAAAAAGGTCAGTTTGTCAGAGTTCTCAAGAGTTCTTTGCTTGGGATGCAACCCAGAAGAGTGAGTGCTCGCTGCCCGCCTCCATCCTACAGCAATCCAACTTAGTAAATCCTGGCTTGAAGTTGACGGATTCCCTGACAGAATCCTAAGATAGCTTCCATGTCTCAAATGAGGCTTGTCTCTTTGCCACTGCATATTGATAGAAAATACGTTTGCTAAAATCATCTGACTAGTCATTGCACTTAAGTCAATGAGAAGGGTTAACCTGAATCTATAACCCTGTCAGCAATAAACTTTTTTTGTTCCTATTACATTGCTCTTATTTCATCATTCAGAATGCAAATTGTTCCTGTGTTTGTAACCAATACCCCAACGGTGTGAAGACGTTTCAATCAAAACCTTCCTCAGCAGACTTTTGAGGATCTTTAAATCAAATGGGCTCAGAAGTCTGCGGTGAGTTAAAAGTGACTGAAGGGCATGGGGGTTATGATATTGCATACACTTCAGACCAGATGTTTGTTCAGGCTGTACGTTGTGTGAATTTTAGTACTGATTAGGTATTCAGTGTTGATGTCTGGCAACGGAGTACATGTCACAAGTGGAGATAAAATGGAATGATGAAATAAAATGTCCAGTTCTCGTTAATAAATGATCTATTATTTGAAAAAGTTAATCAGAAAATCTATTGCTGAAAAGTTTGGTAGGTTCTAGCTATTTGAGAAGTATAGGACATTAATTTGTCCAAATATCTATTAGATCAGGCTTCAGTTGGACTTATTTTGAGACTTCGGAAACTAAGGAGGAAATTATGATAGTCGCTCAGAGGAGTAAAAATGTCCCAGGAACAGATCTGTCATGACGGAAATTTATGGCCTACTCTTGGTAAATCAAAGACAAACAACCTGTCTTTAGGTTATTAGAACGAACTTTGTCATAGACTATCTCGGAGATTCATGTATGGGTAGACTTTTGATGTATTTCTTAGGCAGATCCTGGGTGTGAGGAAAATGTGTCCATTGCCATCTTACTGTGAAGTTGGCATCCTACCGTGACTACTGACAGCCTTTAAGACTCTTGTAACTAACAGATAGCCACTGATTACTTCACTGATTTTCTTGCTGTTACTCTGTCTTAAACTAACAATTAGCCTAAATTTATACCTCTCCATGGGGCAGGAAAGGAATTTAGGAAATCCTCATGTGACCCTGTCAACCAATCAAACTGTTAAAAAACCCCAGCAAACTTCAGCATAAACTTACATTGCAAATTAAAGCCCCTACTAAAATCCTACTTGAAGGAAGTGAGGGATTTTCTATAAACAAAAATAACTTCAAAAAAAGAGAGAGAAAATGCAAAATTTCAAGTTTCTGTTTTCAATGGTTAGAGCTGCGTAAAGTCCGGTACATATGTACACATAAATGTCAAAACATATGAATGAGCTGAACCTAACAACAGTGTTTCTGGTAGTGGTGATTAATACAGAGAGATTTGCTTTATGACTATTCAAAAGAAAGCTTCGGTAATTGACGTTAAGCAGGTCTGCTTGGTCACTCAATAGAAACCATTATTTGTCCAAAATTTTGGTTGCATGCCGTGTGGGGGGGTGATCAATTGGAACATAAGTATGGCACTACGAGTGTCTAAGATTTTACTAGCACATAAAATTTACATTGACATCATGAGTTGAAATAATTAACACCTGATATATGATTTTTATATTTCAAAATCACCAGATTTGTCATGTCGACATATAACGTAGTCTGTAGATAGTTTTCATGGTTACATGTCAATTAGGGGTTGCTGGTGACTCTATGAGTGTCATAGGGTGTCCTGCTCTCTGGCCAAAAAGTCATTTTTATGTCCTCTTGTGTGCCATTTGAGTGCAGAATAATGACAGCGAATGAATTTAGTGATTCCACACATTTTGATAATTTTTTCAATGCTGACGTGAGTAAAGTACATTCCATTTTGCAACATTTTTATATGTAAGTTGATTTGTCAAATTTTGATTGGTCGCTATGAAATTCGCTGCTAAGAGCTGAGGGTCTTGAGGCCCGTGACATAACTGCTTAAATACTGTTTCCTAGACATCAAAATTCGAAAAACTGGAGAACAACTGCATTGTGAAAAAGACTGAATATAAGAGTTTTTGTCATTCAAAAGAATACATACTTCATTAAACTTTTTACAACCAAGTATTTTCCCCAGCTTTGTGATTGCCAACAACATTGGTGACTTTATTTTGTGACTAGACCAGCTCAGGTTGAAGAAGTTTCAACCAACAACACAAAAATTCCCTCTGCAGATCTTTGTAGACATGATGTGGGCGTAGAAGATGTTGGTGGGGTGACATCTTCTTGAGCAAGCTTGGGATATAGGGTGATCAATGAAAAAGTTACTTCTCTCGCCTTTTGTTGGGCAGTAATCACTGAAATGTTATAATTTTCAAAATACAAGCGGTTGCAAACAAGAGACCAATTTGACATAAATTTAGATTGCCAACTGAACCCCTAACCGAACACCTATAGCTGGATTAAAATAAATTGTAGACATGATAAGGAGTGAATGTTTAAATTTTCCACCCTCCAGCTCTATGTGTGTGGCTTGTACGTATCATAAATACATAGGCAGTAAAACAAACTTGAAACCTGAAGAAACTTATTTTGACAAATTTGGCTCACGGTTTGTAATTACAACACAAGCAAAAATTAAGCCTTCTTCAGGATAGCAAAGGATAAACAATTTTGCTCAAATTTTTACAAATCAAGAAGTATTTTATTTCATTTAATATCATGTTGGTCACTTTATGACTTTTATATAGGTGTCATCTTATTGTATAAACATTAGTTCTCTCCTTTCTCCAGTTCACTTCATCAACTTTCAAAATGCAATAATCCAAGATCGAATGTCTTCAGGGGGACTATACACAGTATTACACATTGTAATTATATAGCCAGATAGACAGGGATTTAAAAGAAATGATGTTGATTATTGTTTCATATTTAAAAATCATTTTTCAGGAATCAAAATCTAATTGATGGAATATTTCTTGGAGCTTTTATTGAATTTTAATGTCTTCATAATGCAGATGTATGCTAGAGTAAGAAAAAAGCCTAACTTGGGATAATATCTGCCATTTCAGTCAACAATTGAAGAACTTGGTATCAAAATTTGAGGTCATGTACCATTGATCTACTCAAAAAAGCTGGTAAGATCATCATTAAGAAACTAGCTATTCTATTCAACTTAAGCCTTAAACAAAGAAAAGCCCCAGAAGATTGGAACACTGCAATCATAATGCTTTTATATGAAGCTTGTGGGAGGTGAAACAAGCCATCAAACAGACAAAGAAAGGGAAGGACCTTAGACCAGACATCATCATAGACCTACTCAGAAAAGCGAGTAAGTTAATTACTAGGAAACTGGCTGTCCTATTCAATTTGTGCCTAAAACAAAGTCCCAGATGATTAGAACACTGCAAGCATAATGTTTTTATATAAAAAAAGAAACCTGAAAAACCTCAACAACTATGAGCTATGAACCTATTTAACTGCATATACAAACTTATCAAAAAAATAATCACTAACCAAATCACAAAAGCACTAGAAGAAAACCAACCACGAGAGCGAGCTGGCTTCAAAAGAAGCTACTCGATCATGGACCACCTGCATTCGATAAATCAGCTGAAAGAACAAGCAACAGAATATAAGCAACCACTTGCTGTAGCATTTATCAACTTCAAAAAGGCCTTTGTCCCTTTAGAAATTCCCATGGTTATGAAGGCCATAACTCTACAAAGTGTGGACCCTGTACACGTCTGAGTACTGCAACATATGTACAGTCCGAGCAGCACCTTTATCGGGCTTCATGAAGACTTCAACTGGCTCCAAAATGCCCATGATAGAGAAGTGTGGCAATTCCAGGGAAAGGTCTTTGGCCAACGACAGATGTTAAAAGACTGATGATGATGATGATGATGATGATGATGATGAAAATAAGTTCCATTAAAAAATAGATATGGTCAGAAAAAATTCTGTTTATGACATCACTGATGTTTTCTACTTCTAGATTATGGAGAATCCAAATGTTATCAATAAACCTTTCAAAATATGGCCTCAAAAAGGTTAAAAAACTTTTTATCAAAAATTTGGAAACAAAAAATTTTTTAGTTGTGGTGTAATGGAGCACTGATGCCAAATTCAAGTCTATAGACAAAATGGTATGACCAGGAGTGCTGGAACACACAAACATGTAAACAAACACATAAACATGCAAATATTGAAAAAAAATAGAACCCTTCTCCATCTTCGATGACTACTGTTGTTCATTAAATTTTGATCAGCACCAGGTCATCTTGTCAGTAGTGCTATCATAATTCTCCAATGGAGACAATTTCTTTAGCTACACATGAATAGAAAATGGCTGTTATTGACTGACTTGAATTATGGGTAATCAAACAGATTCAAAATCGATAGAGAAGATGTTAGAGGGTAAAAACCATCATATAAATGCTGATAAATTATCAAATATTTACAAATGTTTTTTTATACTCCTGCAGTAATAGCTATATAACTATCATTTGCAACTTCCATGTTGTTTTGTTGGCAGAGAAAGACACAGTTTTTCTTCTCCGAGGGGTCATCTTATTTTCCATTTCAATAATCCCATGACGTTTTCATGATAAAGCCCAGCTTGTGCTTGAAGATTTAAATGAATTCACAGAGGACGATTCTGTTAATCAAAAGGATTCTACATAGCTATTTGAAAAGGTCTGTACATAGCGATCTCTATACACAGGTTATTTTGAGTCTGCTTAGGCAAGAAAAATATTCGCTGTTCTTTTATGAGCTTTGAAAACACAAAACAAAGATGGAAATATTTTTTCTTTACCCTTTATGAGATAATACATTTACTCAACCCCATCCTGAAACAAGAAAACTGGTTTATTGATATATGAGAGGTCATTCCATGAAGAAAACAAACTTTTGAAATAACATGCCAATGAGACGTCTCAGCTTTCTTTGACTAGAATGTTATGTAGCAGTGACCTTGATCTTTTGTATGAAGGAAAAAAAATCACTAAACAACTTTGGTCAGGTTCTGAGCAATACCATGCCAAAGTTAATATATGTCTTGTGTACTTGGACCTTTTTTTTTCTCCAAGTTGTACAATGAAGTGCTGTGATTAGTGGAATCTGTCATTTGACTGTCAATGAAGTTTCTGGAGGGATACAAATTTGTTATATTCCTTTTGATCTGTCAGCAGACAGGGAATAAATCTTGCGGCAAAATTATGCATCATCAGTTCTTTCTTTCAAAATCATGTCGCAAGAACTTTTACAGATTCTTAAATCTTTGCAAACTAACAGGAGATGATTTCTTTGAATCGCAACATGATTTTATTCTTAGGTAGTCTTCTTCCACTGATGTGAAATGTCACCCAAATTCAGCACCGTCTTTGGTTGAAGTTTTTCCTGATTTGAAATGTTGACTTGAACTTCGAGGAATTCGAGCAAGAAGTCAAATCTTAAAACAATATTAAAGAGACAAACCTACCTGTTTTTCGTGCGGTTAAATGCCAGTAGATTTGTGAGTTTGTTTCAGTTTTCCGTTCCTTCTTATTGTTAGTATTAGGTTAGGAGCCTTAGTACTTTTTGTCAACAAGAAAACAAGGGGAAATAGAAGAGTATGGTTAGTTCTTTTATTTGTGGACTCTTTTGTTTGGACATGGCAATCGTTTAAGAGATGCTGTAGTTACAACCAACTCTTGGCAGTCAATAACTCAAACCCTGGTTGGATTTGCCCAGAAGCATTGCAAATCGTGGATGCTAACCTTTGCGCACACTTCAGGACAAAGCTGTCAGAGAGTAAAGTGTCTTGACAAGCAGAAGAGTATACTTAAATATAGGTTAAGTTACCCTCATATCTACTGGGTTATAACAGCTGGTACCATTTGTGGCATTGCGTATGGCTCCGACAATCCTTTCTATTGGCCTGATCCAACATTAGATGAGTTTATTCATAGCCAGCTTTGAGATGGTCTTCCAAAACCTAGACAGGGAACACAAAGGAATCAGAAAAGACAGCGAATATCTAAGTATCTTCAGATTTAGAAGATGACATCGTCCTCTTTGCTGAGAACCTTCATGATCACCAAATAATGTGAGACAAACTGAATGAAGAAAGCAAGAAAGTTGGCCTCCACGTGAACTTTTTCATGTCATGTCCAACAAACATGTTGGGGACTAAGACACAACAAGCAAAATCAAAAATGAAGAGCTGGAAAAAGAATTTCTCTACATATACCTAGGATAACAAATCTTCATGAAACCCTCAAAAGAAGAAGAAATTAAGTAAAGAATGATACGAGGTTGGCAAGTTTTCAATAGAGCAAGCCTGATTTTCAAGAGCAAGAAAATACCACCTGTCCTGAAGAGAAAGATATACAACCAATGCATCTTCCTGATAGATACTTATGGAGCTGAAACATGGAGCCTAACTGAAAGACTGATCCACAAACTGAGAAGCATGCAACATGCACATGGAAGAATCATACTCAAGCTCCCATGGAGAGATCATAAGACAGCAAAATATATCAGAGAAAAGACAGGAGTCCAAGATATCATGGAAACCAATAGAAAACTTAAATGGCAATGAGCTTGTCATGTTGCAAGAATGGCAGACAACCACTGAACATCAAAACTCACAATATGGATCCTCAGAGATCATATGTGAAATTGTGGCCAACAGAAAATAAGATGGCATGACGAGCTAAACAAGTTCAGAAAGTACTGGCTCTGCAATGCCCATGATAGAAAGTTCTGGCAAATCTTGGAGATGGTTTATGTCAAACGAGGTATGCTAATGATGATGATCAGAGGTATGGAAAGCTGGATCCTCATTCATAGAATAACACTCATGTTCCAACTGACCTATCGTACACACTAAGCATCAGAACAAGCTACCAAATCAAATTAGAATGCTACATAGATGCCAAAAATAAACTCCATCTTAAAGAACAAGAATAAAGGTGGTTATAGTAAGGTGATAGGAAAACTAACATTGGACTAGGATGAGTTATCACCTGGGAATAATGGACAGGAAGCAATGATCTTGTTTGACTGTCAAGTGTATGTCACTAAAATCAAGCCACACATACATTGTTTCCACAAGAGAAATGATTGATTACATTTTCAAAATGATTCTCAAGATCGTAAGAACTGCAAAGCTCAAAACATTCAACATTGATGAAGTGGGAATGGTGAAATACTGTTGAGTCTCCCGACAAATAAGTTTCCAGGGCTAAACCAAATACAACCCCATTGAAAAACATTGCTGATACAATAGCAGATATTTGCAAATCCCCTAAATTAAATATCTGTGAAAAGTCTTGAATCAGGGGGATTACCAAGAAGCTGGCTTGATGTAGTAATTACTCCTATCTTCAAGAAAGACAATTAAACATAACCAGAAAACTATAGACTTGCAAGTCTAACTTTTTTGGCAAAATCCTAGAAGTACACATCTGCTAAACCACCAAAAAGCAAATGAAATATTCTATCCACAACAACATCAATTTCTTAAAAAGAAAAGTGTGCCTTCTCCAAGGTCTGGCTATCTGGATTGGGGCACTAATTCACAGTTGATGTGCTTTACTTAGACTGCAATAAAGTCTTCAACCAAGTCACCCCTGTGTGGAAATGCAGGGTGATGAATCTAGACTCCAAAAAGCTACAGAATGAATGATAGGAAAAGTGACTCTCATGTTCTAGAAGAAGCAACTGTGGAGAAAGACTCACCTATGATGATTGACAAAATAAAGCTTAAATTCAATGAGTACGCTAAGGCTGATGTCAACACAGTAACTAAAACCATGGGATTCATATATAACTCATTTCATGGCAGAGACAAATAAATCTTCACTCTACAGTATGAAGCTTGGCAAAACCATGCCTAGAATTTGAAAGACTTATTTATTCACCACAATGTAACTATAACAGAGATGTTGTGGAAATGTGAGTCAGAAGCAAAACAACAAAGTGTGTGCCAAGTCTGTATCATCTGAGTTACAGAGAGAGATAACTTGAGCTTCATCTAGAAAACCTAGATGTTCACTGAAGAAGGGAAGATATACTGGAGAAATAGAGAATACAATCAGAAATCCACAGTTTTAACATAAAGTGCCACTGTAGCATCTATCATAACCAAGACTAATTATCTAAAAAGAAACAGATCTTTTATCTAAACTCTGATGAAAAAAAGTATTTCACACAAAGGCTAAATTCATGACAAAGTCGGATTATACTTGCTCTAACCAGTAATTGGTCAGAAATTTATATTATTTTTCTCCACAGCAAGTACATTACCAAAAATAACAGTTAAAGTAATAACCATCCCTTGCTTAAATGAATCACTGTGCATGCACCAGAACTAATTATCTAACAAAAACAGATGTTTTATCTGAAATCCAATAAAGATATTTCATGCCAAGGCTAAATTCTTGACAATGTTGATATATACTTACTAGTATTTGGTCAGAAGTTTATATGATTTTTTCCGCAGCCAGTTCATTACCAAAAATAACAATTAAAGTAATAAACATATCTTGCATAAACAAATCTTAATAACCTGCACATGTACCAGAACTTATCATCTAAAACAATACACCTTTCATCAAAAATCATCAAAAAGGATCGATCCTGCATCTAAAATCAAGTGAGAAATACCAACACATGATTTTGGCATTGATGGTGCAAAATGACCATGGAGACGCGAAAAGCACTTCTTTAAAAAAAAAGATCTTCTTAGATAGTGCTTAATGGAGTATTCAATGAGAAACAGCATCTGTGGCCGCCTGCTTAGCTGGTTGGTTGGGCAGGCCATTTGTGGGGCTACAGTGAATCGACAGAATGCAGCGAGGAATATTCATAACATTGTGAATTGAAAATTAGTGTTTTTTGAAGGGGAATTACCTTTCACAAGAATTAATCAAGCATAAAAGTGTTTTTTTGCCAACTGCATGTCAAGTTGTAAATAGATGCACAATGATTCAAGACTTTTATTTGATTTTTACCTTTCATTTTTATTAAGATTCATTTAAAGGCCACCTTTGTCAACCATTTGGCTTGATGTCTTATCACTTCTTAAATATTGAATCAATATCATTATTATTTGCACCTTGATAAATAATCAAAGGTACTCAATAATTAGTATTTTTCCTCCAAAAAATGAAAATAAAGATTTCTCAGCACTTTTGGCTCCTAAGAAGAGAAAAAGTTCCTCCTCAAATTTGACTTATAGAAGAGGAAAAGTGTTATCAGAATATGAGATCAGGTAAGAAATCATCATAAAATGTGTTATCTGAATATGAGCTCAAGTGAAAAAAAAATTCACAAAAATTCTTTGATGTCAGCAATATACAGGTTTGGTGGAAAATTAACTTTCAGAAAGCACTATCAGTGAGTAAAGGAAAAAACAATCCAAAAGTGTTATCAGAATTTAAGGTCAAATAAAAAATAATTTCTGAAAAAGGTTTTAGCAGAATAAGAGGTTATGTAAAAAAAAAACAACTTCCGCCTCAAAATTTTCTAAATATAAGCTTAAGGAGAAAAACAATGTCCAAAAATAAACTATCAAAATATAAGTTCAGGTGAAAAAATAACTTTCAGATAAACTGTGAATATGAAACTAGGTAAAAAAACCTTCCAAAGAAACTGTTGCAGGAATATCAAAAATGAGTCTGTTATCAGAAGAAAAAGATTATTTGCTGATTTCAGGAAACTTGTTCCATTTTGGTAAAATGAATTGGCCTAATTGTATTTTGAATTGAAATGCCCTCATAGAACATAATTTAAAGGTTGGAAATTACTTGGATTTGTTTTATTCTCCAAGTTAGAGCATTCTGAAGATGTAGGGCTAAAAGATCTGCACCCCATGCACCATTTCCATTGCACACACAGAGAAAAACTCTTTGCTATAAAGATATATCAATCATTTTCTGTTCAATTTCTGTAACGTAAAAATGCAATTTCTCTATGTCCAGCAAGTACATATTTAAAGTTGTTGTTGAACAATGAGAAGATATCATGGATTTAAGAGTAAAATAGCTGAAAATTTACCTGACTAGAAAAATGCAGAATCAGCTTATTGGAGAATTTAAAAACAGACATGACCAGCGAAAGTTGGTAAATACGCAGAAATTAATATCTTTTATTTTGCAAAAAAATCTATTAAGTAAAGAATTTTACTTAACTTAGTTCTCCTTTTCCTCATTTTAGTTGATTCTTTGATGGACTAAGCTATGCTTCATAATAATTGAATTTTAAACATACACATTCATGTATCCAACTCTTTGGAAATATGTTCATCGATATATCCCAATTCAAATTATATGTCCTTCAAAAAATCATAAAATATAATGGATGAACTTGACATGAGATATCTGTAACTCACATAAATGAATCACAGAAGTCTCTGTGTATACCAGAACTAATTATCTAAAAGAAAAAATAGATCTGCTATTTAAAATTATCAAAAAAATTCAGGCACAAGTTTTGGGGATTGTTGGTCCCAAAATCACCATAAAGACCCCCAAAAAAACTTTTTTTGAAAAGAAAAGAATTTCTTAGATGATGTTTAGTAGTGTAATCATGCAATTTTTCAAAGTTGTAGGCCTCCAAAAAATGAGACCAGGAGTGGCCAGACGTACCAACATACATAGATAGATAGAAACAGTCACTCAAAGAGAGATAAATCTGTTGCTGACTAGGCTGGTTGGTCGGGCCACTTACAGTTGGCATACACTTTTGCTTTGTTGCTCTCCAAACAGAAAATTTGATGACTTAATTTCCTGTAATTGACAACATGTTGGAAATGCATTGTGATCATTGACAAAAGTTGTCTTAAATCAGTTGGGGCAGCCTTGAAGTAAATGCAAACACACTGCCTCTCAACATGTATAGGTAGATAGATGTCAGTTGATTTCACTTTACTTTTCCACACCTGATTTTTTTTGAGATACAGACTGGAATATGTTTATTCAAGACTTGGTTTGAAGCCAAAACCCTTTTGACTCCATCATATGCTATGTTTAGAGGATGGAAAAAAAAATGCTCACCAGAGACATCTCTGACAGAGACATCAATCACAATCTTAAATGGGAAGAGCTTTGAAGAGACATCAAATAAACCTCAAGAACTTAGGCTTTCAAGGAAATTGATAACTTTTTATTTTACCCGGACTTTTGATAGAATTTTGATTTTGTTTTGTGGGAAGACTTATTTAAGTTTATTTTAAATGTCGCATGAGATCCAATGATACCTAGGAATGAATATACTGTAATACCATCAATAGTGCAGTTTGGGTTTTGATGTTGTACACTTAGAGAATTGCAATACAAATTAATGTTACAAAGTTTAATAATTCAGCTCATTGGTTCTCGAATTATGGTTGATTGGGCACCTTATGAGAGATGCATGATTACTAACATAGCATGTACAATAACATTAATTTCTAGATGTGGTTGGAGGTCAGATTCCATCTCTCAGGACTGTGAGAGGTCAAATTCAAAATGACCATCAGTCGGCCGGTTCAAATGCTTGAAGGTGTTCAATTTGGGAATCAAACAACAGAGAAAAACATTCTAGGAGACATTTCTAATTTCTAAGTTAGGAAGGTTCATTCTTTTGGTGATATTTCTAAGCCTAGCGGAAGCCATGAAAATGCATTCAAATCAAAATCAAACAAAGAGAAAACATCAAAAAGACATTCTTTTGCTAATATATTTTGTGCTTGGCTGTATGTTGATAATGTTATAAGCAATATCTCACTGGAATATCAAAGTATGTGTACAGCACATGTGAAAAAGATATGCTGCCAATCATTTCAACAATTTACAAACCAAATTTTATTACATCATCATTTGGAACAATTTTCTCATATTTATCACATCTCAATGTTTTTTCTGTGGTATCAGGTGTTCTCCATAACATACTAAAAGGTAATCATAGTGCGACCAGTGGGAAGTTATATTTTTCAAGGTGGTTGCCAAATCTGAAAATGCCAATTACTCATTCAACATTCCCCCACGACAGGTTTCCCTGATAGTTTCTTATTGTATGAAATGAAATCAATGAAATATCAAAATTCTACTAAGTCTGACCCGTGCAAAAGTATAATTTCAAAGATGGTGTCCAAGATGGTCGCAAAATGATTCAAGTGCCCACTTCCTCATTCATTTACAACTTTGGACAGGATTCTTAACAGTTTCTTGTAGTTTCATGTGTGCTTGATAGAATCTCAATTGTTTTTACCAAAGTCCAACAACTGGAAAAGTACAATTTCCAAGATTCATCCAAGATGGCTGCCAAATCTTTGAAAAGTTCATTACTCGTTCATCATCTTTCCTACGCAAGTTTCTCCATTCGTTTATTGTAGTGTCAAATGTGTGAAATAACACATCAAAATTGTACCCTGGAAAGTTATAATCTCCAAGATGGCCACCAAATTGTTGAAAAGACCCATGTTTGTTCATTATTCACCCTAAGTGAGTTTACTCAATAGATCATGTAATATAAAGCATGCTTGATAACATATTAAAGTTTCATCACTGTTGGACCAGTGGAAAGGTATATTTTTCAAGATTGCATCCAAATTGATTGACACCTTTGAGCTTTAAGAAAAAACCTAACCCATCCCCTACAAAATTGTAATAAAAAGTAACAACTTTATTGTAGAATCAGGTGTACTCAAATACTTACTAAGAGTTTACAACAGTCATGATCACTGGAAATGTATAATTTCTAAGGAGGCGTCCAAATCCTTAAAATGCCCGTTACTTATTCACCCAAGACAAGTTTTGATTTCTTTCTTTTGGGGTTTTGTTTTTTTTTCCACGGTTTCTTGTATGTGCCTAATAGCATATCAGTGTTTTACTTCAGTCTGGTCATTGGAAAGGTTTATTGTCCAAGATAACCATCAAATATTTTAAATACCATTTGTTCAATCATTATTACTGCTAGGCAAGTTTTCTAAATTATTCCTTGTAGTATCAAGTATGCTAGATAACATATCGGATTTCTATGATAGTCTGACTAATGAAAAGATATAAGTTTCAAGATGGCGTCAAAGAAATCCACTAACCTGTTAAAATACCCACTGCTCGTTCTTTATTTATCCTGGCAGGTCTTCACATCAGTTTCTCATGGTGTCAAGTGCGCTTGGTAATGTATGAAAATCTCACAACAGTTTGACCACAGAAAAGGTATGGTTTTCAAGATGGAGTTCAAGATGGCTGCCAAATCTTTAAGATAGCCATCATTCATTGACCATTCACCCAGACAAGTTTCTCAATGTTTTTTTTGTAATCAAAATTCTCCCACTGCATTCTGACCATCAGAACAATATAATTGAGGTACCTGGCATTGTGATTAGGGGATGGGTTGGATTTTTTATGAAGCCAAATGATGTGTCTATCAACTTGGATACAATCTTGAAAATTATACCTTTTCAGTTGTTAGACTGTGGTAAAATTTTCCTATGTTATCAAGCACATCTACATGCTAATGCATTGAGGAAACTTGCCTAAAATGAATAATGAATAATTGATGGGCATCTTGACAATTTTTTGGCCATCTTGGACACCATCTCGGAAATTATAACTTTCCAGTGATCAGACTGTTTTGGCATTCTGATGTCATCAAGCACACTTCATACTTAATACAAGGAACCATTGGAATTTTTGTCTTGAGTAAATATTGAATGAATAATTGGAATTTCACAGATTTGGTGGCCATCTTGGATACTATCTTAAAAAATATACTTTACAAGTTGTCGCGTTGTGATAAACTTTTTGTGTGTCACTAAGCACATCAGATATGTCAGGAATCCTTTGAGAAACCTTTTTTTTCATGGTTTAAAGTAGTTTTTTTCGGGTAAAGGCATCTGACTATGTGATAAACATGAGAAATTGCTCCAAATGATGACGTCATAAAATCTGGTCTGTAATTTGTTGAAATGATTGGCAACATGTTTTTTCATAAGTGCTGTACACATACTTTGATATTCCAGTGAGACATTGCTTGTAACATGATCAACATGCTGCCCAGCACAAAATATATTTGCAAAAGAATGTCTTCTCGATGTTTTCTCTTACTTTGACCTTGCCCGAAGTGCATTTTCATGGCTTCCTTTGATCTCAGAAATACCACCAAAAGAATGAGTCTTCCTAACTTGGAAATTAGAAATTTCACCTTAAATATTTTTTTAGCTTTTTGATTCCCAAATACAACAGATCTAATCATTAGACCCGGTTGACTGGCGGTCATTTTAAATTTGACCTCTCACGGGCCTCAGAGTTTTTATATCCAAAAAGTGCACAATTATCTTGATTATTTTTTTCTACTACGAGCTGAAAAAATATGATAAGACTCAGAACAGTGCCATTTTATACAAAAAGAATGTTCTGGAACATATTAACCATACTAATCAAATTATATATATATATATATATAATATAACATGTATGAATTTTAAAAATTCACCTCAAACACAACAAAAATTTTTGAACCACATGAAGATGCATGGATTAACTAACTTTTAACTCTCTCCTGTAACAGACTCAACACTAAACTTAACCACCCTGACCACACCAAAATCCTCTCACTCATAACAACACCACATCCACACCCTACTCCCCTTCATGTATATCTAATATTGGGAACTTCACACAGTCACACAGACCCCCACTTATAGAAACCTACGTATGGTATTTCATTTGCAGAACTCAGAACCATCAGACTTTTCAAAATATCCACAATGACCATAAAAGATACAGAACACACAGTTCCCTACAAGATATTCAATCATACACAACAAGGACTCTCTTACCCCACCATCTGGACTAATACCAGAGTTAGCCTCATCCCGATTTTACTAAGCACCCACGCAGTCTAATACTAAACTACTATCCAGCTCACCAGTATTCATGGTAATCAATGCTTACTCTGAGCAGCAAAACCAATAAAACACCAATAAAATTGCTGCGATTACTTCCAACAGGATTTCCAAGCCTACCAAGACAGATATCACGATGGATAGAAAACAGTCTAGACTCATCATTATGACCTGAAAGGAATCCTCTTTCCTGATTTCCATTTTTGTTTTCAAAGCAAAATGTCTGATGCTAAATTTATTTTCTACAGAAACTTCTCAAACACTGAAAGTTTAACACATGCTACTGAAGATTGAAACCCCTTCCTAAACATGTTTAGCATATCAATAAATTAATTTATGAATTAAGTAATTAATGAATGAAGTCTAACTCCCAATTGTTTACATTTATAAATATATATATATATATATATATATATATATATATATATATATATATATATTCTATTAATGATGGAAGTGCTCAATATTTTGGAAAAATACTCATAGAATACTCATCACATCCCATAAGTATTTATCATACTAGTTCTATTTCATTGCAAAGAAACAAATTTGTAGTGTGGATTCAATAAGTATATCATATATATATATATATATATATATATATATATATATATATATATATATATATATATATATATATATATGTGTGTGTGTGTGCGTGTGTGTGTGTGTGTGTGTGTTTCAGCCACATTTTTGTATATAATCTTTAGAGATCCATGTTGTGAGTTGTGATGTCCAGTAGTTGTCACACATTCTTGTAACATGACCACACCCATTGCCATTTAAGTTTTATAATGGTTGCTATGATATCCTGGACTGTTGTTTTTTTCTCTAATATGCTGTTCTGTCTCAAGATCTCTCCTTGTGATGTTGAGCATGATTCTCAGTTTGAGTGTCAATCTTTTGGTTTGATTCCATGTTTCAGCTCTAGAAGTGACTATCAGGACAAGAATGTAAACCTGATATAGATCTGTTTGAGTATGTATTTTCAAGCTACCTTACTTTGATGAGATATGTATGTTAATGTATTTTTACATTTATATGAATATAAACATAAGGATGTATCAATAAGTCAGCAATTTGACGGTTATTGGATAGATTTTGATCCATAGTTTTTACTATATGATGTCCAATATGTGGGATCGATGTTTGCCACTGAATTAAATGCATTGACAAGAAAGGAAATCATGTTTAAAAGAAAAATTGTTGCATGAAATAAATATTTTTTCATCATTGGATGAAGGAATTATTGATATATATATCTATGCATATGAAGACCAGTGTCACCAAATTTGTTTGTTTATTCTTCTGTTTGGCTCAAAGAGTCATACTGAATCAAATTGACAAGAAAGATCTGGCATGGTTTGAGCCTGCATTTAGTGAGTCAAGATACAAATATGTTAACCAATATGCCACGATAGCACATGGAGAAATAATGCATTTCAGAACCAACAGTTTGTAAACAGTAGCATCATCAGATCTGATTTAAATCCAATCTGACAATACTACACATTGCAAAATGCATTATCAGAAATGAGAAATATTTGAAACATTTATACTTTAGTAATTTTTCTAAATTGTCAGATCAATAAATTACACATTATTGGAAAAATATTTCCACTTGTAAATAGATATTATACATAGATATATAAAACAAATAAACAGATTGATTGATAGGCATCGTATACTAAATAGCTAAATAACCATAGACTAAATGTATTTGGGAATTTAATGTGCTTCTCAGCCTGATGGTTGAATGCGAATGAAAAACCCAAACTGAAACAATGAAAATTTTATTCTTTTCAAAACTTGCAAAATCATAGAATGGATATCTTTTTGACTGATGGCATCTAAATTTACATAGGAAAAATTATATTATCATAATTTATAGCCGCTTGATATTCTAACAAAAAAAAAACAATAACTTCCAACCCTTCATTCACAAATTCATTGCAATCTGGTCCTAATGAATGAATAAATACTCATGATAAAATATATATTTGTTTAATTAGTTCAAGCATAACAGAAATAATCCATTAACTTTTAGTGGATACTACACTAGTATATATATATATATATATATATATATATACATATATATATATGTGTTTGTGTGTGTGTGTGTATACAGGTCTGGCTAGTCACTCAATAGAAAATGTCATGTGACCTACGTCTTTTGGCAACATGCTGTGTTGGGGGTAGTCAGTTTGAAAAATTTCAAAAAAGGGGTGATCTATGAATGAGTAAGTTCTTTCGCCTTTTGAATTTTCAAAAAACTAGCATGAATGTTGTCATACACAAACTTAGGGAACAATCACCTCTTTTTCCAATTGTTTAATTGATCACCCCCAACATGGCATGCTGCCAAAAGACGTTGGTTACATAACGGCTTCTAGTGATTGACTAAACAGCCCTGTTTTTATGATATCAGACACAAAGCTAATAACAGAATTACAAAAGCCATTATCATAGGTAATCAGTCTTTGATTAATGCATGAGAAGAGAGATTCACTTCTTTAATTATTTTGATACTCTACAATTGATCTGAATAGACATCAAAGGATTTTCTAAAAACTGATATTTTTTCCTTATCGCTTCCTGAGTCTAGTTCATCAAATATTGATAATCTACTAATATTATGAAATGTTATCGACAAACCTATGTGTATATATAAATATTAGAAACAACAAAAAAATCATTCTCAAACAAAAGAAACTGAGTCAGTAATAGAACAATCATTGCATTAAAACTTGTAAAGTCATGTAAAAAAAATCCCATCAAAGAAGAAATATGGTCAGAATACCTTCTGCTTATGACATCACTGGCATTTTCCAGTGGAAAACATCTTCAATGAAGTATAATAACATCTAAATTTTAGAGAAAATCTTCATTATCAAATGGGCATGTTTTGATGCATTTAGATGGTTGCCAGCCATCTTTTCAAGAGAAACTTGTAGCAGTGCAGAGCAAATTGTATGCTTTTTACATCTTTGAGATCTGAAGACAGAAATATATATCTATATATAAGATGTTTATTAGAAACCATCCACCAAAACTGTCAACATAGGTTGGTTTGGCTGACTATGTGCGTATGCATTATGCATGCAGTCTGCATGAATGGAGCTAAAGGACTGAAATTTTCAACCTTTTGCTCCTCATCATGTCTAGAAATTTTTTATCAATTCCGGCTCCCCCACCCTTTTTTTTAATGGGAGCTCAATTTTCAACCATTTCTCCTCATCATGTCTTGAGAAATATTTTTTTTAAATCCCCACCCCACTCCCGTTCTTTTATCAGGGATTCAATTTTCAATGTAAGCATATGCTAGATTCCTCACTAGTTTATGTCCAGCAGCATTCATGATTGTTTGTGTTTTTTTGCTAATCCAGACTGTTTCAGTGATCACTGCCCCCCCACCTACCCAAATGGCAAGCAAAGCAATTTACCCATCGATCACTCTAACATGCTGTCGAAAGATCACATGATGGTCTCTATTGAGGGACTAACCAGATTTGCATACAATGTATATATGAATACATATATGTATATATATGTTTGTATTGTGAATGTGAAATGATCTGACAGAATGTTTATGAAAATGACAATCTGAAGGTGAAGAGAATAACTCAAGAGAATTATTATTATCATTCCATGGGCATATTTTGATGCATTTCAACAAGAGCCAGTCTATTTTTTCAGAGAAAATATTGTCTCACTCTCTCTCTCTCTATATATATATATATATATGTATATATGTATATGAGATTGCTTGTTATTTTCCCTACAGTGCATCTTAGTGCCATTGCTTCCAAAAGGTAATGACACACATTTACACTGCTGTCTACTTTATTCAAAACTCATCGCGCCAGGTAACCTTTTCCCATTGATTCAAGGTATGTTTCCACTGCTTGCAAGGCCATTAAAGACATTTTTGGTGATGGATATTGATCAGTCTGCGTGCAATGCTGTATCTGATACACAGATGTTATGGATAACGAGTCACTCACAAATATATGATGAAATGCACTAAAATTTGCTTTTTTTCTTTCATTCAAACAAAAAATGCCCCTGTATAATAAAAGTGAATGTGGAAGACAAAAAATACTCCAATCTCCAACTATTACAAAAGAATGAGGGAATTTAAAGATTTTCTGAACTCAAGAACATCACAATAGACATACAGTATTCTAAAACCATCCTCAAAATTCATGTTAAGATTTTCAAGAATCATTAGTCTTGAATTGAAAATTCATTACTCTATTATATTCAGTGCAGAATTATCAAAATATGTGCAGATTGATCGTGATGTGTTGAGATCTGAACTCCATTGGAAGAGGTCTGGTCAGTCACCCAACAGAAACCATTGCGTGATGACAACATCTTCTGGCAACAGGCTTTGATTGGGGGGATCAATTCAAAAATTGGAAAAAAAAGAGATCAATGAATAAGTTATTGCTCTTGCCATTTGTTTGCCAGTGATCACTAAAAAACATGCAAGATACAAACTAACAGATCAGTTTAGGATTAACTTACATTGCAAGTTGAACCCCTTCTAATAACCTATTTAGAGGAGGAATTTTTAAAAAAAACAACAAAGGTTTTTTTTTCTTGACATGATAAAGAATAAATGCAGAAAATGTTTCCCTTTAAGCTGCTTGTAACATTGCAAGCTAGCCAGCCGGATTAACTTAAAAACTGAGGAAACCCAAATTGACAGTTTTGGTTTACTGTTTCTGATAAAGAAAAAATGTTAGAATACAGTATAGAGTACAAATCTATAAAGGGAGCTTTTAGTCTGTGAAAGGCCAGTATATAATTCTGAGCCAGAATATATATCATATTTTCTTGGCGAAAGATGTATGCCGATGGCTATCTTTTTATACCATTCAAAACGCAAACTCAAATGTGAAATTTTCCTGTGAATAACATGAATGTGGAAGAATGTATTTGAAACCGTCAGACAAAACTCTCACAGAAACTGTCAACATAGGTTTCTTCAGTTTCCAAGTTGGTCCAGCTTAGTGGCAGGATATATATATATCATGGATCCAATGAAGCTAGAGGGATGAAAATTTAACTATTTACTCCTTATGCTAAGAAAAATGTATTTTGTTTTTTTCAGATTCCTCCAAGTAAAATTTTTGTGGAGTTTCAATTTGCCATGTAAGTTTACGTTAATTTGATCCCTTAGTTTGTGTCTGACAGAATTCATTCTTGTTTTGAAAAAATTCACACTTTTTAATGATCACTACCCTAAAGAAGGTGAGTTTTTTTAATGACATGCTGTCAAAAGATGTTAGTAACATGACGGTTACTATTGAATAACTAACCAGACCTGTCTCTGTTTGCATTGAGAGAAATAAAAGTAGAATAAATGAATCTAGAATTAGAATGCAGGTAAAGAAATAATAGAGACTAGAGCTGTTGATTCTTATGGCAGCAGACGGAGAAGGAAAAAACAGAGATTCAAAATATAAAAAGTCTTTTTTTTTGTATCCTTCTATAAAACACCAAATGTCTGTCGATCCAAATTTTCTGTGGTTACTAATGGGAGCCCTGAGCACGTTCTTAGTTTTTGAAATTCAACAAAATGTGAATTCATGTTCAATTAGTCCATTGGTTTGTGTCTGGTACTCACCTAAAAAATTTTCCTTCTTATTATAACTTGCCAAAAGTCTGCTTGTATGTATGTTCTCACTCACGACTAAGACGGCTTGATATAAATCCACAAAATTTTCTGTTGGTATGGATTTGATCTCCTGAAATTGTTTTAGCAAATAAGTTTTTGAAAACCATTCCCTAAAATATGTTTTAGGAGGATTCAAATCAGGGGGGAGTCTATTTGGTAAAAATGAGATCTTACTTTTTGATGACATGATAAAAGAATATTTATTCTTCGTTTTTCTTAGATCAATTCTCAGAAATCAAAATCTGACGAATGTTGCATTCTTTATTTAGAAAGAAGCAGAAACGTTTTTTTAACATATGTCATATTGCAATGTTTATTGGTTCTACTTGAATACCATGAATAGAGGTGTTTTGAAAAGTGCTTTGGCGTTGTAGGCTTAAGATATAGTTATCCAAATCACAAATTTTGGAGATTGGAGTCTATGTCAATATGTGGATGGAATTTTTCTCTTTCACTTATTGGGGTTACTTGAGTCACTTTCAGTTCTCACTTTTAGGGGTTGAAATCAATAAGGAGATACCGTTTTTGAAAATATGCAGAGGAATTCCTTTTCTCTTTCCCATGGTTCAAAATCAGGGAGGAAATCTTTTTCTCCTACTCTATTTTCCAAGGGGAGATTTTTTTTCACTTTTTTGGTCAAAATAAAGGGGTCATTTTTTTTACTTTAGGGATCAAAATCTAGTGGAGGGGAACATCTTTCCACTTTTATGTATTCAAATTGAACAGAATTATTTTCACACTTAGGAGTCAAAATCTATAGAAGGGAGAAATTCTTTTACTTTTAGGAGTCAAAATTAGGACTAGATTTTTTTTCCTCCATTTTTAGGAGTTGAAATTAAGGGAATATTTTCTTTCTATTTTAGGGGTCATTATACTGAACCTATAGGCATCAAAATCAAAATCGAGAGGGAATAATTTTTTATTTTGAGGCAATTTTGCTTTTAGGGGTATGAATTGAGAGGATAATTTTTTTTCTCTTTTAGGGGTGAAAATTTAGGCCAATTGTCTTCCGCTTTCAGTTAAAATCAAAAGGAAATTTTTTTCTACTTTTAGAGGTCAAAATTGAGGGTAAGTTTTTTTTCCACTTTTAGGTGGCAAAATTAAAGGGTGAATTTTTTTCACTTTTAAGGGCAAAAACCAAGGAATTTTTTTACTCTCAGGAGTCAAAATCCTGGGGATTTCTTTTTCATTGTTTGGGATCAAAATCAAGAGGGGATGATTATTTTTTTGCAAAGTAGTTGTTTTTCCACATTAAGGGGCAAAAATCAGTGGGAATTTTTTATTTTACTTTTAGAGGTCAAAATTGCAGGTGGAGCTTTTCTTTCCATTCTATGGGTTGAAATCAAAGGGAATTTTTTTAAATATTTTATGTGCAGAAATCGAGAAAGGAGACTTTTCTTCACTTCTTGGGGTCAAAATCAAAGGGGGAGCTTTCATTTTTTTTTTTACTTTTATTGTACAAAATCAGAAGGGGGGATATTTTTCACTCTTAGGGGTCGAAATGGAGGGGAAGATTTTTTTTATATTTTGGGGCAAAAAAAATCAAAGAGAAACAATCTATTTTACTTTGGGCGCAAAAAATCAAGGGGGAAGATTTTTTTCCATTTTCAAGGGTCAAAATTTTATTTCCACTATTAGGGATTAGAATTCATGGAAATTTTTGTTGTACTTTAACGGTCAGATTTGTATTTTTTCCTTTTGAAGGTCAAAATTGAGGGGAGAAAAATTTTTTAACTTTCGGGGGTCAAAATGAATTTTCTCTCATTTTTATGGGTCAAAAATGAGAGGGATCTTCTACTTTCATTTTTAGGTCAAAATAAAGTGAGAACTATTTTTGAACTTTTAGGGGTTGAAATCGCGGAGGAAATTTCTTTTCACTTATGGGGATCAAATCAAGGGAGAAACTATCTTTCACTTTCAGGGTTTGACTACAAGATGGAAATTTATTCCCCACTTCCTAGATCTAAATTAAGAGTAAATTTGCTTTTTCTTCTTTCATTGGTCAAAACCCTGGTGGGGAACTCTGCCCAGTTTTTAACATCAACCCCCAATGCCTCTTTTTCACTATTGGCCCAATTTATGAAGGTTAGCTCCCACTTTTTAAGATTACAACCTTTTCAACAATAGTCCTCCTTATCTCAACATTAATCTCCTTTTCCTTAATATTAGGACCCTATTTTTTTACATTATATGTCTCCTTTCAAACATCCGATCTTTTTTTTGTATTAGACCCCACACACTCATCTTTTTGAAGTTAACTCTCCTTTTTTTGTCATATGAATGCCCTTTATTGTAACTTTGCCCCTTCCCTGACATTCTTTTAATATTGACTCCTTTTTTCACATTAGTACCCGCTTTTTATGTTAGCCTGATCTTTTGTTTTTTTCATATTAGTGCCTCATCAAGTCATGGCCACCAATTTGTCTGTTCTAGCTAATCTGACCCTGGAGCATGCTTTTCGCATAAAAGTCTTTGGAAATTCAGAAAAGAATATGTGGGGTTTGCATTTGTGTTTTCCCCAATAATAATGATCTGTCGGCAGGGTTTCTAAAAGATTTCCTTTGTCATACACAATCGAAAATTCTAAGAAATCTAGAAAGCAAGTATGCCAGACAATCAGAAAATTAAATGAACCATTGACACATCACTATGGTCATCAGGTCTGAGCCTGGTTCACTGGTCTAACATCTGAGCTGTATGATTTAAAGCTCAGATAGTTCTTTCTCAATAGACATATAAATAAGATCAAATACAATGAGTGTAAAAAGTATTTGAGACATTGCAAAATTTAATTTCAACATCTTCATACATCTTCAAGATTAACAGAATTTGAGAAAAAAATATTAAAGCAAGTATGAACATTGAAAAGATATGTACAAATTTGTTGAAATTCTGTAAATTTTGAAGATGGGTAAGTGCGTTATCATATAAATACCAATGTCACTGTATTTGTTTCTTGGTTTGTTTGACTGCTCACCTTAAGGAGTCATGCCAAACCAATTTAGAAAATTAATGACAAAGATCTGGTATGATTTGAACCCACATCAAGCTGGCTGACCATTGTGTATGATTACCATTATGCCAAAATTAAAGTTTGATTGCTAGGGTGAGTTATTCTTTTTAGCTTTAGGAAAATGCTTGTAATTATTTGAAATGGTCACATAATTCAATTTTTCTTTAAACAAATTCTTCTTAAACCGGAAGATCATTAAATAAAAATGATAAAAAGCAGGACATTTTAGAGATTAAGAAAAAAATTAAAATAGAAAATTTACATTCTTTTCCAGTTTGCATTTTTTCTGGCTTTGAGAAATTCATTTTGCAATTGAAAATTTTTTTAGTTTTGATATATAAGTGGGTTGTGAATTTTTATTGTTCTTAAAGATGAAATTTAAATCAAAGTTTCTTACATAAAGCAGGTTTAAAATAAAATAATTTTACATCAAAGATTGTGTCACCTTCCACTACTGGAACATCTTCTCAGCTTTTAAAAATCTATATAATATTTCAAAAGCCAAAATTTGGTTTTATGAAGACTTACTATATTGAAATGAACTTATTTTTGTTGTTAAATATTTCACCACGCCAAGAATTGTTTCAAAACTTGAATAGGGTTTTTTTTATCAATTTTGTTGATTTAAAGTTTACAAAGCTCCAAAGAAGAAAAAGCAGTCGCACTTTTTACACCCAGGCTTTTGCATTTCTATCAAAATGATCTTCGGAAAAGATTATAGTTAAATACACCGTCTTTTAATGATCAATAAAAAAAAGGCTTCTGTTTAAAAAGATGAAAAAACATACTCAACATATATTGGATAAAATTTCATTTTTCATCTTTCCATATTTCAATATTATCTTTTAATTTATTACATAAACTGCAATTCTGATGATATAAAAGCATTACATTACATGGACGATTTTATTTTCTCATGCACTTTGGAGAGAAAATGTTCTTGGAAGAGATTTTTTTAAACAAATTTTTCACCAAGAAACAGGATGTCAGATGTTTTTATTGTATGGAAAAAACCTTGGGGAAAAAGTAATAGATGAATTTTCTTTTATAGACTTTTCTTTCAACTCAGGAAGCAAAGTTATAACCTTTTTTCCGATGGCGATTTTTACCTCAAACTGTGAGCCATAGAATTCATATAAAATACAATACGTATAGAATTTCGACGTACACACAGATACCATGCTCTGATCCCAGGCAAAGGGCTGGGGAGCAGTACTTGGCAGTGCATGCTATTAATCTGATTCTCAACAGTAGTGCCAATGTTAATAATCAAGTCATTTTTTATGGGTACTATGCTAGCAGTAATATGAACTTTTTGAAATGCATCGGATATTCTTGGTACTCACTGAATATTGAACAAACAGAAAACATATAACATTCTTGATAATCAATTGGGTTCCTGATTTTTTAAAAGTTTTTTCTTGTTCATGCTGCTTAAATTTTTTTAAGGGCTCTTGTCATGGGGGATATAGAATTGGAGGTTTTATTATGCGTTTGCAGATCTATTTTTCTGAGAAGCATTTTGTTTAATAATGTCACAAATGAATTCTCAAAGCATTTCCCATTCGTGCATCTTGGTCTTCTCAAAATATTCCTAAAAGAAATCTCCATTATGAAAAAGGTTCAAATAGCAAAACACCCTAATAATAATGAAATTAGTTCTCAGAAAAAGTTTCCAGAAGTTTTTGTTGTACTTTCAAGTTTGATGGGCTTTAGTAGCTTCTTTCATCTTGCAGGGTTGTTTTTAGATAATTCTTTGGATTTCTCCATTTTTGACGACTCATGCGTGCTTGTAGGATTTGCTATTTCCGGCAAGTCACCTCGTGTCGGGACTGTTTATTCAAGAGATTGTATAAAGCAGAATTTTTTCCTATTATACAAATAACATTTCCAGCAGAGCTGTGGTTTGTTCTCTTTTTTTGTCTCTAATGTTCACGAATGTAGTAAGTCAACAAGTTGTCATCTTACCGAAGAAGCCATGAAGTGTTAGTTGTCTTTGAGAAGATAGACTGGCAGATGCCGATCCTCTTTTTTCTCAGGACATAGCCAATTCTCATCTCTATTTTTATTCCATCTCACCTAAAACCATTCATCTTTTCTGTCAGCTCTCTATGTTGTTTTTCAACATGAAAACTGTTTACTTATGGTCAGTCACACTCATCACCATATCATATTTGACAGCTCTTTGGTGGCTTCTGTCTTTAACTTCAGGATTGGCAAAATCATTGTAGTAGTAGTAGTAGTAGTAGTAGTAGAGAGTATAATACAGCAGGGACAATTTTGTTCCCTCTCTTCATCTTAGTTCTTTGCTGAATCGATAACTTGTCCCTCAATTGAGTATCTCTCAAGCTGAAGGACTCCAAGAAAAATATGTAAACATACTCATAGATGATAGATATTTATTCAGATTTGCTTAATCTGGCACAGGGCCATTTGAAGGAAGGAAATTTCTTCCGAGAAAATAAGTAAGTATTCCATATATATATCTGAATATATATCTTAACTTATAAGCAGGCTTCAGGAGTGAGTGGATATGCACATGCATATATCCCATCATGTATAGATTGTTATCTGAGGTGTCCATTGAATATAGGACACATTTCAAAATCAAATGCACCCCTGAAAATTCTGATTGATAATCAAAAGACGAAGGTGGCAAAGGGTTTTATCCATTTTTAAAAATGTAAATGGGTTTGTTTGCATTTTCCAGCGCTCCTGCCAATACCGTTCTGTCTACAAACTTGAAAATTAGCATCAGTACTCCACTAGGCTGATTCAAAAAATATTCATTTGCATTTTTCGAAAAAAGCTTTTTTGACATTTGTCAGCGGTATTTTGAAGGGTTTATTAATAACATGCACATTCTCCAGAACTTAATATTCCTTTCTTTTACTCTATTTTAGATGTTTTATGGTTGAAAACGTTGGTTATGTTATAAACAGAATTCATTCTGACCATATCCATTCTTCAATGGAAATTTGTTACATTCAAATTTTAATGTTGCAGTTGTTTATTGATTGACTGTTATGGTGATTCCTAACTATAATTTGAAATATCTCCATGTATATGAGTCTGCTCTGTGATAACACAACAGCTGGCCATTGTATGAAGTTGATATCCATCTGATATGTTGATCCATGCCCAGGACATCAGAGAATTGAGTTTGGATTTACGGTTCTTGATATAAGGATGGGCGCTTGATTTACAATAAAAATTCAGATATGGAATTCGTATTTGCCTGAATATACATATATCACCAGCAGTGACAAGTGTAGTCTTATAGATACAGAAATGTTTGGTATAGAGAGTGAGAGAGAAAGAAAGATAGAGAAAGAAAGAGATGGAGAATCAGAGTTTTTTTCTACTAAATTTTTCTGTAGAATGATTATTAAATTAAGTTATAGTTTAGAGGATGTGACAGCATTTTAAAACTTTCAGTTTTGATTGTCACTATTTTTAATGACACTATTTCATTTCAGATTGTCACTATTAATGACATCATTCCAAACATACACCTTTTGAACAAGCATGCCTTAGTCATTCTCTCAAAAGCTCTCCATCTGTCTGATTGTATATGATTGCTTTTGGTGTGTAGGAACTCAAAATGTTGCACCCAAATCACCCATCTCTTTACTCTGCAGTCGTAGGCATTATTATTTGCAAGATAAAAATATTCACAAAAGCAAAAGTGCTGTTAGCTCTGCCAGTAGAGCGGAGTTGCATTAAGACGGCTATCTGGTGGCAGCAGGTTCAAGTCCCGCACAACGCTCACTTTCTTGATTCATTCAGGTGGTCAGCTGTTTGATTTGGTACTTGGTTAATTCCGGGGCTGGACAAAATGTTTCCAAATAAATTGTCTTTACTACCATCACATACATACATATGTATGCATGTGTGGATATCTCTATATTTACAGCAATTGTCATAAGTATTTTAACAAACAGACATTTTGTTCCTAGTTGATTGGTTTTGAGGGTTGAAAACAGGAACGTTATGCAATCAATACAACAAAACATGAATTCAGTCATGTTTCCTTGTTCTGTATGCTGAATTTCTGGAAAATGTTTTTTTTTAATAGAATTAGATCACTAAATGAAGAGTTTTTTTCCATCCTTCCCAAATTATTGTTCAGAATCAGTCAAGGAGATTAAAGAAATAAACTTACATCATTGAATATGGAGATGTTAATAAACAACTAAGTTCCCCCCCCCCCAGCTAAATATCCATGATGGGCCCTGTGAGTGGAAAAAGTGTAGAAAAAAAGATTGGTAAGTCTGTGTTTCTTGCCTAGTAACTAATACTAATGTAAATTATTAGAAAACTATTCAGGCTCATCAAGCATTTTGTATTGTTGAAAAATACATGAAGGTTGTTGTTTTCCAAATCATATCGTCTGTTTAATCTCCTTTAAGACAGACGTTGATCTTATATCTTATTTGGGTTTCAAAACAAATTACATCTTTGAAAAATGAACAATGTTGTAAATCCAAAATTTACAAAAACTCAATTGAAGAGAAAAGAAAAATGTCATTGTCAATTGTTCAAGATACAAAAATGCTTAAAATGTGCAAAGGAATCAGCCAATATCTACAATTGGGACTCTCAGTTACTACTGAACAATTTTTTCTAAAGTTCTTAAGCCTCTAAACATAATTTATCAACAGCTACATTGATTTCAAGTCTGCAGTAAAAGATTAAGGCTTTTGTTAGTTGAACATCTATAGTTTCTCCTTCAGAACATCATCAATATTTCATTTTTAAAAAATCATTCCAAGTAATTACTTTTCCTTTTCAATTTTAACATTTCTACGACATTTTCATTGCTTCAGTTCAAGAGAGTAGAATCAGCAAGACTTGAAAAGAAGAATAATCTGCTTCCTGTTCACTACAGCCACTCCTTGAGCCAATCAACCATCAGTTCCAAGTGTGAGTGAAGATGTTAGTTTTCATGAATACTGGAGCATCCTTTAGGAGCATTTTCAATACAGGCTCAGATTAAACTTGTGCTGGGCCTGAGGCGTATGTTAAAAAGGAGCCCTAAATTTTTTTAAATACACAGATATTTGAACATGTATGTTCTTTTCTTTCGCTGTAAAGTAATTCAAATTTTTATCTGCTTCACAGCCAGATAATATGACAGATATGTCTGATATTTAAGTAAAAGTATTTGTTTTTATAATGGTCCCTGTGGAGCAGCTGTGATCTCAGTTTCAAATATCTTCCTATTTTTGCATAGTATATATAAAAGAAGTCTCACCAATCATCAACCAAAAAGACCAAACAAAAACAACACACCCACTTCCATCTTGCCCCACATATACCAACACCTATCCATTAAATGCTAGACACTAACACTCCATCTCATAATAGAAATAACAAAATCCACCTTTCCCTGAGAAGTGACCATTCTAGCCCATCACAGTCTTTCTTATCTAAGACACGTCAAACACCCACAGAGACAGGAAACATACACCACCTGACCCTGCCTCTCCTCAACCCATCTCATTTCAAACCAAATGTCACCTTCATTTACAAAGATACAAACACCTCCCCTCCCGTTCCTACTAAACAACCAAACACAAAAATATTCACATTTTCCTCTTCAGTAGTGAACATATAAACAGCATATTTTTCTCTGTGATCTGCAAATATTTTTTCAGTGAAAAATATGGTTAGCCCCCATTGAGATGCATCGAACTATATCCATGGAATAACAATTAAAAAAAAGATCTAACCCCAATCTCTTGAGTTTTACTTTTCACTTTCCTATTGTCATTATCATCTACATAGTAAATGTATTATACAAATACAAAACTCATTTCTGAGTCACAGCAATGACCCTGATCAAAGGTGATCATTGTCCAAAATTGTTAAGCATGGACATCAAGTTATGCATAAGAATATTTCATCCAATCTCTCTCGTATTGTTTTCGGAGACATTTGAATTTCCACGGACAAAAACTTCATACAAAGTAAATGTGACAAATTATCATTTTGATTCTATTATTTCTAAACCCCAAAAAACATTTCTCCTGTTCCTAACTATTTGACCATTACTGAAAGAAAAAAGGTAAAATTCATACATTCCAGAAAGTATAGAATTTTGATTAGATTGTTTACTTTTTTGGAAACACTTCTTCAATAGTCTGTAGCCCATCTTTCCATGAAATATCACTAATATGTCGGGAGAGATCTAAGAAGAAATAAATTTTTAAAAATACGCCAAAGAACAACAGTTTGATTCACTAACCAGAAATCAAACTAATATTATGAATATGAGGTCAGGTAAAGAATATAACTTCCTGAAAAAAAGCATTGTCAAAACAGAATAAAAAGAATCTAAAAGAATGTATGATCAAATTGAAAAAAATTGCAAATTCAAGCAATCATAAATTTGGTGTCCAGTTCCCATTGAAATTGTAAGGTAAAATGAATTCTTTTACTAAAATAAAATGTAGCAGATGAAAACTACCTGGAATTATTTCACCCTGATCATGCAGGACTAAAAAGTTCTGCATAACATGTGCAATTTTTGTGGGGTTACAATCACATACATGTTGACCTATGTGCACGCAGAAAAACTATCATTATCATTGATACGGAAAAAAATGACCTCTGTTTGCAGAGCATTGTTTTGAAAACCTCGATTCTCTTCAACTCACTCGTAAAAAAAGTTTCTTGCTCAATTTTATCTCAAAATCATTAGAGATACATTTTGCATCATATTTACGTCATTCCATGTGGTCACAAACCATCTGTTCTTTCTGGTGTACATTTTTTTTTCTTATTGTAAACAGAGCAGCCTCTACAAATGGTCTGAGAAAGCCTCCATTTGAAAAACACACATGTAGTGGCAGACATGTAAAGGTGAAAATAACTGCGTTAGCTCAATAACCATTATCGATTTTGCTAAAAAGGGGAGAAATACATAAGCTCTTTTGCTTATAGTCATCTAAGTATAGGTAGACTCTAGCATTTTAGGCTATTGTGTAATTTTGCGGGACAGAAATTGAAGGATCAATTTAACAGAAAGTTTTCCAACCCTCCACCAAGAACTTATGGGAGAAGGGTTAAAAAAACTATCTTGAAAAGAAAACCTGCTCTGGTATTAGTTGCCACAGAAAATTTGGTGTCTGTGCTATCAGCATTTTTTGAATTTTGATAAACATTTGCCGAAGCATAGCAATTAGCCAAAAATCGAACATAAACTGTCAACATAAGTTTCTTCAGTTTTCAAGTTGGTTTGGCTGGCTATGAATGTACATGTGTGTTTGAAAGCAATTATCGTATGTATGGGCCCCATTTAAAAATTTACTCTCTATTATGCCTAGTAGAAACCTTTTTTAAAACATTTTTGACTGTCACCAATAGTTATTTGGTTGGGGGTTCAATTTGCTAAATTGGTCCCTTGTTTGTGCCCACTTGTTTTGAAAGTGATCACAGCCCAACAAAAGGTGAGAGAAGTGACTTATTCATTGAACGCCCCTTTCTATATTTTTTGATTGATCGCCACAAATACAACATGCCATTGACAGTTTCTCTTGTGTGACTAACCAGACCTTCACTTTTCTTTATCTTCCATTCATACTTGAGGTGTTGTTGGTAGGAAAAGATGGTGGTTTCATTATTTGATCTGATGATTTTATTTTCCTTTGGTTACTTGAGCAATATATTAAATTCAGTGTCAGTCTTCAAGACTAGTTGCCAACCAAAACAGGAGAACCCAGTTTACCCGGCTATTTACCCATAGCTGATGAAAGAAGAAATGAGTTCATGCCTTCCTTAGAGGCTTCAGAGTGAAGTGAATACAAACAGAGTTTAAACTCAGTTTGTAGATTCAATTTCTCATTCTGCTAAGCATCAGGTGCACCAAAGCCTCAATTTTTATCTCATGATATTCAAGTAAATCAAGTAAAATAAAAACTAAAGAAACTTTTTTGAGGAAGAAAATCATCCAAACCCATAATTGTTTAAATTGTTTTCTGACTAAATTCCAATGAACGTGTTTTATTTATTTGGTAAAGATATATACGGGGAAAAAATGAACGCAATTAAAATCTGCTTGCTTGCATTGATCCCAGCGAATGTCAATCAAACTTTTAGAAATTGTGATTTGCATAACCATATTGATTAATGAAAGATAGTCATAGTTGAATTGGTTCGAGAGGAACAAATCTTTAGATGCAGCATCTGCCACCAGTCATAGCCTAACAAATAAGTTGGAGAGAATTTCGAATACTGACACTGATGGGTAAAGCAATCAAATGCAGCCATTCCATTTTTGTTTTTTTTTCATCAAATTCTATTATCGATCATGCCCGAGAGTTATGCAAGAAATGCTATTCCTCCAATCAAGAGACACAGATCAAAGAAAAAGATATTCCAGACATGAGACATCAGTTTGAAGGCTTCCCAGAAGTTACTACACATGAGGTAGAGCAAGACATCAAACAAAGGAAGGGAAGATGCCCGGACGTCACTATTGATCTGCTCAAAGATGCAGGTTATGTCATCATCAGGAAACCGGACTAACTTTTGAATGAATACCCCAAACAGAGTTTGAGAAAGTTGGAACAGTGCAATCATCATACTTCTGCATGAAAAAGGAAACCCAAAATTCTTTGGAAACTACAGACATATATGTCTACTCAAGCTTTTTACCAAGTTAATCACCAATAAATTACCAAAATATTTGGAGAATACCGACTACAGAAACAGGCTGGCTTGAAAAAGAATTACTCAACCATTGACCATTGTCCATTTGGAGTTGTCTTTTTAGAGACATAATGCTTTGCCTTCATGAATCAACTCATAGAAAACAGCAGAATGTAAAATGCTATAGCATTTGCTGACTACGAAAGGGTCTTTGAAGCAATAAAACACCAAGCTGTATTTCCCGTGTATATCAAAGTTTTATAACATATCTACAACTACAGCAGCTCATTTATCAGACTACATAAAGACACAAACCCGTTCAATCTCAAAAAAGGAGTAAAACTTTGTGATACCAGCTCAACCAAATTATTTATGGCTTGCCTTGATATGATCATCTGCAACTTTAATAAATTTAAGAATCAGAATAGATGGCAAAAGCCTGAATCATCTCAGATTTGCTGATGATATTGTTTTACCAAAAACTTCCATGATCTCCAAACAATGTTAAACGAGCTGAGTGAAGAAATCAAAGAAGTTTGTCTCAACATGAACTTTGATAAAACTAATGTCATCTGATAGGAATACGCTGAGGTTAGTGACACAACAATGAAAAATTCATAATATTGAGCTGAAGTAAATAGATCCCAATATCTACCTTGGACAATGAATCACAGTGGAATCATCGAAACCGGAGGAAATCAAGCAAAGAATCGTCATAAGCTGGCAAACTTTCAGCGAAGAAATTTTGATTTTCAGGAACAAAAAATTCTCTCTGGTTATAAAAAGAATGGTTTATAACCAGCATATCCTCCTGATAGTCACCTACGGAGCTAAAACATGGAACTTGACCAAGAAATTGGCTTTTGATCTGAGAACCACATAATAAAAAAGGCCTGATTTAATGCCTCCTGTAACAATAATTATCTTTGTTGCTGGATTTGGTCAAGCAAAAAATCTCCCATTACCAAACGTATTAAGCTTTGGGAAACAAATTATAAGTTTAACCTTCAAAGTGCAGCAATATGATTGTCGTAAATTGAAAACTGAGTGATGCATAAACAAAACCTCCGGTGAAATCATTTGTCTCCAGACATTCACAAGATTGGCACAATGAAATGTTCGTATCCAGACCATGGATAATTCCATTATCTAATGTGCTGACCTCACAAAAACAATTTAACTTTATTCTAAAAAAATTAGTCTCAACATTGTAAGAGCAGCCATGTTTAATACATTTGAAAGTAAAACTACATAGCTACTTTTTGTAGTTAGCCAGAAGACATTCACAGGATGATTGATTGATGTCCTTTCTGTTATGATTCAGAATAGGCATATTACAAACTACCAAATCAACCCCTAAATCCCATTCTTTGATGAAATAGCTTTTCTAATCATGTCATCAAAATGCTAATGTTATCTCCATTGCTGTCTTGCATATTTGCAAACAAAGTTGGAGAGTGAGAGTTATATGTATTATAAATTGTCTTCCCATCCATTTGTCTGTCTGTCCAGATGATATCTCCAAAAAGTTTTCAATGAATTTCAATGAAGTGGAGGCTTTATGGTAAAGAAGAAGGGATTAAAATTTAGGGTGAATTTGGGAATTCGTTTTTGACTGAGAGATATTTTTTCATTTTTTTTCATGTATCTATATATTCGCTAATGTCTGTCGGCACAATATCTTCAAAAGTTCTCAATGAATTTCGGTGAAACTTTGTGGAAGGGTGGGCCGTAAAAGGTAACGAAAAAGTCATTACATTTTGGGAAGGATCCAGGAATTTTTTTCTTATTGAGTTTGTGAACAGCATTGACAGATGCATGCACTCTAATAGATTATAGATTTTTTTATAATAAAAAGAAAACAACAGCTACACTTAACATCACTATCCCAAACAGAGCGTTTCTATAAAAACCTTCCTTAAGCTGAGATAGCATAAAGCAGGGTTGTATCTGCCATTGATCTATGCATTGTAACAGCATTTCCAGGACAAAAAATTGTGCTGATGGTACGCTACACTGAGCCATTGGAAGTTTGGTGGTGCAAAATACAGGAGACTAGGGAGTAAGAGAGAGAGAGAGAAGATGAGCATCCACGTTATTTCTATAATAGGTTGCTGCAAAACAAATGCTCAACTCTATTTTTGCCTTTTAATTTGTAACGTTGAGGTGAAATAGTGGTGTGAAATAAACTTTCAAAAAGCGAGGAACACCTGTACTCCCAGACCTGTTGAATAAAGCTTTAGATTTGGACTTCTAAATAATGTGATAACACAAAAATTATACGTAGGTTAATTTGGAGTAATTCCCCTTGTCTTAGTTGCTCTCTTTTATTGCAAAATTCCTGCCATTGGTGTCTGTTATGTTCCTGAATGCTGAATTCTCAGAGTGTGAGTGAGCTTACCCTTTCCTATAATGTCAGTGCCTATTTATTTCATTTTGATGTTAAAGCTAAATTGTCATATAACTTCGCATTTGTTTTTGATTGTAATGTGACAGTTCTCATATCAATTTGTATTAAATAACTCGTGACAATTTGAGAATCTAGATTGACCTTTCTAGAAAATATTGCATAGACTTATGACGACGATGTAGGGGAGGTGAATGTAAAAAGATGGATCCACTTCAATATTTCATTTCTCTTTCTGGAGCCCATTGCCCACACTTCAACAAAATATAGTTGAAATTCATTGAGAACTTTTGGAGATATTGCATGGTGTGGACATATGCCTATGATATATCAGAAGCTACCTTGCATGGATCTACCACCAAATTCAATCTGTAATCCATTGCCTATCCTGCACAAAACTTTGTTGGAATTCATTGAGAACTTTTGGAGATATTCTGTAGACAGAAAGGGAATTTTCAAAAATTTATCTGTTAAGAACCTGATTGAGGGTCCCATCAGTGACTTCATAAAATTTGGTTTTCATAGCTCTGACCATTCCTGTGTTTTGCGATCGCAGATAGACAAACATTTGGTGAGTTGTATAACAAAGATAAATCCTATGAGAAGATAACAGAGTTGAATTATCTTATAGTTTTTAGAACGAGGTAATGAATAAGGCCTTCTTGAAAAGATTCAGAAGTTTACAGTATGGATTTTTCTCTTTCATAGTTTTGAGAGAAGAGAATATTCTTTCTAATTTTTTTGAGAATGTTCTTGCTCTTCAGAAAAATTTTACTCATCTCTTGCCTTGTTTGATTTCAGCACAAAAAACATGTTTTGAGAAAGTCTTTTGATCTGACAAATGTACTAGATAACCTGATTGGAAATTTTTTTTGCAAGAATCAATTTTAGATATGCAATGATCAAATCCGCTAGAGAAATATGCTTTAAACCAGTATAATTTTTTTCAAACCTTGAGATTTCACTCATTTAGGCATATTCTTTTGAAATCTAGATGCACAGGGGTTGATTTGGATAAACACAAAAATATCAACAAGATCCTCGCACCTTTTGTTTGTAAATCAAATATTGATTATTTATGAAAAATCTTTCATGAGCAGTTTTACTTGCCAGCATATTAAACCTATATTTAAATAAAATTTAAAAAAAAGATGCTGGAATCGAGTTGCATTCAATTTGCTGGTATTATGACAAGGAGGCTGTCTACTAAAGCTCAAAATCGATAGCTCTAGGGCTTAGATGAGTTGCCAGAAATGATAGTACTCTAAATATCCTTGTAAGCTGTGCATCTTATTGGCTGGTAAATATGTTACTTTTGACTTATTTGCATAAGCACACACATATGAGCATCTGAACATGATTATATATATTCCTATAAATAATCAATGAATGCCATTTCTGATGATAATGTCTGGAGGATTCGGTGAAAAAGGATTGAAATATTAACAAAAGCAGCTGCACCATTCTGTTGAAATAAACTTATGCCAAAAATTTAGAGACAGCAGTAAATTCGATGGTTTTGCTCTCCTCTACAGGTAAAAATGGACTCAGCTAAATGATTTATATTTGATATAACAGGTAAAAAGACTGATTTGGTTAGTCACTCAGTAGAAACCATCAGGTGACCAATGTCTTTTGGCAGCATGGAATGTCGCAGGTGATCAATTAGAACATTGGAAGAAGGGGGTGATCAATGAATGAATTACTTCTCTCACCTTTTGTTGGGCAGTTATTACAAAAGAGTCTGTTTTTTCAGAAAATAAACTGGCACAAACCGGGGACCAATTTAGCATATACATGCTTTGCAGAATGAACTGCCATAAGAAAGTTGTGGGGGGGGGAGGGATTTTTCTCGCAATATTAAGGAGTAGATATTCAAATTATGAGCCCTCTAGCTCCATTAGTCTAGCTCATACACATGATACATACATACATAACCAACTGAACCAACTTGAAAACTGAATAAAATTTTGGTGACAGTTTTGGTTTACTGTTTCTAAAAAGTGTAGCTGTTGAAATAGACAAGATTCAATTCTGTTTGACCACAGAATAAGTGATGGGGCACTTTCTGAAGGGGTATCTGTTCTATGCTTTCTTTCAGGCAACAGTAGTAAGGATATACTAGGAATCCATGAATTCTGGCACATGAAAACTGATGCAAGTTCTTTAAGGTAGATGGTTGAGTTTGCGGTGTATGAGATATTGATCCCGACTCTTTGCAAGATAGTGTACAAGCTGGTGTTGGCTCTGCAATAATGAGGGGTAGTATTCTGTTGAAGTCTGCCTGGACCTTCAGTGAAACTGGAGTCTGTCGTGACAGGTGTAAATTTATTTACACCACTTTATGCTTAGCATATTCCCCAGAGTGGGATGATTATTGAGTGTGAGACAATTGAGTGGAGGACAATTGAGTGTGGGGTCAATTGAGCGCGAGACAATAGAGAGGAGGACAATTGATAGATCTATATTATACCCTCTGCTATTTTTGTCTTCAATCATACAATAATAATGTCAAAAATAAAAACATTACCCTACATACTTCCACTATGTTTATGATGAATTCTTTCTCTGAAATATCTTTAGTTCACTTGCTTATTGTGTTCGAACCAGTGTCGCTAAGGGCACCTAAGTTCTCTTTTCCTGGCTCTCAGAGTTTGTCCTAAAATTTATATTTATTATCATTTATATCAGTGGCAGAGCTTAATCTGACTGACTCCTAACAAATTGGTGATTTGCGCCACTCACAAAGTAAAAGGTTTAAACTGATTACTTTTTGGCTTGGAAGTTTTATCTTAAGTTTGAATTGAAAAAACAAATACTGTTACACTTAGATTTGTTCTTTTGATTTTATTCAAATCAAAATACACAACAATTCAAAAAATAAAAATAGATGAGGTTTATTGAGTATAATCTTGTCAAATTTCTTGGAATAATGTTTCCTAATCTTAAAGTTATCTAACAATTGGCAGTGGGGACAGATTTATGAACAAAACCCTTTTTTTCACATTTTATTATCAGAGTTATCATTGCGTGATTGAAAACACATATTACAGAAGGTATAATAAAGATCTGTCAATTGCCTCACGCTCAATATTTGGTCAACCATTTTCTATGGGAACGATTTGTCTCAGCAAGATATCTGACCACCCCCATAATGCATACAAAAACAGGAAACTTGTTCCAGGAACACCTGGCTGACTTCCTGGTACTACATTGACTTCTGCGCATGCCAGATTCAAACCCTCTGGGCATGTATGAGATATGTTGCAGATCCTATATACTAAATTTCCTGCAACCATACAAAAACAAACATGATGCCACAATTGATAGCCCTGGAATGTACCTAAATAGATATACCCATACAATAACTCCAGCACCTTGTAGACTCTATGCCACATAGTGTAACCATCATTATTTAGCTGAAGGGAGGAGCTACAATCTATTAGGTAGCTGCCTCTACTCTTCTGGCACTTGAGTATATTGATTAAATGCAAGTACAGTTTTCTGGGCTAATTTCATTCTTCACAATTTGAAAAATTTACAGATATCTTTCACTAATTCAAAAAGAATAATGAATGTGAAGTTTTCAATAGAAAATCATCAATTTGTGTAATAAATTCAAATCTCCCAACTGAAAACTCCCGCCAGCAATTTACTCTTTGTGAGAAGAATTCCTTTTCTCTTTTCCAAAACAAATTATAAACTTCATCTCATTCCCATTTGTTTTGAGAGCTGACTTTTATCTGAAGATTCCAGAATAACGATGCACTCAATTCAGCAGTACAAAGTTGAACACTTTGTTTGGAACAAAAATGAAGAAACTTCTAGGATGTTAACAGAAGTTACTTCTATTCAATAGTGCCAACTTTGAAAACAATATATATGAATTTCCTATTGTTGTAAGAATAAGTTTTCCTTTCATTTTTGCATAACATTCATACAACTGCATGACACAATTTCAAATACACATATACATGCAGAGAGAGATACACAAGCACATGTCTATGGGTGCATTTATGTGTGTGTACATAATATCTATGTATATATATATGCACATAGATACATTCATACATGTATAAAAAAAACGAAACAGAGGCTTTTACATAGAAATTGAAAAAAATCTCCATAATAGATTCAAGCTAATGTGTTCATTGATGCAGAAATAATTGTGCAACCTATCGTTGAATGTTTAATGAAGTTCAAAGCTAGATTTGAAACTGAAGTCAGTGATTTGCTATGTTTCGTAGAGCATGAAGCAAATTGCCATGACTAATTTCTCGTATTTATTTGGATGATTAGACACAACACAATTGTAGAAACCAGTTCAAATGATCAGAGGAAAAAACACAATGGTATATTGAGGGGAGTTGGTAAAGAGAAAGTTGATGCCAGAACAAGTGGAGAGATTGGTTCCAAAATGCGATAAGTGCCAGTTTGAAAAACATGTATTTAATTGAATTGAAAATCAAATCCTGGATTTCTATCTTTTTATCTTATTACAAACTTTTTATACATGTGCAGTCTATAAGGTGGTAATCAAATAAGATAATTCAAATCCAGAATTTGATTTTTAATTTGATTAAAGCACATTTTGCTTAAGTGGGGCTTATCGCTTTTTAGTTCCAGGCTCTCTTCAATTAGAGCAGAGAAGAACAAGAGAAATGAAGAGATGAATGGAGGTAAATGAGGCCAGGGAAGGAGAGAAAAATATAGAAACCATCACATGACCAACATCTTTTGGCTGCATACCTCGTTGGGGGTGATTAATTAAAGAATTGGAAAAAGGGGTTAATGGTGAATAAGTTACCAGTGGACACAAACTGAGGTGCCAATTTAGGATAGACTTGCTTTGTGATTTGAACCCCCTGCTCCAAAAAAAAGAAAAAAAAAAAATGATGATGATGATGATGGTGGTGGTGGTGGTGGTGATAGTAGTAGTAGTAGCAGTAGTAGTAGTAGTTCATCTTCTTCTTTTTTAGCAGCAGCAGCAGTCACCGCCTTTTAGCATTCATTGTTGGACATAATCCTTCCAAAGATTTACCAGATCTCTCTATCATGAGCATTGTGGAGCCAATATTTTCTGAATTTGTCTAGCTCATCATACCATTTCATTTTCTATCAGCCACAATTTCACACCTGATCTCTAGGGATCCATGTTGAGAGTAATGTTTCAGTCAATCTAGTTTTGTTGGTACAGCCTATCATGTATGACATGTACATAGCCAGCCAGCCAATCAAAACCAATTAAAAACTGAAGAAACCTATGTTGACAGTTTTCGTTGACAGTCTCTAATAGATTTAGAAAGAGAGAAATGACTGAAGGCTCAAAGCAGTGTTGGAAAAGGAAAAATTTGCTGAGAAGAAATAAGTTAAAGAGTGAAAAGATTGGAAAAGAAAGAAGGTAGAAAGTGTGCATCTCAGTTTATGATATTTGGTTATTTAGCTCAAACCCTCAACACGAGGAAGAATCGGGCAAAGAATCACTCTAAGTTGGCAAGATTTCGGTTGATTGGTAATATGAAGTTGAACCAACAGTGAAAACTGTTCAAAACAGAAATGAAGAAACTTCTAGGATGTTAGCAGAAGTTACTTTTATTCAAAAGAACTGAAACAGAGGACCTAGCCAAAAGATTAACGCTCAAACTGAGAACCATGCAACGTGCACTGATAAGAAACATACTTTGACATCACATGGAGAGATCACAAGAAAGCACAGTTTATTAAAGGAAAAACTGGAATCAGAGATATCAGCGAATCCATTGGAAAAACATAAATAGCAATGGACTGGTCATGTGTCAAGAACCAGGATCCCCAGATATCATATGTAAAACTGCGGCAGGCAAAATATAAGATAGGCATGATGAACTAGACAAGCATGATGATGATTGAGTTTTGGTGTGGTTTTCAGTTTCTGCTCTGATTATTTATTTATTTTTCATTGTTATTTAATTTGGAAATTCAAAAATTTAGTGTCCACATTTTTTTCAAGATAAAATTTTAAATACATTCATGTTTGGAGGAGATACTGTGGCATCTGATAGCTTGTTCCAAGAAAGAACGGATCCGTCTGAGACAAAGTGTTTTCAAATTCCTTTGGCTGTTTGTATTCGTAACTTCTTGCTGTGACCTCTAGTTGCCCTGCTTGGGGATGTCTGCAGCATGATTTTATCTGGACAGATGCTGCACTTACAGTCTTGGTCGATGGCGTGTAGACCCGAGGCTATCTTGTATATTTTGTAGTAGATCAGCATAGGTTCTTCTGTCGGATAGTGTCTCCAGATGAAGTACTTTTAGCCTTCCTCGATATAACGGGTGGAGGGATTAAGAGTGGGGAAAAGAAAAACGAGCCAGAGAAAAGTAAAATAATGAAAGAAAGAAGAGGACAAAAAATAGTTGAGAAAAAGAGAAGTGAAAGCTGGAAAGAAAGAACGGATAGAAAGAAGGCAAAAATTGGAACGATAAAAGAGCACAAGTCTGCTTAGTCTCTGAATAGAAACTGCGTTTTGACAGTATACAGTGGTGATCAACTAATAAGTTACTTTTCTTGCCTCTTAGTGGGGCAGTGATCATTAAAAAAGTCCACATTTTCAAAAAACAAGTATAGATGCTATTACTATTCAAACTAAAGAACCAATTCAGCATGAACTTGCTTTGCAAACTGAACTCCCAACTGAAAATCAATCTAAGGGGCAAATCTATAAGAAAAAAAACAAAGAAAATGTTTATTCTAGACAAAATAATGAATGAATGTTTGAAATTTCAGCTCTCCATCTCCATTGGTGTGGTCTATACACACATGGTACATACTTAACCAGCCGATCAGACCGACTCAAGAAATCTATGTTGACGGTTTTGGTTAATGGTTTCTTATGTAGAGAGAAAGTATTAAGAAATGCAGACACAAAAGAAAATAAATAAAGTGTCAAAAAGGAAACAAAAAATCAAGATAAAAAAGCCGGATTCATAAATAAAGGCCAGGTATTATAGGTGGGGGAAAAAAACTGGAAGAAGTTTGGCTGCACTACAGTCAAACTCCCTCGCTTCATTAAAATCTAAACAGGTAAACAGAACTGAAATCATTTCTCCATACAATATCACTCCAAAACTGGTAATCATCATTTGTTGTTCCATGAGAAAATAAAGTTAAAACTCAATGGTGCTGGTTTGACAATAAAGGATTCAGTGACTAAGATTAAGAAAAAGACCAATGAAGGCAATGAAGACGGAGAAACATAATTACCTAAGTGAGCCAAAGTACCAGATAGTGCTAGTGGCTCAACAGGTAATGCCACAAAGATCCCACATGTCCTTAAAAGGAAGAGTATACAACCAATGTATCCTACCAATGGTCACATATGGAGCCGTAACATGGAACCTAATCAAAAGATTGACCTTCAAACTGAGAACTATGCAATGTGCACAGGAGAGAATCATGTTGACCTTAGATGCAGAAATCAGAAGACAGCACAGTATATTAAGGAAAGACAGAAGTCTGGGGCATCAAAAGAACTGTTAAAAAACTCAAATGGCAGTGGGCTGGACATATTGCAAGAATGGCAGATAACTGCTGGACATCAAGGCTCACAATGTGGATCTCCAGAGATCAGGTACGTGGCTGTAGCCAACAGGATGTGAGATTGCGTGACAAGCAAGATTGATTCAGACAGTACTGGCTCCGCGATGCCCATGATAGAGAGGTCTGGCAAATCTTGGGGAAGGTCTGTGTCAAACAACAGACGCTATCAAACTGATGATGATGATGAGATAGGACTCGGAAGCAAAGTTCAAACTTCGGCTGAGAGTTTGCATTCACTTTATACTACTGCCCTTGGAAAAGATATGAATCCATCTTTTCTCACACACACACCCCGCCCAGCTATGAGTAACTAGCAGGGCAGACCAGGCTTCCTAGCCATGGTTGGCGACCAGGCTGGGACATGGATAAATGATTCTAAACCTCTTAGGGCCAGTAACATATTGTTGAGCGTAGCATGAAGAGTACCCAGATCATCTTTCTTATTTCAGACTGTCTCAAGCTGTCCTTACTATATTCTCATTGAACCCAGGTTGACAGGAATGAGAATGAGAGGATGCTAATGTGTGCAACTGTCGCTCTCTATGATTCAAGTCAAGAGCAAATCATAACTTCAGACACTGCATTATACTGCAGCTGCTGCATTGCTCAGAAATGAAGCCATAGTAATCTTTGCCAATGAAAGACAAAGATGATGACCAAGTGAGCACAGAGAAACAAAAGGCTACATTTTAAAAGTTGGAAAAAATAGGTAGAATGAAGAGAAGAAAAAAAGGATCTGGTTAGTCACTCAATAGAATCTATCATGCCACCAACCTCTTTTGGCAGCATGCCATATTTGGGATTATCAAAAGAAAAATTGGAAAAAAAAGGGTGATCAATGAATAAGTTATTTCTCTTGCCTTTTTTGTGTGGTGATCACTAAAAAAAGTCCACATTTCAAAAAATAAACAGACACAAATCAAAGGATCAATTTAGCATAAACCTACATTGCAGATTGAAATTTTTAAATGATCACCCCCAACTAAATATGGCATGCTGCTAAAAGATTTTGGTCACAGGATGGATATTATTTAGTGTCCAACCAGACCTGTGTTTTGAATTGGTTGCTTGAGTTTATTTCCATTTATAGAAACCTAATTTGAAGGTGAATTTGAAAAAATACAGATGTTATTTTTTTTCTTCCATTTCCTCTGTATACTTCTTTCCTCTTTCTATTGCTTGAATCTATTGATGAATGTTTTAAACAGCATTTGAAGTAGATTGGTCCTTGCTCATGAGTCAACAGTGTGAAACCATTACTGTGAAGGGAACAAATGCTCATGTTTTTAAGTGAGACTAAAAGAACACATAACAGTATATATGGAAATAAACTCAAGCAACTAATTCCAAAATACAGGTCAGGTTAGTCACTCAATAGAAACTGTCACATGACCAACACCTTTTGTCAGCCAGCCATGTTTAGCTGGGGCGATCAATTTAAAAAATTGGAAAAAGAGGTGACCAAAGAATTAGTTACTTCTCTCACCTTCTGTTGGATGGTGATCACTAAAAGAGTCTGAATTTTCAAAAAAACAAACAGGAACATTAAGTAAGGGACCAATTTAGCATCAACTTACCTTGTAAACGGTTTTTTGTAGACATGGTGAAAGTTAGGATGGAATTTTTCCAAAAGGGAATGAAAATTATGTACAAGTAGATTGTATGAAAAATCTGGAAATGAATTCACCTGGAAGAAATCAAAAGTTTTCAACAGAGAATCAATGTTACTCCTAATCTTCTACCAGCCCTTCCATCAGTGAGATTTTAAAATCCCTGGATTTATAAAAGATAATCTCCAGATACAATGTATTTGCATATAATCTGCTGTCCTCTGTTCCACAGAGAAATGAAATCTCTTTTCATGAAAATAATTATTTCTTTGTAGCAATCTGATTCAGACTCCAGATTTTCACAAGCTGCCTACTGTTTACTTGCGGTCGACACAGTGTATGCACACAGTGGCAGGCCTATGGTTGGTGTCATCCTGGGTGGTAATTCATGGTATCTCCCCATCTCCTTCCAGAACTTGCCTTCTTCCCAGGATATCTAGAATTTTGGTTATCTTCAGTACTAATTCTATTCATTATTCGTCACCGTCATTGAAATTCATTGACTACTTTAGGAAGTATAGTGTGGACAGACAGATGTTTAATCAAAAAAAGGATTACTAAGAAACCATACGGAAGATTTTTAAGCATCCATCTTGGTGTCAGACGGGGTAAGCCACCCTCCCCACTTGGTCCACTACTGTACAGACATATTTCAGAAAAAATTACCACCAAACAACTTTAGCTGATATTTGTAGGTGGCTTTTGCAAATATAGAAATACAAAAAACTGTCAAACAAAACTATCAAAATAGGTTTCTTCAGTTCTCAAGTTGGTCTGGCTGGCTGGCTATGTATGTATCATGCATACAGATTGTACCTAGTCTGGAAATTTCAACATACACTCCATCTAAGGCTTCAATAAATGTTTCCTTATTTTTTAAGCCCTGCCCCCCGTAAATAGGCTTCTATCCCCCAGTGTATTCCAGCATTCATGTTCGTTTTTTGAAAATCCAGACTGTCTTAGTGATCAATGCCTGACAAAACGTGAGGGAAGTAGGTTATTCATTGATTAGTTCTTTTCAAATTTTTAATTAATCACCCCTACCATGGCATGCAGACAAAAGATATTGGTCACATGACGGACTTTTTTCATTATCATTGCCAAACAAAAGGCAGGAGAAGTAAATTATACATCAATAGACCTCTAAGCGATTTTTTTATTGATCACCCCCAAGATGGCATGCTGCCAAAGGACGTTTTCTAATAGCTCTCTCCCTTTTAATCCAGTTACTACTCTTTATCCCTCTATATGTAAATGCAATGCTAACTCAAACACGGGTTCACTTCCTAGTGGTAATAAATGTATCAAGTTTGGTATTAATGAATTTGTGAAGTCCCCATTCAATTCTGAGGCTTAGTTGGATTTATGGACGCAGGATGTGATAGAAATTTGAATACAGGTTGACCTGGGGTTTGTTATTTGTTTTTTTTGTTACATTCGTTTTTTTTTTTTTCTCAACTAAATCAGACACACACTCTATTTGAATGTCAACTGAGTTTTTCTCAGTTTTTAAGCTCAACTGGCTGGCTATGCAGGTTCAGGTTGCCCCAATGGCTCGAAAGAGCTAAAAATCCCAACATTGAATCCTTGTCATGTCTACAAAAAACGTTTCATAAGCATGGGATTATTGATTAAAATTGTTTTTTTTTTAGATATAATTGGTATTTTATCTTTTAGCAGTTTCCTTTATCCACAGTTTCTCATTCAGTGTTCCTCCCTAATCAGTGATTGACTTTTCAGAGATACCCTCCATATCTACATTTTCCTCATCGGTGCATCCCCCTCTATCTGCAGTTTGCCTTTCAGTGCCCCTCTCTTTCTGTAACACCTCAATCTACAGTTTCTCTTTTTAGGGGTAGTGGACACATCATTAGAATTCTGTTCTTGTTAGCCAATATATTTACAGATGAAGTGAAATAATGTGAATATAATCTTGTTTTTTAAGCTTGATCCAAATACTTGACTTTTGGTCATAATTTGAATAAGATTTTATGAATCTTGGATTAGGTTTAATATCCCTTGCATAGAAATTTTCATGAAACTTATTATCAATTTTAAATGAAACTGACCATCATAGCCAATATTTGAACAAACATAGCATCAAAATATAAAGTCATGTAAAGGAATTCTGTTGAAGAATAAATATGGTCAGAATTAATTTGATTTTATTTCAACTGGAAAATATCTAAGATAGAGTAAAGAATCATCTAGATTCTGGAGAATCTGGATGTTATTAATAAGTTATACCCATCAGAATGAGGCCCTAAAAGGTCAAAAAAATTTTTTTTAAATTAGAATTTTTAGAAGGAGTCTAACTGGCACCAGTTTTCAAATAAACAAAACAGTATGGCCAGGAGTGTGGGAACACACGTTTTGAAAAAGATAGAACCCTTTGCCACCTTTGGTGGTTACGGATGTTTTACTCAATTTTCATTTTCATTGAATTCAAAGAGCAGGTTATTGGTATATATTCAATTTCCGCATACAATACGGGATATTGTAGTATAGCTGTTTTGATAAAGGCATTGCTAAAAGCATAATCTTATTATCAACTGCTGACATCAGGAAACCCCAGACTTTTCCTTTCCAGTACAATAGGAGAGTGGCCAGGTGAATCTCTGAGCATTTCCTCTTCAAAAGTTAGAGCTGAAATCCATGAATATGTGCATGAATGAAAATTTAGATAATATGTTCAAAACATTAAAATCTCTGAATTAGGATTAGAAGAAAGCATTTTTTTTCTAGATCAGGGTTTGGCGAACTGTAGTCTGCAGGGCCAAATTTAGTGAATATGTGACTTTGCATACAGAAACCCATTGTTTTCTATATCCATCTTTGGTTAGCAAACAATAAAACCTAGAACTGAAAAATACTGCAAAAGTCTTGTTTTTGCAGTGGCCTCAAATAAATCCATGTCTTTGAGCCAAAACTATTTAAGAACAACACAATTCTGCTGTTTTTTTTATTGACACAAAATTTGAACTGCAATTTGACAATATTTTGTTGGAAAAAAATTTCATATTTCTCAATGATTGATCGTACATGGATGTTTATTTAGGTATATACTTATAAAATGAAAGGAAAAATGAATTAAAAAGCAAGCCTTTTACATACATTCATTCGCATCATAATTGTTTAATTTTTTAGTGTTTTTGGCCTGTAATGCCAAGCGTATGGGAACTCTTTGGTAAAGGGGTGGTGGCAAAGGGCTTTTCTCCCATGTCATTCCACCTCCAGCTTGTAGGCCAATGCCACTAACAAATGAAAACATTTCTAATCCAGTCTGTCTCCAAGAAAGTTAGTGGACCCCTGCGCCAGACGATAGAAATACACAATTTTCTTTTATTCTTTTCTGACATAAACAGAAGAAAAGAAACTGTGAAAAATTTATATATTACCTATCGAAATAAAGGATAATTTTTTTCTGAAAACTGATCATGCTCAAAGTTTTAAGAGCCAATAATTATATTCTTTACTTTCTTTTCTAATCATTCTGTTTGTAAAGATCCTAAAAGAAATCAAATAAACAGAACTATATACCATAAATCAATTTGCCTCACTTTAAACCTCCAAGAGTATTTTAGTGTTTTTTCAAACATTCTTCTGAACAGTCTCTTTAGTATATCTTTTTAGCTGGGTTCCAAATCAGTCGAGTTGTCAGATTTTTGCATCTTTGCCCAAAGAAGAGGCTCGTGTTGTCAAAAGTTTGAAATGAGAAAAAATTAGCAGTATATAGCATAGCATTTTAGGGCTTTTTCAAAATCAGAAGAAATCAATAAGTTGAGTTTATTTCATGAGCCCCAACCTCTATATAAGGTTTTGAGATATATTTTCATGTTGGTGAGAAAAACAATAGGCAATTTAATTTTTTTTTCCCCCTCTTGGGCATCCATACTTTGAAATTATGGATGTTAGCTTTTCGTGAGAATATGAAACAATAAAATGAAATAAAGAATCCTCTGAATCTTGAACACATTATTAACGTTTGTGGAAAATGTTTTATTTGGGCAAAGAACACTTGAGTATGATACCTCTGAATCTAGTTGGCGATTTACTATAACATATCAGGTTAGTCACTCAACAGAAACCATCAAGTAACTGCTGTCTTTTAAGTACATGTTGTGTTGAGAGGGATTAATTAAAAAATATTGTGAAAAGGGGGATCAATGAATATGTTACTTCTTCCACCTTTTGTTGGACAGTGCTCACTGAAAAAAATTCAAGTGTGAGGGATCTATTTAGCCTAAACTTGCATAGTAAATTGAAACCCCATTGAAAGAACTGGGGCAGGGGATTTAAACAGAAACAAGAAAAAAAAAATTAGATATAACAAGGAGTAAAATATTAAATTTTCAGCCCCCTAACTCCACTGACACTGCCTGTATGTATGATAAATACACAGCCAGCTGGACCCACTTGAAAACTGAAGAAATGTTAGCAATGTTGGTGACATTTTTTGTATGATGTTTTATGATGCAAAATCAAATGGGCAACAGAGCTCCTAGTTATAAGCATCTTCTCTCTTTGGTACTCTGAACAATGTCCACGATATCAAGTAGAAAAATAGACATTTATCTTTGCTTGAAAGAGTCAAATATCTTTGTGTAGCCTTCTTGGTAAGAGAAAGCTTAAAATTGTCTTCTCCCTCATTTAGATATTGTTTTAACTTTTAGAGACAATCTCTATAAAGAAATGAGGGTAAATCTACTTTTGCATGAAATGAAAAGTAAGAGATGGAAATATGCAAAGATACTTGTACATCAGAGAGTGAATGAACACACCCATGCACAAAGAGATTACAGAGAAAAGATGTACGCTTATTATATATGTAGTCTAGAAAGCTTTACAGCTTTAAACATTAAACATTAAAAAACTTTTTCAAACATGTTATTGTGTCACTTCAGTTACTTATTTCCCAATACTGTCTATGCAGTTTATGTTATTTTTTTCATCGTTTTTCTCCTGTTTCACACATACTTTGTTATTATGGTATGATGTGGAAATTTTCTCTTGTTGGGATCATCAGTAGTTTTCGATGTATCTGTTTTGGATATTTTAAAGACAAAACATACATCAACATGGCATCCAAGCAATACTGATCAAAGACCTCCTCCTTTTCAGCCTTGATTTCAATACATAGATTATGTAATACACCTAATTTGTTATTTTATATAGGGTATTGTCAGAAAGTATTGTATATACATATCTGACCAAGAGACAAACCCGCAAACTGATAAGCATGCAACACAAGCATGAGAGAATCATGCTCAACCTCACATAGAGGGATCACAGCATGATATATATCAGAAAGAAAGGGTCAGAGACATCATAGAATCCATTAGAAAATTCAAATGGCAATGGGCTAGTCATGTTGCGAGAATGAAAGACGACCGATGGATATCACAACTCACAACATGGATCCCCAGAGACTACATGTGAAATCCAGGCTGATAAAAAACATATTGGAAGGTCTATGTCCAACGACAGACGTTAAAAGACTGATGATGATATATACATGTATGCATATATACATATATCTATATATCTATCTATCTATCTATCTATATATATATATATATATATATATATATATATATATATATATATATTTATGCATATATATGTACCCTTGTGCAAGATAAATGTAAGGACTGTACTCAGACTGCTCAAATTTAAAAAAATGGATGTCACAGAAATTGTCAAGTATTTGCTTTCTCACAAAGCCTTGCTACAAGTTAACCTTCCCACAAAAGACACGACTCTCAAGTAAAATAGAAATTGTCAACCAAAACTGCCAATATCAACGTATTTATCACAAAAAAAATAGAAAAAACTTTTGTTTTCTTTTAATCCTACCAATAGATTTTTAGTTTGGGGTTCAATTTGAAATGTAAGTTTATGCTAAATTGATCCCTCAGTTGGTGTCCAGCAGCATTTATGCTTGTTTTTTGAAAATTCTGAATTTTCCAGTGATCACTGACCAACAAAAGGTGAGACGTGTCTCTTTTCATTGACCTTTTTCCCTTTTTAATTGATCACCCCCAACTCAGCAAACTGCCAATAGAAGTTGGTCACTTAATGGTTTTTACTGAGTGACTAACCATACCAGTAAATTCACACACTCTAAGAGGTGAATGAAAATTGCATGCTACAGCTTGTCCTAAAGAAAACACATATTCACTCGAAGAGCACCCCTTACTCATGCATAGAACCAGGAAAGTTTTTTTTAAAGTCACCTACTTGAAATTCTAAAAAAATATGAACTGCCATGGGCATATTATCCATTTTTTTAGTAACTAAATTTAAACTTATTTGAAAAAAAACTTTTTTCTCTAAGCAATCAGCCTCAAACAGTTTGTAGAGTGTGCTATACTAAAGTGGTGCAAATATCCATCCATGCGTGGCTTCAGGGTATAATATAAATCCTACCTAAGATGTATGGAGTTCTGCATTGAAAAAATAGTTGAAATGAATCGAACCTTATTTTTAGACCTATGCAGATTCGGAAACCCTTCTTTTATTAAAATCACAATAATGCAAATAAAAATTCCTCCTAAAACTGGGTTAATGAAATCTCTTTCCCTTGACACAATCTGGAACAATTTTAATCTAAATCGAATAGATGCTCAGCTGAAGAGTTCTGAACCCAAATAGAAAGTGACAATTTTTATATTGAATGAAATATAGCATATATATATTTGTAAATATTTTTTTGAATGGAAAGTAAGGGTCCAATTTACCATGGAGGATATATTGTAGATAGAACCCCTCCCCGCTGCTGAAACCTTTGAAAACATTTATTTTATTAAAATCAAAAAAAACTTTGATATAAAAATATGAGTCCTGTCTGAATTTAGGTGGGGATTGGTCAAAAATTACACCCTGGGGTCCCAGATGCACACAAACAGACACACAGAAAGTTGCCAGCAGCTTTAAAGATGAAGAAGAAGAAAAAATGAGCAAAAGAGAAAGAGATTCAAACTTGAGTAATTCACCCAAACCATTTATATTACTTTATTTATTTTACTTATGCAGACAATGTTATTTCTCATTTTCTCAATCTTATCCTTTTTCATTCTCTTATTGATGTATCAACGTAAAGAAAAACATACCATAAGTAAAAAAAAGATTTTTTTTTCACGCCACAAAGAAAGTGAAATCAATCAGTCAAAGGGGAATTAATTTTCTCTTCCTCTGATTTTTTACATATCAATTTTAATTTGAAACTATGACAAAAAGTCAGGGCCGAGTTTTACATCATATTTACATTGTAAACACGACCTTGTGAAACCTGAGAAAAATAGAATGAGAGCACTTTGAGATATATTAAAAATACATGTCCTGTCTAAAGTTGGGGAGAATAGGTAAAAAAATAACGCCCTGGGGCTAGCGTACATACAGAGTTTTTGTAACCACTAACAAAAGAATAAAAAACCACAAGTAATGTAACTTGAGAAATTCCAGCCTGCACATTGTTTGATTAACAAACTACTAGAAAACAGCCTGTGGAAAAAAGTGAATGAATTACTTCAGTGTGCGATATCTATGGGTAGGTGTGTTCTTGGATAAAATCCTCTGAGTTGCTTTCAGCAGTGTTTCTAGAAATAAATAACATGTGAAAGAGACTTTTTAAATTGGGAAGCATAAAAAAAAACCAGACAATTTTTTTTCTGTTGCTTTTCAAATTGAGGGTACGAGAAAATGAACCTTGCTCGTTTGTATCTTATGGATGCCAACGCAAAACTTTTTAAGAAAATTCTTTTCCTGCTTTTTGTGATGCATTCAAAGAAGCTTTTGATTTTGTAATTTTTCTCTTGTATAACACAGTGGCAAATGGTACTTTGTATCTTGGGTGTGCTGTGTGCTACAGATGAACAAGAATATTTTAGTGCCAGTAAAAAAGAAGGGACAGTTGGAGCCTTTTTGGTACAAAGTAGGGGAAGTGGTTCAAATTGTAAGAATAAATAGAAACAGAGTTTGAATTAGACATAATCATCAGCAGATTTCAATGTCCAATTCAAATTTTGTTTTTCTTTCATTAATTCCCTTATTTCTTTTTGTTTGCTGTTTGTGTCATCAAATGAGAAAGTGTGTGAAACTTTACTACCTTCCCAACATTGTACCCAAAAGGCTTTTACTAACCGTTGATTTTTATAGATAATAAAATGATTTTGTATTTTCATGTATCCATAACACACCCAAGGTACAAAGCACCATACACCATTGGTAGAAAAGCATCTGAAGTTTTGAAAACTATCACTGTTGTTTCAAGAAGGTAAATAAAACTAAAAACAAAACTCTTCAAGAACAACGGATCTAGATATTATCACAGAAAATCTAAAAAGTGGAGAATTTCTACGTTGTTAATCAATCCCTGTGATGTAATACATTTAGCTTTATTTTTAACTACTACACGCTAATCCAAATTACTCAGGAACATTGAGCAAAATATGCAGTACTTGAAAATGTACTTGACAGCAACAAACAAAATCACAGAGGCTAATTAGATTTGATAATTAAAGTTTAGACTTCCACTAAAAACATAAAAATTGATACCTTTACGATGATGAATTTTAAACCTCTACATCCCGCATTTGAGACCCTTGGACTGATTTCACTCATGCCTGAATAACATCCATTAAAAAACTACCATTATTAACTCTTATATTCATAAACTGCTTGAAACCAACAATAGCATAAACAATATTGGAACTCTCCTGTGAATTTAATTAGATAAGATTTCTTAATAGATCCCCAAATGGTCAAAAGGAGTTAGTTTCAAGCAGGAAATTTTTCTTGAAATTGACATCTTATCATCTTTGAATGAATTTGAGGGTTTGAATAGTTTATAAAAAGTGTCTTGGTTATCCCTAGTTATTCAAAGTAATTTTATACATTTCTGATATCATTCTATCGTGCTTTTGAATAAACACCATAGCATTCTTTTTAAGAGTTTGGATTGTAGGGAGAGAATCAAGAGGAAAAAAATGAAGTTGTCTCAAGATCACCTACCGTTCTTTTTGTTAAAAATTCAGAACCACAAATATTGTGTATCATGTTCATTTTTAGAATTTCCTTGTGCTTGTAAAGTGCTCTTAACACCAGATATTTCATGCACAGTGACAAGATGTGTGATACTAATGCTTCAGGTAAAAGTGGGAAATTCTGAAATGATCAACAGAGTAACAGGTTGTGAACCCCATTTGAATGAGCATAAGATATTCAAGGCTGTCTAAAATATTTAAACATCTTTATCAGATACAGTCATCTGTCATCGTGACTGTCAACATAAGTTTCATCAGTTTTTAAATTAGTCTGACTAGCAGCTTATCAATGTATCCAGTATATAGGCCACACCAATGGAGCTGAGGGGCTAAAAATTTAAGCATTTACTCCTTTCATGCCTAAAAAAAACATTGTTTTGGGTTGTTGTTTCTTAAAAGTAAGTTTGCGCTAAATTGATCCCTTGATTCTTTTCGAGTGTTCATGATTGTTTTGTGCACAACAAAAGGCAAAAGAAATAACTTATTCAACCCTTTTCCCAATTTTTTTATTGATCGCTCTTCATTTCCATAAGTACGTCCTGTAGGTATAGAAGACACATACATAGCCATCCATCCAAACCAATTTAAAAACTGAAAAAAAAACTATGATAACAACTTTGGTTGACAGTTCCTAATCAAAATACTTTCCACAAAACAGGGAATAAAATTTAATGGAAAATGTAGGATTATTGTTTGATATTTTACTCCCATTGGGCTTTTCATTATCTATAGGTACACAATCTCTGGAGCCAAAACCATTGATAATATATGCAAAATCAGTGGAGCCAAACCCCTTGAATGTTCTACAAATGCACAATTGCAAGATCCAAAACCCTTGAATGTTTTACAGGTGCACAATCTCTGGAGCCAGAATCTTTTAATGTTCCACAAGTACAAGATCTCTGGAGACAAGAGCCCTTGAATGCTCTACGGGTGCACAATTTCTGGATCCAAAACCCTTGAATGTTTTACAGGTGCACAATCTCTGGAGCCAGAATCTTTTAATGTTCCACAAGTACAAGATCTCAGGAGACAAGAGCCCTTGAATGCTCTACGGGTGCACAATTTCTGGATCCAAAACCCTTGAATGTTTTACAGGTGCACAATCTCTGGAGCCAGAATCTTTTAATGTTCCACAAGTACAAGATCTCAGGAGACAAGAGCCCTTGAATGCTCTAGGGGTGCACAATTTTTGGATCCAAAACCCTTGAATGTTTTATAGGTGCACAATCTCTGGAGCCAGAATCTTTTAATGTTCCACAAGTACAAGATCTCAGGAGACAAGAGCCCTTGAATGCTCTACGGGTGCACAATTTCTGGATCCAAAACCCTTGAATGTTTTATAGGTGCACAATCTCTGGAGCCAGAATCTTTTAATGTTCCACAAGTACAAGATCTCAGGAGACAAGAGCCCTTGAATGCTCTACGGGTGCACAATTTCTGGATCCAAAACCCTTGAATGTTTTATAGGTGCACAATCTCTGGAGCCAGAATCTTTTAATGTTCCACAAGTACAAGATCTCAGGAGACAAGAGCCCTTGAATGCTCTACGGGTGCACAATTTCTGGATCCAAAACCCTTGAATGTTTTACAGGTGCACAGTCTCTGGAGCCAGAATCTTTTAATGTTCCACAAGTACAAGATCTCAGGAGACAAGAGCCCTTGAATGCTCTACGGGTGCACAATTTCTGGATCCAAAACCCTTGAATGTTTTACAGGTGCACAGTCTCTGGAGCCAGAATCTTTTAATGTTCCACAAGTACAAGATCTCAGGAGACAAGAGCCCTTGAATGCTCTACGGGTGCACAATTTCTGGATCCAAAACCCTTGAATGTTTTACAGGTGCACAATCTCTGGAGCCCAAACCTTTCAGGCCAGATATTTCTCATAATTGAGAATTCATTATCATTAATGATAGATGTTCTTTTTTCTGCTTCTCACATTTCCCCACTATGGGATTTGTTGCTTCTTTGAAAATTTTCCTAGCGTTCAAAATAAAAACAAGAAAAAAACAGACTCTGTTTAGAAACTACAACATTGTTTATATATTTTTGACACTTTTGTTTCTGTAATAAAACTATTTGTTTCTAATCAAGTTTTCAAGCTACTCCCTGATAAAATGTCCAAAACAAAAATGATGATTGCATCAAGAATAAAACAAAACATATCATCCAAAATGCAATATAATTCATCAGCAAATGAAAAACTTATATATATATATATATATATATATCAAGTGAATACATTAATTATAAACACTGCATAGTCTGCTTCCTTTCTTTTTTTTCCTATATCTTCCTTGTACTTTATATCTTGAGAATTGATCTAAAAAAAAGAATGATATGGCATAGTGTGATGTGAAAAAGAAAAGAAAAAAGAATTTTTCTTTTCCCACTTTCCATATTGTATCTTTCAATCTTTATCGATGCTATGAACTGAGAGAAAATGAGAATATGTTTTGTTCTCGTAATTATGGAATTCCGTCATTTCCAGAAAGCAATTAAAGAGGATATAACTCTGCTAGTCTATGAGATGGTTTTCAAAAGAATCGTTCTTGATTATTTGCTCATCTATTTCAAACACTCGCTTAAAAGCTGACTTTTGGGGTCTTTTAGTTTGAGCATGGTAACGGTATTGTGCTAACAAAAATTGTGCTACGATGTGACATTTTTGATGCGTTACAGTAAAAAAAGCACAGATTCACAAGTACAGAGAAATCATCATTATAACATCAATATCCATACCTACCATGAACGAATGACACCATACCTCCACATGTACCAAACCCATCATCTTTTAAATCATCTAAAAAAATGGATCTTTTATAAAGAATTATCTAAAAAATACTGGCGCAAAATTTGGGTATGTTAGTCCAAAATGACCATAGAGACCCCAAAAATACTTTTTAAAAAAAAAAAAATGAAAGGGGTTTTCAGATGGTGCCCAGTGTTGTACTCATACAAATATCCATGGTTGTAGCCCCCAAAATGTGACCAGGAGCCCCCAGAGACACATAAACACATATACATATACATATACATACCTATGAGCTAATTGAGAAGAATTTGTAGCCAACTCGGCTTGTTGGGCTAGGCTGATCAATAGTAGTATGTAGGTAAAATATTTTGTCATATATTTCTATATTTTTCATTTCTTTTGTATATCTTCAAGTACAATAATTATGAATCTCACTCTCATACAAACCAAGTATAAACAAACATAATTCGATACTGTATTTATATGAAACCTGTAAGATATCTTTTTAATCCATAATCTACTGAAAGCATGTCTGTTTTAAACTAAAGATTCTTTTACTTCTATTTCCCATAAGAATCAATGAGAATAGAAGACAATAAACTGAATCCTAAAATGGGAGGTATTTTGAAATGCTGTATATAATTTTGAGCTGATTGAATGTATGCATTACTGTGATAAAATCCCCTAAAATAAAAAATCAAAGAGTGAAAACTAAAACCAAAGCATATTTCAAGTAAGGAATTGATGAGAAATATCGATAGAGCACCTACCTACCTTAAACCATTAGAGATGCTGAGGTGTTCAGCTATTTTGATGGCAATCAGTAGAGAATTTGGGAAGTGAAATGATTCCAAATGAAAACCAAAATGCTATATGAGATTCCAAATTAGATGCTTTTTCTCTTGCTACAACCAATTTCTTTCCATTCCTTCAGCTTGTTGTTATCATTATTTTAAAGTTCTGTCCAAGACTCAGACAAAGGCTTCAATCATAGACTAGGGAAATAATCAGGCAGAATGAGACAAGATGTGAAAATGAAGGCATATAATATTTTTTAAGTATCTGTACCTAACATAATCATCGTAGCCCACATGTGTACCAGAAGTAATTATCTAAAATAATCTAAATAAACTAAATCTCTCATCTAAAATTATCTTTTTCCAAAAATTATCTTTAAAAATTTACCAGCAAAAGATTTGGGCATTATTGGTCTCAAATGACCAGAGGGACCCAAAAAAGCACTTTTGGAAAAGAAGAAAAAAAAGGGGAAAAGGGTTTTTAGATGGTCCTTAGTTGGTATACTTATGCAAATTTCAAAGTTGTAGCCCTAAAAATGTGACCAGGAGTGCTTAGGGACTCATATACACATAATTATATAGATAGATATTGACACTCAATCAGAGAAGAATCTGTTGCCCACTTGGCTGGTGATGGGTCATGCCATTTCTGGGGCTACTGTGATTTGATGAAAAGCAAGGGAAAATACAGGATTGGCCAAATGGTGGTTTTAACATGGTTTTAAAGATGAGAAAGCAAGAACATCAATATTACTTGAATTATTTCATTTATCTAAATTCAAAATGTTTCATTTTTTGTTGAGTATTTCAGAACAGAAAATGGTTTTTATTCAAAAAATGACAGAGAAAACCATTTGTTGTAATCATTGATAATGTTATCAAACGGTAATTGATATCAAAATCAGTTGATCAGAAATACTCCATTTGAAATAACTAAAAAAATTGAAAAATAGATTCCTTCTCATTTTTTTCAAAATGTAAAGTTGTTTATATAATAATGAAATTGGTAACATAATGAATTCATAACAGAGAATGCAAATTTACGACAATTAATGTAAATTGTATCAATTTTTATATCCTTTACTTAATGTTATCAGCAAATTGTTGTACTCTGAAAGACCCTGCCCTAAAGTGACCTTAAAGAGCAGCTCTCTCTGAATTGTAGTCTATTCTAAAAGAAAATAAAAGCTTAAAAATTTGTTTTCAATCAGATAAATATTCAAGACTGTATTCATTTTCGTGTTATATACAAATGATGAAACTCATGATTTAACTCTGCTCAAATATTTGACAAACTGGAATTCAATAAAATATCAATCAATGAAGAACGTCTCACCATTAAAACATGCGTGGTGCCCCAGAATATTCTAAGGTCAATCTAATTGGATTTGAAAATTGAAATACAATTATAATAGTTTTTACCGCCCAAAACTACAAATGTTGTGACATCATAGTCCTAATCCTGTAGACATTAAAAAGCTAAATTCAATGCTCTTCCTTGCTCACTTGGTATGAGACACAATGGTGAAGTCCTCCAGAATTTCAGGAATATTTTGTATTCAATTCAATTTAACCACTCACTCACTTGATACAATATGTCTCCCCTAGGAATGTATTCTTGATAGATAAATGCAAATTACTCTAAATTGTAGTATTTGAACTTATCAGTCTTTCCCCAGAAGAAAACTTCTCTATTGTTCTGTTTCTCCAAAGTCACATCACCTAAATAGCCATTCTGTACAACTAAAAGAATACATATTTCATTAGACTCCATTTCCTGATAAAAGTTAGTCTGGAGTATTTAACTCGGTCAATGGACCATGCGACATTCGACCTGATTTCTTTACTCTTTCTCACTTGCATATCAAAAATCACATATAATAGATTATCCTCGGAAGTTTTATTTTTGTATAATCCAGCTATTCTCTTTTCTAAAATACCTGTTTCTGTGTGTAAATTCTCCAACATGGTATTATTACTCAATGTACCTCTTGTGTAAGTTGCTTGTGAACATAGACGTATTGGGCAAAACAGTATAACATTTTTGGCAATTCAGTTCAATTCAGACGAAACCATCTACAATTTCTGGCAAGTAGGGTCCATAGCCTCCCTTAACCAAAGAGTTACCATATGCCTGTGCCTGTAAACCTATTATCTCTTGTTATATATACATCAGAATCTTCAAAAATCTAGACAGAGAAAATGAAGGAATCAGAATGCATGGTGAATAGGTAAGTAACCTCAGATTTGCTGATGGTATAGTCCTTTTTGCTGAGAACCTTTATGATCTCTAAATGATGGTTAATAAACAAAAGCAAGAAAGTAAGCCTTCACCCAAACTTCAGTAAAATGAATGTCATGTACAGCAAACACAATGAAGACAAAGACACAATGATCAGAACAGAAGGAAGTAGACCACTACATCGACTTAGGACAAGGAATTTCCATGGAAACCTCAAAAGCGGAAGAATCACTCTAGATTGGCAAACTCGACCTTCAAGATAAAGAAAATTCCATTTATCGTAAAAAGAAGAGTAAACAACCAGTTCATCCTCCCTATAGTCACCTATGGAGTGGATAAATGGAATATAGCCAAAAGATTGACACTCAAACTAAAAACCATGCAATGTGTACTGGAGAGAATCATGCTCAATATCACATGGAGAGATCATTAGACAGCACAGTATATTAGAGAAAAAACAGGAGTCAGGAATATCATAGAAACCATTAGAAAATTTAAGTTACAATAGGCTAATCATGTTATAAGAATAGCAGATAACTACTGGACAACACGACTGTCAACGTGGATCCCAAGAGATTATATGCAGAACCGTATCTGGCAAAATATGAGATGGTGTGATCAACTTAACAAATTCAGAAAGTATTGGCTCTGCAATATCCATGATAGAGAGTTCAGGTGAATCCTGGGAAAGGTGTATGTCCAACAATAGATGTCAAAGGGTTAATGATGGTGATATTAAGATATTGTTAATAATATATTGTACAATTGGAATTGCTTTTTTGATATCCATTGACATTTCTATTTTCATAGTTCAAGGTAAGTAACTCTTTGATCTATTTCTATCGTCTTCGGTAGTTTTTATTCTTGAATAAAAAATAGTTCAGATGGACCTACCATTATTGTGGTAACTCTCTGACCATTAGAACCTCAACACAAGTGATGAAATAACAATCTAGCAAAGGAAGTCACGTCAAGAGAAAAAAAGATTTTTCTCATCACAAAGGAAAGTTCATGAATTCAAAGAATCTGATCACATGATAGAATCTGACAACCAAATCAGTAAACAACGAATAAAACGCAGTAAATGTGATTGTTGTAGAAATTTCAAGCACCTTTTCTCTAAAATAAACAGTCATCATTTTTTATGACATGGGTACAATAAATATCCATCTAATATACCAGCACATACATCATATAATGCTTTGAATCAGGAGCGTGCTGTGTGCCCCAGATGCACAAAAATGCTGGTAATAATAGTCTCTAAATCAAATTTGATTTTTCATTAATTCAATAATTCCTACATTGGGACCAGACCACCTACCTTACATTGAGCCAAAAGGCTTCAACTGTTCGTCGCTTTTCAAGACAGTAAGATATTTTTACTTTTTTTGTACATCCGTAGCAGAGAACTCACTTAAGATAGGAGGCACCACATGCCACTGATATAGAGTATGTTCATTTGCCTCAGAATTAATAGAGGTATATAGATCCCACCAAATTGAAATATAATCTATCATATGCAAGATATGGTGAAAAGTATTTTTGTAAGAAAGTGCATAAATGAGTGCTGCTAGCAAGTCCTTGAATTATACGTCTTTCACATGTTGAAATAATTGCTTTTTAATACTATCATAAAAGTTAATAATTCAGAAAAGAAGATTAGAATTATTTTACAGCCATGATGTTTGAGTTTATGTTACAAAATTTTTACTATGTACCACACCTGTATAAACAAAAATAGCAGACAAAACTTAAAAAGCTCAAATAGACATAGGAATATTTCACCAATAATTTATAATCTAATATAAATAAACATGCTATTATTTATTCATAAAGTATGTTTTATATATGTTTTGTACTTATATAAAATAAATCATATAAAGAATTTGTAGTAGATATGTGCAAAAATCATGTGCAGCAATCATGTAGAGAATAAGAACATAACTGTCAAGATAGAAGATGCAAAACTCGGCAAGATAGACCACTACATCTACCTAGGACTACGAATCTCCATGAGGCACTCAAAAGAGGAGGAAATCAAGCGAAGAATCACTTTAGGATGGCAGGCCTTTAGCAGAGCAAGCTCAACTTTCAAAAACCAGATGATCCCAATAATCCTAAAAAGAAGAGTATGCAACCAATGCATTCTCTCGATAGTCACCTATGGAGCTGAAACATGGAACCTAACCAAGAGATAGACCTATAAACTGAGAAGCATGCAGTGTGCGCATGAGAGAATCAGGCTCAACCTTACATGGAGAGATCACAAGACAGCACAGTATATAAGGAAGAAAACGGTAGTCCCAGACATCATAGAATCTATTAAAAAACTAAAATGGCAATGGGCAGGTCATGTTGCAAGAATAGAAGACAACCGATGGACATCGCAACTCACAACATGGATGCCAAGAGATCACATGAGAAACCGGGGACAACAGAACACAAGATGGAGAGATGAACAAATTCAGGAAATACTGGCTCCACAACGTCCATGATAGAGATTTGTGGCAAATCCTGGGGACGGTCTATGTCCAATGACGGACGTTAAAAGACTGCTGCTGATGATGATGATGATGATGATGATGTGAAAATTATGCACTATATATACAGTATATGAACTATTTATTGTATGCATCATATCTCAAAGTGTTAATAGATTAATAATAAATCCTCACAAAAAAGTTTGGATATATCCTTCTCGAACAATGAATGTAAAGAAAACTTTGATGATACTATGTAGTTAAAATTTAGAACTTTGCAATTTCTCGCAAAAATTTGTTTTTATTCTTTGATGTCCTAATATTATGTGAAAACATATTCAAAATAAAGAGCTCTTAGAGAGCGCATATCCCAGCTAAACATATGGTCAATAAAAACTGAATGGAAGTCAATTCAGAAATAATTAAGATGCAGTCACTGTAAAAAAAATTCTTGGATCCATCCCAAAATTGATTCAGTTGGGTTTTAAGCCCAATACCCACCTTCTGACAAAGTGTCATCAGATTTCATTGGGAACTTTTGGAGATAGTGTATGGGCAAACATGAGTGAATACATGAGTGCATGGGAAATAATGAACCATATCTTTCAATCTAAAAAAAATCATGGTGAAATGTCAAGCATAAATTACATTTGTTTTATTTCCTTTCTGAAGACCAGAAAAATTGAAATTCATTGAGAACTTTGGCAGATAGTTTTGTGTTGAAACATAACTACAATGTAAGGGAGGAGAAAAACTGTTGGATCCACTCTAAAATTTGATCACTTCTTCTGTAGTCCATTGCCCAACATTCCACAAAATTTCATTGAAATTTATTGAGAACCCTCAGAGATGTTGTACAATATGGATATGAAGCTAAGATTAAAGAGATGAAAAATTTGATTTTCTCCATTTCAGTTTGAACTTGATCTGCTCTTTTTTATTTTCTGTGATTTTTTTTCGCTTTGATTTTTTTCAGGAATCAGAAAATCTTTGAAGACAACCAAATTAAAATTCACAGATTTCTCATGATGAATGGGAAGTAAGGATCCAGTTTGGCTTTATAATTACATTATGCAACCCCTCCCACACACACACACACAACAAAAAAAATTTTTTTTTCAATTACCTTTTCTAAACTGACAAATTTTTGGAAGGTTTGGCGAAATGATTTTTTTGACTGATTCACAAGGAAATATTGGGATACGATGCTTAGTTTTTCTCTTGAATTGTTTTCTTGAGTTCTAATGCTTTGATCATTTCCATTGTCGGTGAATTGAGTTTTATCCATTTTTTTTCTTTTCTTCTTTTTCTATACATTCTTTCTTGATGTTGACTTGATTTTACATTACATTATTCTATGGTCACTTCCAACATTGACTTGATTCAGGACCTGAATGTCTTTGATGGTGTCACTCTTGTCTTCTTAGATATAGTTAATTTTGTTCTAGGCTTCATTGTTGGGACTCTAGGTCAATTTTCTATTAGGTTTCTTCTTGAAAAAAGTGTTCATGATTTTTGCAAGAACTTCACCTCTTCCATTACGTATTTTTACCCAAACTTACCTATGCAACTTTTAATAGTAATGAAGTATTCTTTGTATCTTGGAGTATGGTGTTCAAATCGTTGGAGAAGTTGTCAATCTCCTCCTCCTCAAAGCATCAGAACTAAACAGAACCATCCAAAAGAAACAAAAAGCAATCATCGAAAGTATTTTTAAAAAAAAGGTAGAGACTTCAAATTGATTAAAAACGCTCCTAGTATAGAAAAAATGTAAATAACTGGAGTGCTTGAAGATATTGGAGAACTTACAATGCATAGGGACCGAATTGTCAAATGTGCCCAAGATTTCAACAAAAAGGTCTATTCCTCTAATCAAACTACACAGAACAATAAGCAAGATATACAAGTCGAGAGTAACCAGTTCGAAGATTTCCCAGAAGTAACTGTGTGAGAAAAAACGAAAGGCTCCTGGATCAGATAATATCACAATCAACCTCAAAAAGGTGTTATCACTAAGAAACAAGCTACTCTATTCAACTTATGCCTCAAACAGAGCAAAGTCTCAGAATATTAGAGCACTGCAATCATAATGCCCTGAGATAAAACTGGGAACCCAAAAGATCTAAGCAACTTCAGACCTATGAGCTCACTCCGTTGCATCTACAAACTTTTTACCAAAGTGATCACCAACTGAATCACCATATGAAAATGACAACTATCCACAAGATCAGACTGGCTTCAGAAGAATGGTATTCAAGCTGCTACTATCATGAAACAAGGCGTAGAACCCACATATATCTGAGATTTTTACCTAAGTAACCTTATATTAGCTATTTTTTGCTGAGAACCTTCATGATCTCCAAATTATGCAAGAGGATCAATGACAAAAGCAAAAAGGGGGTCCAACATCAGCTTTAGTAAAACAAACGTCATGTACCACAAATACATTGAAGATAAAGACACAAACATCAAAATCAAAAATGCAGAACTGAAGGAAGTAGACCATTAATTCTCAAAAAAAAGAAAAGAAAAGAAAAGAAATTAAGCAAAGAATCATCCTTGGTTGTCAAACTTTTGGTAGAGTGAGCTTAATCTTCAGGAACAACAAAATCTCATTGGTCTTAAAAAAAAAAGTGTATACAACTGATGCCTCTACCTGATAGTCACCTATGGAGCTGAAACATGGAACCTCATCAAAAGATTGATAACCATACAATATGTACGGGAGAGAATGATGCTCAATATCACATAGAGAGATTGCAAGATAGCACTGTATATTAGAAGAAAAAACAGGAGTCAGAGTTTTCATAGAAACTATAAAACTCACAACTAACACCAGAGATCATATGAGAAACTGTGTATGGTAGGATATAAGATGGTGCAATAAACTAGACAAGTTCAGGCAGTAATGGCCCCGCAATGCCCATGATAGAGAGGTCTGGAGAATCCTAAGGAAAGACTAATGATAGATGTGTAAAGGTTGATGATAATGCTTAGTTTTTCATGTTAAAAAATGTTCTCATCTTTCTAAAGTATTCAAAAGATGCCTTACTTTGAATTAATGGCTACTAAATTGAGTTCTTTCATCACTAATTGGCATTAAGACACCATACACCCGCCTCATGTAAACTGAAAAGTAGGGGAATAATGTCTCTGTGTGTACACCCGCTCATTTCCATCACTGGGTGCACTATCTAGATGTAATGGTGGAAAATAGAATTTTTCAATGGTAGCATTGCTATAACATTGAAATCTTTTTATTTCCTTGTAAGGCATGAATTTCCATTCTTTGTTCATGTTGCGTAACGGAAGCCACTCTTACAGGCCACTCAAAGTGCAACTTGATGGGTGAAAGAAAGCCATATTCAATGGGGAAATAGACAGATCTGGGAAGGCTGATCAAAAGTAAAGCAAACACAACACAATCCTCTCTGGGAAGAAGTCCGTGTTATAGACAGAGAATGCTTTTGGAACCTGAGAAAAATCAAGGAGGCAGCAACATCAACATTTCGATTGAGTGTATAAGTCCAACAAGTGTGGAGTTCAACCCGATGTGGCTTCTACTACTCAACAAGGTGTGGAAATCCAGGCCTAATAAGGAGAGAAAAAGATATCATCCAACATTATATCATGGTACCACTGGAAAGACAATAAAGTTCACCAGCATCACATTCAGATGGTATACCTGAAGGAAGCAACAGATAAAATGTGATCCAACCTCAGAAAAGTTTTCACACCCATAGCTAATGAATTTAAAGCAGACATAATGAAAATAAAAAAGAAATTGAAATTTCTAAGATCCACCAATTTCATTTTTAGGGCTCCTAACAACTGAGCTATTGTTGCTTCCACTGCTTTTCGGAGAAAATACATTGTTGGGTTTCAGTATAAAATAAGTGTTTTTTTTATTACTCTCTTTTAGGGTTTGGAAATTGGCTAAAGGTATGATTTTTTTTCTAAATTCTCTGATGCACATATTTTACATAACCTTATATAACAAATATCCCCCCCCCAATCCTTTACACCTTTTTCCTACACCCGAATCACTCTGACACTTAATTCCTATCCCAACACAACCTTATCAACAAAAAAGACATCCACCTGTCTAGAGACCCAACTTACATTTATCAGAAAAGCCCTTCCCTACTAATACAAAATGATACATAAAACTCTTGTTCTCCACCCATACTCAACAGTTTCTCTACCCCAGCTATCATCTGGGTATTTCTGTAATTTTAACAATTTTTTCTCAAAATAATTTTCACTCTTGAGGCTTTGACAAAACCCAGGGCCTTTGGGTGAAACATATGTAAGCTATTACACTCTTTAATGCAAAAAAATTGTGATGTACAAAGTAGTCAAGTCTTTTTTTCTTTTTCCATATTGTCAACTTTTCCACAACACACACACACACATATATATCATGGATTGTATCTGCAAGTTTATAAAATACAGCTTTCATTGTCAGATACACACAAACTTATACTTTCTTAAACTTTTTGTCGTCAAGTCTTTAATACATCATAAATCTAACGTAAAGGTCAACTCCAACATCCTTTCCATTCAACAAGCTGTACGTTTTGATATTAAATAGAGTTATAAATTTCCTGGCAGTCAAGATGTCATGATGGGTCATATAGTTTCAGATTAATGTTGGTAATCTTTTTCGATATTTATGGATACTTGAGCTTACTTCATGATGTACAGACAACAAACTTGTACATTCAAAGTTTGCCAGTGTTAAAAACTTTGCAGTTCTCATAACAGGAGACTTTCTTGTGATGAATTGGTTTAGAATCTTCGTATTCTCTGTGCAATAAATTTAACACCTGAAACTCTTAAATGGTACAAAGTGCTGGGAAAGTGGACTTACATTTTAAGAGACTCTGATGCATACAATTTAGAACTACTATAATGCAGGTTTAAAACATGGTTTGAGCAAATGAAATTAGAAATTCAAACTTCATCTCTCCCTTGACTCTCTTTTTTTCTCACTTCTGCCTCTTTCCTTTGGGGGTCCTTGGTTGACGCTTGTTACATGTGTATCTAGTCTCCCCCTAGTCCCAACCTCATGGTTTTTTCTCTTCATTTCTGTATGAATTATGAGGATCCACCTTGAAGAAGTTTAGAGGGGATTGAATCTCCACTTCCCCGGTCTGCCAGTGTACATTACATATTTACAATAAATGATAAGAATAAATCATTTTATATAACTTCACATCTATTTTCACTCGCTGTCAGTAAAGGACACCCAGCATTCTTCACACAACAGAGAGGAAAACTTGGATCGAGATTTTAAAGAAAAGAAAATTTGTTACAATACGGACTCACTTATGTTGAAGAAGAAAATTATGGACCCCAACCTTTGCATTAGAATGGGTCTACAGTGTAATGCAAAAGGGACAGATGGATCTCAAAGCCTTTGGCAGGGCCCCATGACCCATTGAGGGGCCCTTTCTACCTATGTCAGAGAGATAATCATGACATTTAAAACTTCATGAATGCATATCTTATTTCAATATTCTGATTGATACTTTTTTTTAAAAGATATATTGAATCAATTTTATATTACTGTTATAAGGTATTGAGGACAGAGAAAAAAACCTCATATAATTGTAAATCTTTGTCCGTTTATACGAGAAATGGAAAGCTGCAATAGGTGTGAAATGTGAAACTGATCTTGTTTTATCCAACTGTCATTTTTCATTGTTGTATTTATACATAACAACCTTTTCCATTGTTACTGAAGTATGCATGGCACCAGATGCAAATTTGCAGCACACAAGTGAATAATTGCGGACAGAGAAGCAAAAAAACAGACATAACTTGTATTCCAAGAGAAATTATGCATCACCACCTCCCATATATGCTGCTTTTTAACTCAAAAACTAAACAATGACGATGGAGATAAAATCAAGTTACCTTGATGAAAATAATAACAGTATGGTTTGAACCATAAGTTTTTATTGAAAAAGACAAAAAATGTGGACACAAACTAAGCGACTAATCTGGCTTGGATTTCCACCATTCGTTGAAATAAAAACAAAAATAAAAAAACTATTCTGCGAAAGGGAATTTTCAGAAAACAAAAATATATTTTCCTTACTCATTGAGGGGGAGTGTGCGTATAAAATGTCAAGTTTCTACAGTGAATGCTTAGGGCAGGGTGAATTCCAGATTAATAGATTGAAATGTAGGAACATGAATAAGCTAAACCTTGGAACAGTGATTAAACTAGCCTGTTGTAAGTAGCAGTGATTAAAAAGTCACACTGTTCATTGTAAATATTGATTATGAATATCATGAATCCTGTCTTCTCTTACAATACTCTGACCCGTACTTTCACAAGTTTCTTTCTATTCATAATAAGATCTATTATCTAAATATAACAAAATATCCTGAATATCTGCCAATCTCTGATTATAAGTGGCCTTGTGCCACACTTTTAAATATACTACAGCTAGGGCCTAATTAAGCTTAGGGGCCAGATGCTCAAGTCAGCTTGGGACCCAACTACCCAAAGACAGAAAAGTTTGCCAGTAAAAAGTGGCTACGATTACTTAGTGCATTTATAGAAGAAAACGGTAAAGGCCTTCGTCCAGTAAGGGACTCATAACAAAAGAAACAAACAGAGTAGATATAAACTGTGAATAAACAAAAAAATATGTATAATGCCACTGAAACAAGATGTCATCATGTGGTCCCCATCACAATGTTGGACTTCATACGTTTATTTGATTTTATTATTTAAATCTAATGACACTACTAAATTGAAATGCATATCAGAAATGGAAAGTATATGATTTTTATAATTTAGTCGTTTTTCCAAATTGTCTAATTGTTTAATTACACACACACACACACACACAAAAAAAAAAATATAGATAAGTATTGGTATGGATTATGGTTAATCCAACAATATGAGAAATGAATGACAATATCGGAAGTTTTTCTTTAAATCATTGAGATTTTATTTCGGATGTTTCGTCCATTTTTTGGGCTTCTTTGAGGGCAAAATCATTTGAGGAAACAAAGAGACAACTGTTTATAGTTGGAAATTTTGAATGGATATCCCTGCAATGAATTCATAATTATTTAATATTTATAATCTTTTGGTCAGATTAAATATCCATTTCTTTTTAAGATAATTGTCAGCGTTCATCATCATCATCAGTCCTTAATCATCCGTCGTTGGATAGGACAATCCCCAGGATTTGCAACAACTCTCTATCATGGGTGTTGCAGAGCCAAAATTTTCTGAACCTGACCAGGTTATCTCGCAGTCTCATATCCTCCCAGCCTTGGTTCTGCATTTGATCTGTTAGGATCCATGTTGTGAGTCATGATGTCCATTGGTTTTCTGCCATCCTTGCAACACGACCAGCTCATTGTGATTCGAGTTTCCTGATGGTTCTGTTTTGGACACCTGTTTCGTCCTTAATGAGATTTGGATACATAGCAGTTATAGGGCTTCTGATTTACCAGCTGGCTGTTAAGCCCAATGATTAAAGAGCAGCATCATGTTAAGATTGCTTCCTTTAATTGTTTATCTATTTACACTGACTAGGCCAATCAGTATACTCACCTTGTAAAAACAGAGTGCTGGTTCAAAAAGAGTTCCTGATAAAAATATTGTATTTATGATTATTCTGTCAGATTAAATATCTTTCTAGTCTCATCATCGTATGCAAATTGTAAATAGATGAGTTGCAACATAAAACTGTCAATAATATGATTTCTTTTTGTCTTATTACAATATCTGAAGTGCTCTATATCATATTCCTTAATTACAAAGATGCCACATTGAATTGCAAAAAGTTACACAAGAGCAATCAAAAGAAGAAGATACAAATGAATTGTTGCAATATGGATATATGCATATATAAATGTGCATGTTCACAGTTCTAGCACATATTGCATATACATATCTACACACTTGCATATATATATATATATATGTGCGTATATACATCACATTTAGAGAAACTGTAACCCAAAACTGTCACCAAAAACTAGAAATTGGTTTCTCCAGTTGGCAAGGCAGTCCGGCTGGCTATGTAAATATAAATGAACCATGTGTTCAAGCCACATCAGTGGAGCTAAGGGGATAAAAAAATTAAACATTTACCCCTTATATCTGGAAAAAAAAAAAAATGTTTTTGCTTTTTTAGCACCCCCATAGGGTTTTTAGGGGAGGGGGTCAGTTTGCAATATAAGTGTTTACTAAATCGGTATCTTAGTTTGTATCAGTGCTTGTTTTTTGCAAATTCAGACTTTTTAGTGATTACTGTCCAAAAAAAGGTGAGAGAAGTAATTTGTTAATTGATCATCCCTTTTTCCAATTTCTTAATTGATTACGCTCAACACGGCATGCTGCCAAAAGACATACATCATTTGATAGTTTCTATTGAGTGACCAACCGCACTTGTTTAATTTTTTTTCTTGCTTTTAGCCATTAAATTGCTTAGAACTTTTTACTTATGTTTCTCACTCACCTTGGTTATCTGACTGTGAAGTTGTGGGAAAAGTTGACAAGCCATTATTTTACTTTGCCACCTGCTGCTGTTGAGGTGCTCAGCAACAAGAAACTGAACCAAACTCTGGAAAAAAAACAATTAAAAATAAGACTTTTCTCAATTTTAATGTTATTTTTTATACAGAGAAAACAGAATTTGTTTTTTTTTATCTATTATCTTTTTTCTAGAGTATTTGTAATTTTACTTTGAAAATCTTCAGGTTTTCCAGTTGTGTTTCTGATATTGTCTTGCTGATTTCTTGATATTGACATTTTTTAAAGTTTAATTTTTATTTTGATTATGATTTTCCAGTAAGTTAACCAGGGCTTTTATCTTGATTACGCTGAGCACTTTTTCTGCAACAATGATTAGTATTTTTTTTTTGAGAAGCCATCACTTATGGGTTTGTTTTTTATGGGTTTCTATGAATCTGGCCAAGCACCAAAGTTCAAAATATTATCTTTTAAGAGCCCCGTGCTGGCTGCTGTGATAGTCAGAAAAGAGATTTGCCAATTTTTTTTCCCCCTAACTGGATGTTCCATTAACTTGATTTTGCGTCAAATCTAACTTACACCGACAAATCTTAATCATGATGATCGTATCACCATAGCCCCACATATGACCTTACCAACCAGCCAGCCAAACAGGTTACAGATTCTCCTCTCTTGGTCTATGTCTATCTATCTATCTATCTATCTATCTATCTATCTATCTAACTGTGTGTTTCTCTAGGCATTCCCGGTCACATTTTGTTGGGAGCAACCTTGAAAACTTTTGATTTCTAAGATTCTACCACTAAACATCATCTAATTTTTTCCTTTTTTTTTAATTGCTTTTTCAAGTATCTTGTTATTTTGAACCAGTAATCCCCAAATCTTGCACCTTGATTCTTTCAGATAAAAAAAGATCTTCTTTTTAAAGTTAAGATAATTTCAGATAAAAGATCTATTTCCTTTAGATAATTTTAAATAATCTTTTCAAATAAGTACTTTTGGTACACACGTGGGCTATGGGGATTCAATCATGTGAGGTACAGATATCATTTTCTTTTCTAAACTCAGGTGATATGATAGAACTTCCTGTACATGGCTGTTTAATTATAAAAAGTTGGTGAAAATTACCAACATTAACCATATTTTCCAAAACAATGATTTTCTGATTAAAGTTGGCATAACAGGCAATAACTAAATAATCATGGTGTCAAAATTTGAAATAATGTAAAAAAATTCCATCGAAGAATAAATGTGGTCAGAATAGATTCTGTTTAGGACATCACTGACATTTCTCAGTGTAAAACGTCTAAAATAGAGTAAAAAAAATGTCTAGAAACATCTAAATTCTAGATGTCTTTTTCTGTTGGAAAACTTCTTAAATAAAGTAAATTAGCATAAGGCCCAAAAAAGGTCAAATAAGCTTTTTAACCCCAAAATCAAGAATTACATTTTTAAAAAGGGCTTAGCGGAGTACTGATGACAATTTTCAAGTCTATAGACGGAACGGTATGGCCAAGAGCACTGGAATACACAATTCTACATCTTATCCTTTTTTAATCAAGACCTTTGAGATGTTTCACAAAAACTATTAGTAGGACCTTTTTTGGTCTGTTTTTGAAATCAAACATAAAAATATTCATATATTTCATTTTTACAAATAAATATTTATTTTGCACACTTTTATATAATGGCTGATCCATATTTTCTATAACATTCATTGATACATGCAGCTAAAAAACTACAACAAATTGACACTGAATGAAAGTTCACCTGAAGAAGGCTGGAGAGTCAAGTAACCAAAACACTGTTAAAAATAGCAATAAAAATGAGGATAGTCTAAAAATTACCTAAATAATAAATAGAGCTCATTTCAAAGTATCAGAAAAGCACATTCATACAAATTTAGTGTTACATGATTAAAAATATTCAGTTGATATCTGTCAATCAAAACATAATCATCAAGTAGGACATGGACAATTGATGATTAGAAGTCAAGAATATTTGGAAATAAATATTCTACAAACTGAGAACCACGTAACATGTAGAGGAAGGAATCATGCTCATCATCAAATGGAGAGATCATAAGACATATTATAATATATCAGAGAAAAGACACGAGTCAACAACATCATTTGAAAGTCATTTGAAAACTCTAATGCCATTTGGCTGGCCATGTAATAAGAATATCAATGACAAAAAAGCTTTACGAATAGAAGTTCACCTACTGCAATTTCTACAAATACTATACAATAATACAGGGGTCCAGGGTCCCTTGGTTAGGAACCGCTTTGCTAAATGTTGCATGTTGCATGAATGTACATTAATTGAATTCTGGTGACGTTCACTGTGTACAACGTTTTATAAAGCAAAGCTACAGCCCTGAGCGTACATCAGAGTTTCCAAGAGAAAAGAGAATCTTGGAATAAATAAACCATGTGTATGCCTAGAGAAAGTTATGCATAATCGAAAGGTTTCTACAGCCTTCTATCAGGGAATTTCCTTGATTGAAACAGAGCCCTAAATGTCAGTGTAGAAAAGGAAACCAGCAAACAAGCACTTGACAACCAACAAAACGACGACATTGCTGCCAGGGTTGATTGCAGGGTGGGTGGGGGAAGGAGATGCAGGGACACAAGAAAAGACAGTTTTGTAAACAAGAATTCAGCTCCTAATGTACGTTGTCAACAGAGACCCTGCAGAAAAATAAAATTGAATGACTCTGAAAAAATTCTTGATAGAAGAAAGCAGGAAAGCTAGCCATAGGATTGTTTTCAAAATTATTCAGCTGTTCGTCATATCTAATACACAAAGTCTTAAATGAAAAATATCTAAATTGTCATCACAGTCAATAACTGAACAACCATAGCATCAAAATTTGAAGACACGTAAAAAAATTCCATCAAAGAATAAATATGGTCAGAATAAATGCTATGTATGGTATATTTATGGCATTTCCACAGGAAAATATTGAAAATAGTGAAAAAAAATAACAACTAGATTAAGGAGAATCAAGATATTAATAATCTGACCAGAATAAGGCCCTAAAATCATTGAAAAAGCTTTTTTCTCAAAAAAAAACAAAACATTTTTTGGAAAGGTCTACTGGAATACTACAGACAAAACAGAACTGCCCTGGGCACTGGACTACACGAACCTACCTCTGACTGCATGGACTGATTTTTTTTTTTTTCATCAAGACCTTGGAAATGTTTTACAGAAAAGTATTAGCAGTACCTATAGAACTCTTATGGTGCATCTTTGGAATGGAAAACAATAATGTTTGTTTATTCAAATTTTACAAAATAAATCACACAAACAAACATGCTAAAATGTAAAAAAAGAATAGAACCCTTTGCCAACTTTGATGGCTATGGTTGGTCAATTAGAAAACAATTAAAATATTCAAATCAGGACATTCTTGCTTACAAATTATTGCTTGCCTTGGCTAAAAATGTACGTGTGTGGGTCTACAGGCATGATATTTGTACACATATGCTTATATAGGTGAAAGGGCATGAATGCGAGCATGTTCAAGAACATTTCTGTGTATGTTAATGTGAATCTAAGCATCTTTCAGAAAAAATTAAAAATGAATAAATTCTTAGATGGTGACCAATGAACTTGCGCATATTTTCAAGATAGTAACCCTTAAACTGTGACCAGGGATGCCCAGAGACACATCCACATACACTAGTACAAATGCAAAGAGGGAAGAATCTGTTGCCCATTTAGCTGGTTGGTCGGGTGGGCCATTTGTTGAGCTACCATGATTCGATATATATATATATATATATATATATATATATATATATACATATATGTATTATTATTAGGAAATTGATATATGATCTGATAGAATGATTTTAGATTGCATTATATTACATTGAAACTCTATTTGAAATGATCTCCAGTTATTACACGGTGAATGTATCATTAGGCCTAGACAATGTAAAAGAATAAAAAATGGAAAAAAAATGGGGCTGCTGCAGGAATAGAACCTGCAACCGATAGGTTTATGATATAACACAATTTATGATCATACAAATACATATATATATATATATATATATATATATATATATAACATATATATATATTTATATATATATATATATATATATAACATATATATATATATATATATATATATATATATATATATATATATATATATATATATATATGTATATATATATATATATATATATCATCAACTGTAATTTCCATCCTGTTTTACAGACAAACTTTTATAGGTTGTCCATCCATCCTGAGTCTGGGTTTTTCTCAACTGTATTTATTATCCAATGAGAACCAATCAGTTAAAATTTTGCTTCATTTGTTGTCAATTCTTCTTGTTATGTGTCCAGTTCCATTTTTGTTGCCCAATTACCTGTACAATATTTTCCCCCCTGATGTTCCATGTAGATCTGTTTCTATTGTTAGGAATTATTCCTCACCCTGGTCTTTTCATTGCTCTCTGTGCGGTCAAGTGGTTTTGTAAGTTTACACTTTTCACACCCACACTTCGTAACTGGTATTATGCATTGATTGAATACTCCACATATCAAGCATATTGGCAATTTGACTTTTCAGTACATATCTATTTATGCCAAATGCTTTTGAGTCAATTTTATTTTATTTCCCTGGTCTTTCTCTAGCTTTGTCATCCGATCTAGGTGAATGTATCTCTTGACTTTGTCTTTAGGATTTTTCTTATGGTCTCTTTTGGTACTTTATCCTAACTGAACATCTAATTTGTCTTTGTCTTACTTATAAGGATGAACAGAACAAAATGATATGATATCATTAAAACGCTTTGCAGTAAGCCTTGGAAGCACCTGCTGGAAAGCAGACAAGGAAAATATTGGCATAAACATAGATGGAGAATATTTCCACAATTTAAGGCTCGGTGATGATATTTCCATTATATCAGAAAATGCTTAGGATCTACAAGATATGAAAGCTATATATATATATATATATATATATATATATATATACATATATATATCATCACAAATTTCTGTACTGACATAATATTGTGCGGACACACCATTATGACCTCCCAGGATTCCTCATTCTTGATTTCCATTTTTGCTTTCAAAGCAAAAAATCTGATGCTAAATTTGTTTTCTGCAGAAACCTTTTAACCAAAAGAAGGTACACACATGCTACTGAAGATAGGAACCTCCCTAAAACTTGTATAGCATACTAATTCATTTATAAATGAATCAACAAATAAAGTCTCCATATACTTTTACTCCTAAGTGTGTCTCATTCCCTATTGTTCACTCATACAGATGTATGTATGTACATATGTATATATTATATATATATTTATATCTATATATATATGCACATATATATGTATATATGTATGCGTGCATACATATGTGTGTATTTGTATATGCATTTATGTATGGAAATGTATACAGATAAATATATACACAGGGATGCAGAGAATAAAAAATATGTAAAAAGATTCATGATAGATCATTGATTATAGCAAAAGTGTCATCTGATGAAAGCAGTTTTACTTGCAAGTACATTTCCTGAGTTTGTCATCATTAAACAGAAATTCTCCTATTTGCTATTGCCATTCTAATGGGAAGTAAAAATAAATTAAGTGAAAACACCAATTAGTGAATCATAGAAGACACATCAAAGTTGATCAATTTCAAAGTATTAAACTTGTGGTTTCTGAGATTATTTACGATTGCAACAAAATTATTTAGATTAATTTCCAATATAATCAAATACTCTCATTCTTTCATGCATGCAGGTACCCAATCACACACACATATGTTCATATGCAAAAATATTATCATCTATCTTTAATAGTCTGTTGCTGGACAGAGACCTTCCCAAGATTTTGCCAGATCTCTCTATTATTGTTGTTGCAGAGCCAATACTTTCTGAACTTGTCTAGTTTGTCTCTCCAGTTTGACTTCTGCCAGCCTCAATTTTGTATGCAACCCCTGGGTACACATGTTATGAGTGATGATGTCTGCTTATTGCCATTTGTGTTTTCTGATGGTTTTTATATCACAGACTCCTGTTTTCTTCCTTAATATACTGTGCTGTCTTGTGATCACTCTGTGTGATGTTGAGCATGATTCTTTCATGTGCACATTGCATTGTTCCCAGTTTGATGGTCAGTTCCTTGGTTAGGTTCCATGTTCCAGCTCCATAGGTGTCTATCGGGAGGATGCATTGGTTGCATACTTTTCTTTTAGGACTGATGGGATTTTCTTGTTCTTGGAGGTTGAGCTTGTTACCAAAAGCTTGCTATCCTAAAGTGATTCTTCACTTGATTTCTTCTTCTCTTGAGGATTTCATGGAGATTCATTATTCTATGTAGATGTAGTGGTCTACTGTCTTCAGTTTTGAATTTTCAGTATATATATATATATATATATATATAAAGCTTTATTACTGTAAGAACTAACAATCTTACTATGTAAACCGGAATTCACTCGTTTCTGCATTCACTTATACATCCAGCCACATGTACACGATGCATGTAGTGTCATGAGAGTTTTCTTTTTCTTCATTATTATTTTCTTGTTCAACTATTTATCCATCGATGCAGATGTTTGCATTTATATTCACTTGGGTGAACATTCAATAGAAATGACATAAAGAGTGAGTCATTTCTGTAGTTATACTTACTGATTCCTTATTGCTAAAAATGTTTTCAGGTTAACCTATGTAAGAAAGTCTTTTTTTTTTAAATATATATGTAGTATAAAATGATATCAATATACAATACACATAAAACCTTATATGAAATGACAAATTACATGCATTGCATAAACTCTGTAATAAGAAAGGGAAGTGGTGTTTGATCAACACTGCTGAGGTACCATGTTGATATAACTGTTTTGTTTGTAAAATCCCCGAAATGGTTACATGGTAAACAAATGATGACCCCAACTAGAGACAATTTATACATCATACAATAGTGATAAAGAATAGAGGAAACAGGGAAAAAACTTTGCAAAATTATATAAATTGCATTGACAAGTATATGGAAAAAGATTATAGAGTGACACAAAAAGATCTATTGAAAAAGTTTTTAAATCTGTAAAGCTTTCTAGACTATCTATATGTATATATGTTTACATATATATATAATATGATATTTACAAGGACATGTACCCAGTGATTATAAGCATTTCGTGCCTCTTACACTCTTCAGCAACACCCTGTCTGTTGTTTCATTTGGGTTCTCTTGATCCCAAAAAGAACAACAGATGGATGGGAGAAAAAATGATCCCTATAAAATACAAGGGTCATATCCTGTCACAAGGTGAACAATAAAGCTCAGATAAAAAGGAGAAGGCTAAAGCCAATGCCCCTCCACCAACAGATGCCCAACAGATGTGCAGTTCCTAAGGAGTGGCTCAGTTCTGTGCAAAGTTTGTACCCAGGTTTGCCACAATAACGACATCATTCTTAAACCTCAGAAAGCAATATGTTGTGTGAAAATGGGAATAAAAGGGACAACATGCCTTTGACCGATTCCAAAAATGCTGATTGGGGCCTCAGTCATAGACTACTACAATGTTGATCTTCTGACCAAAATCATGTTATTGCCACATCCATTGGTTTAGGTTCACACAAAAACAACCAGATGGTATCTGGAAGTCAGTGAATTGCGCAAACAGAAAGTTCTCACCCACCATTCTGCTATTTTCAGTTTGAATGATAAGCTCTTTGAGTATTCTGGGTATATTAAAAGATCAATTTATACCTCATTGGATGTGACTTTCTAATCCTAACTGATCACAAAGTGCTGGTGAAAGTGTTATCATCTGAATGAAACCCCACCTCAACAAGAGTGGAGAGGTGACTGTTGTTGTTGCTGCAGCAGTTCAACTATTAAGTCATCTACATTCCCAGCGGATCCTTTTGAGTTGACAGCCAATCGGTGACTTTAAGAAAGCTGGCGAAAAGAAAACCAAAGACTAAATTCAAAGCATTATTAAAGATTCCGATCCTTATGCACTAGTTTGCTATGAAACAGGAATAGCTTCGAAAGATGATTATACTAACTCCAAACTTTACCCAGCCACATTCCTGAATGACTGAACTTGTTCCGAGGGTACAGAGTTTCATGTAATTGAGGATGAACTGTTGAACTAATGCTTTTGCATAGAAGTTCATAATTCTGGAAGCACTTCAAAGATATGTAATTGAATTGTCAAGTAAAAAATATCAAGGGATAGTGCAAACTAAAAATCATCTATAGTCCAAAGTTTGGTGGCCGGAGATGATGAAATGGCAGAAAAAAGAGTGAGAAGTGCTACCCACATTGGATGGTTGACAAGATTGCCCTACCAGACAAGTTTGAGAGTCTGCGGTTGCCTGATCGACCCCAGACCTATATAACTGGTGATCTACAGAGCATTTCCAAAAGGAACTATCTACTTGCTGTCATTGACTACAACCCCAAGTGGCCAGAAGTTGCTCAGATGAGAACAATAAATGCCCGCCAAAATAATCTGGAAATGATATCCCAAGTATCTGAGAAGTTAGTCTCAGTGTAACAGAGAAGTCGACTCATTCAGCAGAACAATCTTTAAGACAATTAAGTTCACCAGAGTTTGGAAAAGATTAGAAGATGGAACTGAGGAATTTTCTCTTTCAATACCACAACATTCCTCGCACAGTATCCAGAGTATCTCCAGCGAAACTATTCCTAAATCCCAGACTCCAAAGTAGGCTGCCAAGTTTCAGTTAGGATCAGAAAATTTAATGAAATGAATGCTATACACAAATCAAAGTGAAACATTGCTGTCAATCAGAGGAGAATGGACAAAGATCTGTGAATAAAGTTAGGAGACACATTGTTCAAAAATATTCTATGTAGGACTAACAAGCTGGATCTTACTTTTGAAACTTGACTTTATGAAGTCATTGAAAAGCAGCAAAATACAGTCATTGCTCAACAAACTCACGTGCTGTCTAGGATGAGGAAAAATTCCTAGATGCAGTCCATCCTACTCCCAATCCAGTCATTTAAATTGTCCCCTATCTGCAACAGGCATCCCATTCCATGCACCTCCTGCCCCTATTCAATACCTTGTGGACATTAGTCCAAATCCCCAAACAGCTGACACAATTCCTCCTGCTGCTTCAACCAGAGTTATATCTATACCAATTTAATAACAATACTTTTATAATGAATCAAGAAACCCATTTCTATTAGGTCAATGAATAATAATTAAAACTGAATAGATAAACAAATAGATAAATGAAAAAAAAAAAGAAATTAAAAAAAGGACCAACAGTTTTGTTTTACACAAAGCAATGAGGACAAGTTCTATTTCCGTGTGAAGTTTGAAATGGATTATCTTTGTTTACTTCAGGACTATACTTCCATATCAACTGAGGTCTTACTAGAATCTTCAAGCTGATATCCTATAATAATCCATCATAAGCAACTCATGTAGTGTTGTCTACTACTAAAAACTGAATATTGCTTTTCATGCCTTTGAGCTTGATATATAGATTTCATAAACAAAAGAAGAGAGAAGATGTATCTTAATATGAAACTCTAGTAGACATCTTATTTGGGGTGTTGATCTCACCATAATGAAATCTGGGAAGAACAAAAATAGCAAACCAAGATGGTAATTCTGTATTGACGTGTATTCTTTTGCTGTTAAAAAAATGTGACCTACACTGACCCATTATAACCCGGCTCCTTATAATATGGAATCACTTAAATGCGGTCTTAGCATGGAACCCATTTTTAAAAGTTAAATTTGGCTCACAAAATAATAGCTAAATGCAAAATAGAGACCTTAACTGAATCAGGTTACATCAACTGTTAAAAAGAAATGAATAAAACAAAAACATTTCAGTAATCATATTGCAGTATGTTTTGTATGAATGGTGAGATACAATATGTATTGTGGCATAATTGGTTTTAAGTCAAAGCAAAATTTTGAACAAAAAAAAACTTCTCTTGTTTTGTTCTTCCTCTTCAGATGTCGTAAACAGCAACTGTTGATGTTCTCTCCTCTACCTGATATCATCAATAACTTAAATTTGAGTTATCCCCAGCCGTGCCTTCTTGTGATGTGTCACGATTTGAAAACTTTAAAATATTTGTTTCTCTCTTCCTGCTGGACTAGTTACATGGCCCCAAGTAGACCTGTTCCTCAGGCCCCTATGAAGTTAAAACTGACCCTGGATATATGTAATGAATAGAAAAATAAATATCTTGATCTGGAGACACTATCCTCAAGGAGAATCCATGCCGATGCACTGAAAATATACAAGATAGCCTCGAGTCAACACGCCATCGACCAAGACTGTAAGTGCAGCATCTGTCCAGATAAAATCATGCTGCAGACATCCCCAAGCAGGGCAACTAGAGGTCACAGCAAGAAGTTACGAATACAAACAGCCAAAGGAATTTGAAAACACTTCTCCTCAGACAGAACTGGTCTTAACTGGAACAAGCCATCAGAAGTTGCATTTTTGCCTCCAAACATGGATATATTCAAATCAAATCTTAAAAACGATCTTACACTGAATGTTCAAGTATGAATTTTCAAACTAGATAATAACTACAGTAAGAATCCAGAGATTGACCTTACTAATGTAATATGGTCTTGATTGAGATGCAAAATAAAAAAAAATCTTACATTTGTATTGCACAGACTATGGACAGACAAATACAAATCCATAAAAAGAGACAGATTGTTCCAGGCAAGATAATTAAAAGGATACATTTTGAAAAGATTCTCACAATATTTCAACAGCTAAAAGATACAAAATATCATTAGTATTTTGATCTGATATGATTCATTACTTTTTTCATGTTATATATGAATATACCAGACAAAATTATCTAATTTTATACCACTTAAGAATATTAATGTATACTATAGTATACATATATACAAAAATGATTACATTCATGTAAAGTATCCATCATCTGATTCTTCACGATTTTTATAGACTTCTCAAAAATGCAATTTATACAATTGTGTAATCTAGTTATTCCCTTTTTAATCTCAGTCTCTCTTTATAAACATATGTGTTTATCAATCTATCTAGATAAATATATCAGATAGAGATAAAGAGTGTAAATCAAATAGCATACACAAGGACAGATGCCTGATTTTTATCTATTAAAATACATGTTATCAATGCTGTAAGCTACATCAAATTCTGTTATAAATACATGTTATGTAAGGAAATCTGCTGAGACCATATTATTATTATTTGATTATTTAAACTTGTTTTCTTCACCACTGCACAGAAATCTTTATCAGATTTCAAAAAGCCTGAGGAAAAGTCATTAGTAAACATTGAATGTTCAATAATTACTGATCCAACTTCCGCATAAACAAAGTTCATTTTATCTTTTTAGTTTGCCTGAGTGTGAGATGCGACAGCAGTGAGATAAAAAAGAAATTATATCTTAAAATTGCTGTACTTAGCTAATGAATAGTAAAACATAAAAGAGAAGAAAAAAAAGTTCTAAATGACACTTTTTGAATTCTTCAAATTATTTCCACACTGTATACTTAAACATTTTCTGACGAGTCATCCTCTGATGATTGTTCAGTCGAAAGAAGCTTTTAAGGATTTATTTTCAAGAACAAATTTGAAACTTTTTTTTCTCCACCTCTATGTTTTACCATGTATTCACTAATTATAGCAATTAGAAAAATTTTGTACCAGTAAAAGAGTTTTCAGAATTATATTGATTTGGTTTTTCTTTTCTTTTGGATAAGGGTGAACCATATTGCAGATTAAGGTAGATAATCAGACACTTTCAGAACATGATTCAATTCTCACTCAATAACTACTCACAACATTTATCCTAAATCATTTTATCCCTCCATCTATTCATAAATATTCTTAACATGAATTCAGATATGATTGAATTGAACGTTACAATTTTCTTCTGAGTTGAACGAGTTTCATTTTTCTTTACCAACATATTCTAAATTAAGATTTTAGGCAACGCTGTACATAAGTAAGCTATGAATCAATTCATACTGGAGAAATTCAAGTTAAGGACTGAAAAATTGGATGACTGATGATGTATGATGTTAATTCTTTCTAAGTACATTGGAATGGATCCTACCGCACTATATTCTATAACTCTATCCATAATCACAACTGACACACTCTCCAGCATTGACATAACTAGAGTTGAGACACAAGTGGTGAAATATGATTTTGGTTTATAGCATGCAGGGGATACATGTCTTGTGAGAAGTTAGGAGGCTAACAACAAATGATCGATGAAATAATCTGTTATCATCTACTGCAGTTTAGTTATCTGCCATTGTATTAAGGAGGCCCGGAGTTATCTACCCTACCAGAGGTTTTATTTTGTCAATAATAAAATAATACAATTCTTTTTGTTTGTGTGTCGTCTTTTAATATCAAATATGCAAAACTTTAATGGAATATATGAATTATAATCAAATGAATGTTTCATTCATTTATTTAGTCAATTGTGATTTATATCATCCAACTAATAAATGATTTGATAAGTGAATTATTTACAAAAAAAGACAATGGATATTTGTATTCATCTGTCATTCTATTCAGAATGTCTGTTTTAAATGAATAATATTTTAAATAAAACATACTCTTGTATGTGGATAATTAAAGAAATATATCATTTTGTATTGTTACAGTTCACAAATTTTATTGTTATTTTCCACAATGAATATGATTGTGACACTGTCAACTTTTGTGGATGTTAACAATGTCATAGCAAAATCAGATCCAATCATGATAGGCAACTATTGCAGTAAGGAAGTCCAAAATTGACAACTTTTTAGAGGTGTTTTTCAAAACTATTTACATTAAAGTACAAAATAGTGTCATAGACTCATAATGCCAAAAAGAAAATGGAAAGAAAGCAGAAAATCTTCAAACCAGAAAGTTTGCTTCAGTTTTAAGGAAGAATGAAACAGGAAGGGATGTTTTCAAACATCAAGATGCAGGAGACATTATTCATACCATCTGTGTCACAGCAAAAGTTCAAGGCTAATTCAACAAAATTGAAGTTAGATTATTTGAAACATTTCAATCAGTACAGTCATTTAGATCTTGTCACCATGTTGCAAATCCTGGAGGAAGATATGATTTAAAGAATACTAACAGAAATTCAATTAGAGCAAAAATCTAGAATAGAGCAAAAGACCCAGATCAAAGTTTAGAGCTGGTATGGTTAAGATTCTTATTGATAATATTACTCTAGCAGTTAGAATTAATGTTTCAATGCATTCTGGAATCAAACCCCAGGACTCTCTACATGTGAGGCTGACATGCTTACTTTTATACTATCCAATCAGCTAGTTGTGATTTCACATCATGGCAGTATGATGTTAATCTTTACTCCCCTTAATTTAGTCAGATTTATTCTTGTTACCATGGATAAACCAAGTCAACTCCAGTTTTGGACTGAAGTTTCACAAAAGTGCAAAATGTCGGAAAATAATGGCTGATAGATTACTAAGTATCCTTTTTGAAAATATGTTTACTGGGATTCTGTATTATGCTTGTTTGCTATCCAACCATACAAAGTGCATCTTGTTAGCTGAGTCATTGATCAGTCAGTAATGCTATTTTCAGTTCTTCCAGGTGAGTGATTGGCCTTCATGCCCGATCAAGCAGTCAATGATAAGTCCATTGGCTTTATTGTTGATGATTTGATGAAGCCTTCTAATCTTGAGCAGTTTCCAGATTGCTACACCTGGCTTTTGTGATTTGACTGGACGAATCAACAAAATTTAAAGAACAGTACAACCATAAGCATATAAACCAGTGGTGAGGGGGCACAGATGGCCTCTCTACTGTTTGGGTAAAAAAGTATAAAATATACGAACCTCACATAAATTAATCACTATTGCCCGTGCGTATTAATTATATTTAACTATAAAAAATATAGATTTTTTATCTAAAATTATCTCTGAAAAAATACTGACACAAGATTTGGGCATTGTTGAAAATGAAAATAGCAACAGGTTATCAATCTATCAACATGACACATGAACAGGCTGCACCAATGGAGCTAAAGGGCTGAAAATTTCAACATTTATTTCTTGAAATGTCAAAAAAATCTTTTTTTTCTTCAGAATTTCCCCCTCTTTAGGCTTTTAAGGGGGTGGGTTTCTATTTACAATACGAGTTCATGTTAAATCAATCTTTTAGCTTGTGTTTGGCAGCATTTATACTTTTATTTTATTAATTCAGACTTGAATACTGATCACTGCCCAACAGGAGGTGAGAGAAATAACTAATTTATTGATCAACCTAATTTTTTAATTGATCACCACCCACCTGGCATGCTGTTGAACAAATGTTGGTGACCTGACAGTTTCTATTAAGTGTCAATCCACATGGCTGCCACCACTTGATAGATGTTCCAAGATGGATGTTCATAGTATTACCACCTGGTGGCACTTATTGGAAACACTCCAGCAGATCATATCATACATATTAAAAAGCATTGTTGGAAAAAATAAATTTTGTCTTTATTTATTTTTAGTGTTCCTGTCCAGTGAAATGACTTTTTAAAAAATTTCTGTTGATTCATATTGTGGCGACCCCTATATTTCTAGTTTAGAATAAGAATTAGATACAAAACCTTTCATTTAGCAAAGTATCTAAAATGTCACTTCCCTCCACAATCCTCTATAAAAGCCCTGAACACACATGGTCGAACGTCTCTTTGCCCTGATCATCAAACTGGTTAACTTTCAGCCTTTTTAACTTCTCCCTTTCTCTCTCACTTGTTTGGCCCAGGCATCTCGAGCCAGTTATTTTCCTTTACCAGTCTCTAAACTTACAGCCAGCGCAGTCTCTCAAGGCTTCTATATAGAGTCATCAAAGTAAGTGACATTTTATATACTAAGCTATAAGAAAGGTTTTGTATCTTATTCTTGACTAAGAACATAGAGGGCGCCACAGTATTTTTTTTCAAATAGAGTACAACTGAGAGATTTTTATATCATAAAAAATGTTTTAGTGCATCTATCCTGAAGATAATTTGAAATCTTTTTCAGGATAAAAATACTATAAACCCTAAACAAAAGGAAATGCATTCCTGAATCATTATAACTTCCCGCAAAGTTAAGAAGCTATTCATTTCGAAATTACTTTGCTGTAACTGAGTGTTATTTGAGTGGGATTATGTTTCCCAGTTTTAGGTCTGTTCTTTGTTATTAAACTATATGTCTGTCTCCTATCGATACATCAGACCTGAATTTACCTAAGCTATTGCTTGAGCGAGTATCATTGAAAAGATTGTAATTGTCTGTGCCTATTCAATTTAAAGTCTGAATCTTATGTAATGGAAGCTTCCAATTTCTTCCAGATTCTTTTTTAGATGTGCCTACACATCTTTATTAAACACTTTTCAGTTGGTCGGTTGTTTTTGGTTATGTTGAACAACAGAGACAAGGAAGAGGGGGTTTTGAGTTTTATTTACCAGCTGCCATTATGTCAGTATCAAGAGGTGTGATGTTATATAAAGGTGTGACATCAAGGAAAGGACATCTATCCAATCTATAATTAAAATTGTCTAAAATCAGCTAAACTTTTCAATTCTCTACTAAATGTTGTATATACTCATTTAAAGCCAACTTATCAAAGAAAATAAACAAACATGAGACTCCAGAACAAATTATTTACAAAATTTGTACACTTACTTGAATTTAAACTAACTAATTATTTTTTTAATACCCCCATCCTTACAGAACTACCACCATGATTAGTGATGATCATTTAGGATCTCTTTGAAATTGGTATAGAAGTGAGGATGGTTGACGCATTGTTGAACTTGTGGTTCTTGTTCACTCATGCAATTTTCATCTCAGTTTTGAAACTTTCACATTGAAAATTTTCCACCTGTTATCGGCAAAAGAAAAATGATATTCAGGCTATTGGAGGGTGTGTTTAAAGACAAGAAGGTAGTTGGTCCAAGAGACTTGGAATGAAATATTTCGTATTTGTACAGTGCATCATTAAACTTTTGGCTCAAGTAAAGATTTCGGATAATTCGATTATTATCTGGAATAAGTTCAATACCATTTCAGATTCTAAGATTGGTCATCTTATAAATACTATGGAATAGCAAAAAATGAGCAGTGATTACGAGATGTGTAGTTTTGATGGAATTTTAATTATTAAAAAATTTCCTTTGAAACTAAACATTCACATGGGTTTGAATTTCAATTTATTTGTTTCTGTAGTGTCAAGTCTACATAAGATGAAAACTATAGATGATATCTGATTGATTTTTCTGTGTGTTACATCAATTTATTCTGGATAAATTAAGAATTCTACGTGCACTAGATTATGATTGTTAATTGCTTGCTATATCTCTGCGGGTCACCTTTACTGTGAACTCAGTTAGGATCAAGCTCACTTTCCATGCTTTGTGAATTACCAGTGTGTCAAAAACTCCACTTCAGTGAATGCTGCATTCGGTTCAAATCAGAAACTTGTACACCATCCATTTCATTCTCTCTTTGTGTACCTCTTAGTTGAATGTCAAGGTTGCAACAAAGTCAAGAATGGTGATGGAAGTCAGATGAGAGGAGAGTGTTTCCTTTACCAAAAGTGGAAGCATACCCTATGAGAGAATGTTTTCAATCATAGTTAATAATGTGAAAATCTTTGCGTCATAATTGTTGTTGGTTTGGGCTTTTTGAACAATAAATAACAAATATTTTGATGTCAAATTTCGAAAGTGATAGCAATACTAGTAGCATCCAAAATGGAACATCTATAAAACAGAGGCAGCCATGTTGAATTGAATGAATTTAGTCCGAGCAGTCTATGAAAATGGATTTGATTTTACACAGAACTCACTTATCCATGGTTTATCTGCAGTGACTATTTGAGTATTGTTTACACACATTTTTGTTAAATCCTTGAAAAATCCAGCCAAATAGTTCTAAGATTATGGCACCGGATTTATTTATCTATGACAGTGTTTATGGTTACTCCTAGGGGCTGGTGTTTGAGGAGGGTGTTGAGTCCCTTCCTTGAAGAAGCAGTCCTAATTAAGTTTTAAATTCACTTACTTTACTTACATGTTAAAACTTGCTTCAACTGACGCTCCATCTGAGTCAAGTGCGACTTTTAAAAAATTCATTTGTCTCCTACTGTAAAATCTCACTAATCCTTTCAAAATTCATCCGTCTCTTACGGTCAGATCTCCCTCATTTTTCAAAAAAAGAAAGAAGAAAAATCCTACATAAAACAAATGAACATATCAAACAACTGAATAAGACAGTTGGTGAAATATATATGAGATCCTCGAAGGCAAACATATGGCGCAGTATTTCCATTGCTTATACAAAATGGTAAGAAAGGACCGAGAAATGAAAGAGAGGGAGAGAGAGTCAAGAGAAAGAAAAGAGAATAAATACAGCAAAATAATAATTCCAAAGAGTTTATAATGAGCAGCAAATTGACCTGATGTAGCCGTAGTATAAACCAAAAAAAATACAAAGAACATCAAAAAAAAAAAATATGAAGAACAGGACAAAAAGACCTGGTTAGTTACTCAATAGAAACTATCATGTCACTGATGTTCATTTGACAGCTTGCCAGTTAGGGGTGATCAATCAAAAATTGGAAAAATGGGTTGATCAATGAATAAGTTACTTCTCTCACCCTTTGTTGGGCAGTGATCAGTGAAAAAAGTCTGAATTTCAAAAAAACACAAATTAAAGGACTGATCTAGCATTAACTTACATTGCATGTAGGATTCCAATCTCACTCAAAACCTATTAAGATGGGAATTTTCAAAAACCAGAAGACGTTTTTTATGCAATGAAAAGTAAATGTTAGAATTGTTAGATCTTTAGTTTGGTATGGATTGTATGCATGTCACATACAGAAATAGATTAATAGCGAGAATCTAGACCGGCAATGCCTAAAACTTGTGCTGGTATTTTTTTAGATGATTTAAGATGAAAGACCTATATTTTTAAAGATAACTTCAGACAAAATATGCATTTTTTAAAGATAATTTTAGATAAAAGATCCATTCTTTAAAGATGATTTTAGATAAAAGATCCATTCTTTAAAGATGATTTTAGATAAAAGATCCATTCTTTAAAGATGATTTTAGATAAAAGATCCATTCTTTAAAGATGATTTTAGATAAAAGATCCATTCTTTAAAGATGATTTTAGATAAAAGATCCATTCTTTAAAGATGATTTTAGATAAAAGATCCATTCTTTAAAGATGATTTTAGATAAAAGATCCATTCTTTAAAGATGATTTTAGATAAAAGATCCATTCTTTAAAGATGATTTTAGATAAAAGACCTGTATTTTTCAATAACTGTAGATGATTAGTTTTGATACACACATGGGCTATGGAGACTCATTTATGCAAAATACAGATATCTAAATTACATTTCATAATTGAATGCATTGCAATTACAGCTTTCTCTTCTGAATGATATCTTTGGTTTCATAGGTGTGCAGGAATTCTTTCTGAAAGTTTAGCTAATGGCTTGATTTGCCCCAAATTCACATCAATTTGTCAGATTTACACTGATTCACCTTGGATTGAATACTTTTTGCTTGTTTGGGGGTGGGCACTCAAACTCATTAGTTGCTGTTGTTAGTTTTAGCTTCATCGACATCAAACAACGAACTAATAAGATATTATTTATTAAATTTCACAACAACTCAAACTAAATTACACTGAAACTAGTTTTATTATCCATACCTTGCATGTGTACTAGAACGAATAATAACAAAAATAGATCTTTTATCTAAATTTATCTAAAAGAATAGATCCTTCGTCTACAATTATCTGAAAAAAATACTAGCACAAGATATGAGAATTCTTGTCCAAAGTGACCGATTGCACTTGTTTTTGGAAGCAAGAAAAAATACATTTGGAGAGTGCCTAGTGGTGTACCCATACCAATTTTCATGGTTGTAGCCCCCAAAATATGACTGAGAATACACGGACACTCACACACAGACGAGCAAAGAGAGAATCATCTGTAACACGTTGGAATCATTATTTTGTGTTGTTGCAGACAAAACGCATGTAACAGATTTTTCAAGCTTACTAATAATGGATTTCTATTCTGGTCATTGCGAGTGAGTTTTTACTGAGTTGAAGTCTTATTAGTCCAGTCTGAGATGAGGTTTTCAGTAAGTGGAAATAATCATTCATCTTGTTTTTTTCCACCAGACGACACAGGACAAATTTCAAACTTAATTTGATACCTGCTCAACTGGCAATTTTTTCATGCTAAAAATGAAGCAGTGGTCTCACCCATCAAAAAGGCTTCTTCAGCAAAAGTTAGAAAATAGCATGCTTCCTTTCCAAGATGCATATATATATACAAGCTTAAAACCATGAACAAGTATAACACGTTTGACATTGATGTAAGAAAAATCTTCTAAAAATTAAAGAGATTATCATTGCTTTTTTTCTTTTGTATCTTTTTCTCTCATATTCATCAACTCTTTTCTCATTGATTTTATCAACACAGTGGTGGATTTTTAAGAGACATCCATTTTTCTCTGTGGCTCCAGTACAAAGATAAGTAGCAGCCATTACGACTAAGCTAGATCCTTTTCAGTCATGATAATCATCCCATCCAGTTGCATGGAAATTTGTTGATTTTTTTTCCAAATGAATAAAAATGATTCAATGCTACTGACAAACCCAAGAACAAGGAAAAGAAATAGAAATCCTGAAACGCACGCCCAAGCTATAATGATACCTTACTTCAAAACTAACATTAGAGTCATCTGCTAATATTCTATTGTTCAATCAGAATACAATAATACAAAGAAGCTATTATAGTTCTGTTTAGTGGGAATAGTTCAATGTCCATCAAGGCTCTGTACAAGATATGTAACACAATTCCACTGTCAACAAAAGTGGCCCAACTAAGGTGGTTCATATTTGGTTATGTATTATGGATGTCTGGAGAAACAATTGCCTAAAGAGACCTTGAATTTGTTATAGTAGGATTCAACAACTACAAAGCTCATAAAGGCTGTCACTGCACAAACTCAGTTGGTTGTCTGTAAGCAGATCTCAAAAACACAGGACTTGGGAGGACTAAATTCTCAAGTAGGACCTTTTTTCTACCACTGCTGGACAACCATTATCATAATAGTTGTAATAAGCTGCCATTTATCTTTTGTATTGAAATTTATCTTATTATAAGACTTTGAGTGTGCCTTTATTTAGTAATAAGATTTTTCCTCCATTAGACTTTCTGTCTATTCTGCTATTTTCTGATGCCGATCACATGACCATGTACAAGATGACTGATGATTGGACAAGGTAGACAGAGATGATCAGAATTTTCTTCACAAAGGAATGTGACAGCTTCGAGCACTACTAAGATCTGAATTCTCTTGACCAATACTATTCTAGGATCATCCGATTCCAATTCCTGCTCTTCTGGGCTTCAACATTTGATGGTTTTTTACTGGTATGCTATTTGAATAGACAGCAAATACTAAATTAACCTCAGATTTGCTGAAATGAAGCGAGCAAGAAAGTTGGCCTTCCCATGGACTTCAGCAATACAAACACCATGTACAACAAACATGTTTGGGACATAGACAAATGATTGAAATCAAAAATACAGAACTGGGAAAAAAGGACTACAACAGCAAGTCTTCATGAAGTTCTCAAAAGAAGAAGGAATAAAGCAAAGAATCACTCGAGGTTGGCAAGTTTTTGGTAGCGCAAGCTTGACTTTGGAGAACACACAAATCTCACTAGTCCTCAAAAGAAGATTAAACAAGCAATGCATGCTCCCAATAGTCACCTCAGGAGCTGAAACTTGTAACCTAACCAAAGAACCAACCCTCAAACTGAAAACCATACTATGTGCACATCAGAGAATCATGCTCAACATCATATGTAGAGACCACAAGACAGCACAGTATATTAGGGAAATACAGGAGTCCTAAATATCATGAAAAACCATTAGGAAACTCAAATAGCAATGGGCTAAACATGTAGCAAGCTTTGCTTATAACTGCTGGACATCATAACTCACAATATGGATCCCCAGAGATCATATGTGAAAATTGTGATTGATAGAAAGTAAGATGGCCCGACAAGCTAAATAGATTCAGAAAGTATTGGCTCCATAATACCCATTATAGAGGGGCACAGTGAATTTTGGGGAAGGTCTATGTCCAATGACGGACGCTAATAGACTGATGATAATACTGTTTACTGATGTGTTAACCATGTTTTTAGAACTCTCTGGACTGCTCCTATCTTGATCAGTTTCTTAATATTCTATTTTGCAGTGCTATGAGTGTATTGCTTGTTAATTTCCTCAATTCAGTGCTGGCAAATTTGGTCTGAGAATGTACAATCAGGATCAATATAGAATTGTACTTTGATCCTCTGAAGATTTAAACTAGGGCACATATCAAGAAATGAAATTAATGTTTATTGGCTGAACATTTCTAAAATGATTAAGAGAAATGAACAGCTCTGTTCAAGAACTATCAAGACATAATGGTTAGATTTTTTTGACAGTTGTCCTCATCTCACTTCATCTTTAGATAACAATATTTTGACCATTGTATCCTATGGCCACCTGAAGGTGAGTGCTGTAAGTGGAGAAGGTTCAGAATAAGGACCTTTAATCCCAGCCCATCAATGGGGCTCCTTGTCCTATCATTATGGACAGCCCCTAGTTACAGCGTCCACCTGAAGAAAGCTACAGGGTACAAAAGCTAAAACGTGTTGTAAAGATGAACCAAGATGAGGACATCAGTAAAAATAAATCTATGCATAATGATGATCCATCATCATTGAAAAATTCAGACAGAAATTATTGAGACATGATTTTAAAATAAATCATTTGTAAAAACTATTGAATCACCGTACCATGAGGACCACTGAGAGACAACTAGATGAAACACTAAAATGCAAAAAATTGACTGTGAGAAAATGGTATTTATTCATTTGCTGATGATTATGCTATTTTTTATAAGTCAAGATAATTGTTCATTACTTGTTGCAACAGCTCCAATCACCTTTTTAGCCCTGAGTTTCTCAGAACTTCAACTTTTTGATTGAAAGAGTTGCTTATATGTGTTATATTACAATGGTTATCAAATCATATATTGCCATGGTCTCTATCGTATTGGACAATGTTATGTTATTGCTGATGGTACTTCTTCAGAGATTCTGGTTGGGGAGTTATTGAGGAATGTCTTCCCTGAGAGATGTGTCATATTTGTCAAAAAACCTTCACAGACTAACCACTAGGGGTATGGATATGGCCAAGAAGTGGACTGTCAACGGAAAACTTTATTCCACCAGTACTGGAATACTTATCCAAACAGGAAGCATTGAAAATATCCCAAATCTTGTTCATTCTCAGTGTAAGACATTCATTTCAAAACATGTATACATATATAATAAGATACTCACCATGGAATTTTAAACTGCAAGGAATATTATCTTTGGTTGACCATATTTTAGCAATTAAACAAAAAATAATTGGCAAAGTATAAAGTCACATATGACAGGCTGCCTGCAATAATAAAATTCCAATCAAAGTTATATAAAGAAGTGAAAGGGTTAAAAGAAAATCTTGGAGCTGTCAGCTCTTGAAGTTGGCTGACTATACAAGTGGAAGAAATAACTCTCATCCAATTTGGTATTGATAAATCTGAAGTTGTTTTACTAATGAAATTTGTATTCAGATGCATCAACAAACTGGTTTGTTGTTCAACTGCAGAAGTAAAAGCTGTGACATACTTTACAAGTGAACTGCCTCCATCATTTAGGAGAAGCATCAACTATCTGATAAGATAAATATTTGTCATACCAGACAGGAGAAACACCTTTATCAGCAACTTAGTGATACATCTTAGGTATACAAATCAATAGTAAGATTTCTTTCAAGATTGAGATTTTCATATAAAAGCAGTAGCCAGATGGTGAGTTTTTGAAGGAGAGTAGACGTCTTTTGTAACATTAAACAAAAGTTTTTTTTATTATTTACCATATTTGCCAGTCTTGGAGACACATTTAGAAAAATCATCCAGTATCATCTAATGAATGAGTATAATTGTTTGGAGGCTGATCACTGGAGGTTCAAATTTTATAGTTAGGGATTGGGATAAGTTGCGGATGACTAGTAAATGAACAGTTTTAACCATAGACTTCATCGATAATCTGTTCTAGAAATTATCAATCAAAACTGTCAACATATGCTTTTTCAGTTTTTAAGTAATTCTGCCTGACCATCTATCTCTGTGTGTCATTTTCAGGCTATGCCAATGAGGCTAGAGGGCTGAACACATGATGGTTACTACTTAGTGACTAAGCAGACCAGTCATCTTATTTTTAAGATTAAGTGTTTTTTTGTCAGAATACCAGCTGCCAAGATTTGATGCTGGACACTGGAAAGCAGAGAAAGAAAGAATTAAATCAGGAGGAGAAACTATATAAGCTTCTTTTTTTTTTTCATTTATAGTCATTATTTTCCCTTGCCTAATAATCAGCTGATATTCGGAACAGAACTCAGGGAAAAAGTTCCAATAGCAATTATAATCTTCTACATGAATGGTCATACATCTCAAAATGGTGCCAAGGCATATTCTCATAATTGGCACATTGGCCCCGCTTATTAAGCCAATGGCTGCCAACAGTTAGATGAGCAAGTCTTCTCTTGTTTGTAAAGTGTCCGTCTCCCTCTTATACGAACGCTCAATCAACCATGCTGACAAACGTGACAGATGCTTGTTGCTTGACTATTTCTATTTATTAGAAAGAGAAATTATTTTTGGTTCAACTTTGAAATGGACAAATCTGTTAAGTCACTCAATAGAAACCATCATGTGACTGTGTTTTGGTAACATGCCGTGTTGGGGGATGATCAATGAATAAGTAACTTTTATCACCTTCTGTTGGGCTGCAGTCACTAAAAAGTCTGTATTTGAAAGAAAAAAAAAATGTGGGCACAAACTTGAGATCAATTTACCATAAATCTACATTGCAAACTGACTCACCATACTGAAAAAATATCTAGGGGCCGGGAAAAAAAGAAAATTTTTTTGTGGAGATAATAAGGAGTGAATGTTTGAATTTTCAGCCTTCCAGCCCCATTTGGATGTGTGTTACATTAATACATATCTAGATGACTTGAAAACTGAAGAATGAAATCCAAATAAATGAAGTGTATTTTGAATACATATGATTTTTTTCAAGTATAAAATTGCTTTTTATTGGCTGACTATACAAGTTCATTTGTAGTCTAAACTAAATGATAAGAATTGGCGTATGCTAGAATATTTCCATCATAGAAGTGGTCCTTGAATATTCAAAGTTTTGAAACCATTGATCTAAAACTTTGACCTGACCAAAAGTTTTTATCTTACTCTGTGTAAATATCAACTACAAAATTTGGTACTTAAAAATAACTATTCAATTTTAAGTCCAGAAAATATTAATTACAAAATATATTCTTGTAAATGACATTTTATTTAAGAAAAACATTCCTACATGATTTCAGTTTTTTTTCTAACATATCATGCTTGATGATAATGAAAACCAATGTTGAAACATCAATTAAGTCACTTGAATATATTTGTTAAAATTTCAAAATACAAATTACTGAAACTTGTATATTGAAAGATGTACAGGCATTTAGTACAGAAATGCATCATCAGATAAAAAAGCAGGAAGTCAGAAAAAGAGCACAAGAATGTTTATTTAGGGAGAAGACTCTCGACTTTCCTAAGGCATATGAAGGTATTCTTAAAGAATTTCAAAGCCAACAGGTGATATTTTATAAATCACTTGGTATGTAAAATATTTATTGTACTTTTAGTAAGTGGAATGTTTAAAAAAGAATGAAATCTACAATTAAAATGGGAACATGGCAATGGATATATATAATGGAATTTTATTTACCAATGATAATTTTTCCTATAACACTGGTGTAAATTTACGAGGTATTTTTTCTTTTATGTCTTTGGTCCTGTCTTTGGATAAAGAACTAGATAAGTTTTTCATCACTTGATTTAGATCAATCACTTTCTATTTTACTTGTTGACAATTCTTTTCTCAGAATATTAATTGATGAGATTTCAGATAATTGTTTTTTTGTATGAATATTCTAATAAAAAATATATTGGAAATCAATAGCTGCCTACTGTTACATAAAACATACAAAGAAATATATTTAGCAATTTCAGAAATATAATCTTCTGAAATCATTGAAAAACTATCACAGCGATTTTCTCTTGAACCTCAGAGTGTTGTGGAGATCAGTTTCATCAGACTCTTACAGGAAGTACAAATGTATGTAAAAAGTGAGTGATGGAATAAGATTCATCTCATCTAATCAAACAAAAGAGAAGTTTATCCAATCAAGGACCACATTTGAAGAGCTGAAACATGGAACCTAACCAAGAGACAGACCCACAAACTGAGAACCATGCAATGTGTGCACGAGAGAATCATGCTCCACCTCACATGGAGAGATCATAAGACAGCACAATAAATCCGGGAGAAAACAGGAGTCCGGGGCATCATAGAATCTATTGCTGAACTCATATGGCAATGGACTGCTCAGGTTGCAAGAATGACTGATAACCGATGGACATCACAATATGGATCCCCAGAGATCACATGCATCACCAAGGCCAGCAGAGTATCAGATGGAGTGACAAACTAGACAAATTCAGAAAGTATTGGCTCGGTGAACCCACAATAGAGAAGTGTGGCAAATCCTGGGGAAGGTCTATGCCTAACAACGGACGTTAAAAGATTGATGATGATGATGATGATGATGATGATGATGATGATGATGATGATGAAGAAGAAGAAAAGACATTGCATCTGAATCAATCACAATACACATCAACATCATATCTGAATAACTTACCCATTTGTCAACCTCAGTGAGTTACAACAAAAACTAAATCACTCATCATCTTTTATGCGTGTAACTAATTGGTTGTAGAAATAAAGAACTCATCAGTACTCTGCAAACCAATAACAGGATGAAGCTGGAGCTGACCACAATAAATCTGAAAACTCAATTACTTGTAATTTCTTTCATCTTCTTGGTCAACAAGAATAAATGCTGGAAAATTTTCTCACCTAGTCCTAGTCCAGTCAACTTCTTCTCTAAAATGCAAGAAATGTTCACAATACAATTTTTTTATTTGGATGTGAATCCTTGTGAGAGCTTCCATCTACAGTAATTCTGCTCATCTTTTCTCCCACTATAAACTTACTTAAACCAATTAATACACTAACCTTGAAAATCCATACACATTTACTATAGAGACAATATCAACCTACACTCCCATCTGGTTCCAGCCTTTTACCTGCAAACAGATAATATTTTACAAAAAAACACAAAACAAAATGCTTATAATTAGATTTTTTTGTTCCAATTCAATGTTGATTTGTTAAGATAAATATTTTTGTTAAAGTTATATCATCATCATCATCAGTCTATTAATGTCCGTCGTTGGATATAGACCTTCCCCAGGATTTGCTACACTTCTCTATCAGGGGCATAGCGGAGCCAGTACTTTCTGAACTTGTCCAGCTCGTCTCTCCATCTAATATTCTGCCGGCCTTGGTTGCGCATGTGATCTTGGGGGATCCATGTCGTGAGTCGTGATGTCCATCTGTTGTCTGCTATTCTTGCAACATGGCCAGCCCATCGCCATTTGAGATTTTTAATGGATTCTATAATGTCTCTGACTCTTGTCTTTTTTCAGATGTACTGTGCTGTCGTCTGGTCTCTCCATATGAGGCCCAGCATTATTCTTTCATGTGCACGTTGCATGGTTCTCAATTTACAGGTCTGTCTAAAGCCTTATTAATTGTGTCAGCTAATTTGTGACTGTTCCAAATATTTTGACTGTAAAAGATTAGCACCCATTCTCAAGACCCCATTTCCATAGTGCCCCTCATACAAACTCAATTTCTCAACTATTATAAAGTGGCATGGATTTCTGTATGAAGTTGTACTTTCCATAAATACCAATGCATAAACTGAATTTTTTCTGCACTGAAATAAACCATGAATAATTAATCTATAACAGATTCATTTATTTAAAATAACTCTTCATTCAATAAAATGTTTTCCAAACAATTATTTTGATTGATGATTCAAAAATGTGAGGATTGTTTCAAGTGCCAGTTCCAGGAACAACATTTCTTAGAAATTCCTAATGGCCAGAAAGGCTATTTACACTTTCCAATCCATTACACCAAAAACATACCTTGAAGCGTACATTCAAGTGGACACTTAATTCAAGCATAATCTGAGGTAACTCAACCAGTATGCTTATATTGTATTTCCCTATAATGCTGATATATTATTGACTGTTGCAAAAAAATTTTGTTTTTCACCATCAGCTTCAGAGCAGTATATCTCAGCTTAGAATAAAAGTTATTAATCAAATTAAGAACCTTCAGAATCTAAACATTTTTGCCAACTAAAAACAAGTACATTTATTCAAGAAGTATAGAATTCTAGGGTCTTGGAAATAATGAATTCTTCTAAGGTATTTTGAGCTGCAGCTTGGATGTTGAAGATCTTCCCTTGTGGGAAGTGGTTGAAATACTTGAAAAAGTGGTGGTTGGATGAAAATAAGTCTAGTGAGTAAGCTGGGTGCAGCCTTGGGGATAAAATTTCTTCAGGGTTGTTCATACAACAAACAGTTGGGTTTCGTCATGGAGAAGAATTCGTCCTCTTTGATATTGGACGTAAACTTTGCAGTTCTTGGTACATTTTGTCTATTTCCTGGTAAGATTTCTTTGCTGTAATGGTCACGTCAGGATCCAAGAAGTTTCAATGAATGATTCCACTTGCCAACAAGCAAACAGAGATGATAATCTTTTTCCAATGCAGGTTTGGTTTGGTGAAGTGTTTTAGTGCTTGACCTCTGTTCAGCCAATGGAAAGAACTCAATTGAATGTCACAATGCATCAAATGTCACCATGCTGTCAAGAAATAGATCATCTTTGTCGTGCAAGAGGAATGTAGAGTAGACTTCATAATGGCAAATTTCTTTTATTCTCATTCAGCTCATGAAGCACCCATTTTGGCCAAATGTTAAACAACAGTTGAATGGTCAACGTTTAGTTCCTCTGCAACTTCTCAAGTTGTTTTGCATGGGTCTGTTTCAATGATGGCTCTCAACTACATGCTGTCAATCACAGAAGGATGTCTAAGACCCTTCTCATCTGTTTCAAAACTTTCAGATGATGCGCTGATGGCCCTTGGCCAAATTCTTGGTTGATAATGTGAGCAGTTTCCATTACCTTACGTTCCATTTTAAACTCATGCAACAGAATTGCTTGAATTTGCTTTTTTTCATCTTTGATTTGATAGCCTTAAATGAATCAGAATAGAGAAATTGTTCATTTCAAAATGAATTGAGCAATATGCATGGTTTGAAATGGTATATTCCATGAAAATAGTCAAATGATAGCTTATTTCAAAATAAGCTACCATGTTTGAAATGACAAAAAATGCAATTACTTTTGCACCAACCTTATAGTACCAGTGTGGGTCATTCAATTTTACTAGTGTCTTCTGTTGGGGTCCAAGATAGCCAACCATGTTATAACCAAGATATGATAATCAATTGCCAATTTAGCTCTTTTGGAGCTAGATTATTGTTTAGGGTCTACCATCTACATGTGTTATATCACCAACCAACTGCACTATAATAAACCACAGGATAAGGGAAGAGGCTTAGAGTTACGTCACTCAAAAGTAAGATAGAACTCAAGTAAAAACATTTTTGATTATAAAGATTTGACATCAATTTTTTCTGCAACATTTTTCATTTACATAATTGAGTCAAAACTGTTTAACAGCAGTTTGCATTTCAGAATAATCTTCAAATTTTTGTTGATGCCCTTTCAGTTCATATCTGTATCTTTACATGTTATTTCACATTTTTCATTTACTGACTACTCGAAAGATTCGTAATTTTCTGATGTCAGCTGATATAATTATCATAATGACAATCCAGAGGATTGTGATAATAATTATGACTAAATATGGAGTCCAAAAAGCTTTATGGATTATGAAAATTTTTCTCATTTGTTTGTTTATAGATACAATTCATGCCAAGATCAATGGATCTTATTGACTATTCAAAAACTATTCATCAGTTACTGAAATTCAATCTGGGAATTTCTATGGTAAAATTCAGTCAAGAGAGTTTATAATTGAAAATTCAGGAGTCAATTGACAATACTTCCAAGAACAATGAAGATAAATTCAAAAGATTGTAAATATAGAGAAAAAGTAGTTAAAAGAAATTAAATAAGGTAGTAAGATACTACTAACAAATGATAAAAAAGTGATTCACTGGCAAAAAGTGGAATAGGATTATCTGCTGGTCTCTAATTTTGATGAGATTTAGTGAAAGATATCAACTTTATTTTCATCTTGAGATGTAATAGTTTACTCAATCAATTTGACACTGTAATGATTAGGGCTGGCTAAGATAGCAAGGAAAGAAATGAAAACAGTTGCGATTTGGAAAATAAATCCCAAAATTTAATTCCAATGCAAAATAATCAAACTGCAAGAATTTATTCCTTTATCAATATTATCATCTTTTACTGATACAAATAATTATCTGTACTTTATTTCAAAGGGCTTGCTTTGCAGGTTAAATATCGGAGTATTTTTCACCGGTGACAATGTTTGGTTTTTGAGCCAAGCTAAAAGCCAGAATTTCAAACGCTCAATTTCAGACAAGCAGACCCTATCCAGCTGGAAGACTGTTTCACGACGTAGCTATCTTTTTTCCTCCACTTGAGTTGGTGCAGGACAGAATTAAGCTGAATAGATATCTATATATGTATTAAAAAAAGAACCATAAGTTCAATGATGCGTGCCCTGTCTTTACATCCATGTATGTGATTTCCGATTTTAAAGGGATTTCAAACAAGGAGGAAGTAGCATTGGTAGTGTTGGAAGTAGTTGGAAGAGGAAGGAGAGGATGGTACACCTAAAATTCTGACAATTAAAAAAAGCAAATAGTAAGTTTAAATTATTGTAAGTGTACAATCTTTATCAATTGTTTTTTCCAGAGTATTGGGGTAGGCTTATTTTATTTGATATGTGGGCTTTTAATGGATATCTATAACATTTTTAAAAGTTTAGCCAATTTTAGCTATTTTTGCAGACAGTTCTAATATGAATAACAAATGATAGTTGGCAACAATGAAAAAAGCCAAACGCTTGATACATCATCTATTGATCTGAATAGATATTCTTTTGATGACATCACACTTTTTTATGACCTCACAAGACCAAAGAGCATCTCATAGAGATATCAGGACACTTCTAATAATGCTTTCCTCAATAGATAACCACAAGCTTCAACTTCTATACACTTTTCTATCGGGTGAATGTTTTGAGTCTTCCAGATGAAATCCAAATTTTCATTTGGAAGCTATTCTCAAACCACTCGCATGAGTTTTTTGTAATGTTTTTTTTTTGTTGTTTTTGCTTTTGAACAATTTTATTGGTTGGTGTTTCTATTCATTATTCAATATTGTAATTGATGTATTTGTTATGATGTATAGAAAGATAAAAGAATCAACAAAGATCTCCCAAAAAAGACTAGAAAAATGTTTGTATGATGTAAACAGATATGTAGAAAATTGGATAAAACAGATTATATACAGAAATAATGAAATTGGAATACAATGCAATGAATTCGATGGAAAAAGAAATCCTAACAGAAATAAAAGAATAACCAGAATGAAAAAGACGAGAAAAACACCAGTCATAGAAAATACAAAGAAATGAACATGATGACAGGAGATAAGCAAACAAAAGGCACAAGACTACAGAAGAGGAAGAGTAGGAAATAATGATTGTATGAATATACATATATAAGGGATAAAAGTATCCCTTTCCAAAACTCATCCCTAACCGACACTCATTTCTCTCATGATAATTTGTCGAAACCGGTCGAAGAAATTTTTTCTTTGATTTATTTATGAACAAATAAATTGATATATTTATATATATAAAATCATAAATGCATTTTTTTTATTCAAATCTTTATTTTAACCGACATTCTGTTTTTACATGGTGCTGGTAAGAGCATCATCACGTTTGGAATGAACTCCTATTGAATGATGGTTACATTCTTGCCGCAGCCAATTTCTTCAATTGTTTCTTCTATTTATGCTATCTAGGCAATGTTCACCGTTTGAAAAAGGGATGCTAGTTCAAATAAAGATTGAAATTCAAATGATATATTTATTTCTTAATAATCAAAATAGATATGAATAGGTGCACGTAGAATATTTATGATGATAAAAAAATAAATCAAAACCCCCAAAAATATAAACACTGAAATACTTCCTAAATATTAACTAACAATCAAACATACGCCATAATTGACTCAGTTGATACTCATCCTAAGTCTAAAACAAACAAATAATTATCAACCATTTACTCTGTTTATGTTGTCTTGGACAAATGATTCATTCACCACGTACAAATGGGAGATCATTCCTGATAGGAGCTTCAATATGATTAAATGCAATTTATAATTATTCTGTCAGATCATACATCCATTTCTTAATAACATAATCATGGCGTTGAAAGAAACAAATAGAGCAGATATAGACCTTGAATACACAAAATAAGAACTTAAATTCTTAAAACAGTTATTTGGGCCTTTGCATTACTGGTGGCTGTTTAGCTCAATGGTAAGAGCAACACTAAATTAAGATAATCATAAATGTATTATATTTCTCATGAAATCTATTTCAGATGATACCTTGTTATTACAAGGTGGATGTTTTATCTAATTTAGTCAGCATAAATAGCATAAACAATAAAAAACTGGGCTTGCTGCTGGAATCGTATCCATGACCAATAACTTAGCCAAGTCAACATATATAATGATAATAATAATATATATATATGTATATATATATTTATATAAATATATGTGTATATGTAAATGTATATATATAATGATCATAGCTTTTATTCAAGCAATCAATATGATGACCTCGGAGAAGTGAAAGAAAGAGGAAAATGTAGTGAGTGATGGTAAATAATCAAGAAACAGAACTGGTATCTTCAAAAGTGAGAGAGCACAGCAATATAAAAGGTTTTCCAAAAAAGAAAATGTGTGTCTCTTTTTGTTAGGAAAGTGCATTCATCCTAAAGTTTCCTAATGATTCCATTGGCTCCACACTCAAAGAGTTGTTGGGAAGACAAAAGCAGCTGCAAAATAGAATGCATGGAAGGGGAGACATGCCTTACAAAGAGAGGAAAAATTTTAAAAGGAGCAAAATAAAACAATCTTTGTAAAGAAAAATCCGTCATTAATATTGATAAAACATTAACAAATACGGGAAGTTTGTCACAAAATGTTCACATTCTTTTTTCAGTTTATTTTCCAAGAACAATAAAATCTTCCCTGGGAATTAGAATCTGTCAGAATCTGATAAAAACTGTCTTTAGAGGAATGAGATATTTGTTCCGTAGAAGTATAAAATCTCTTAGCAGAAAATGATAAATCTTATAGGATGCTTGCAAAAAGAGCTCTTTGCCATTATACCGTTCATCTAATGTTTATCTTGTAAAGCGAAATATACAAGTCTCCAGCTTATTTTGAAAATGTAAGACCAGCAAGGTTTTACGTAACTGTCTGGAATGAAATAACACGTTTGATCCAGATTAATTTTTTTGGCATTATCTAATTCCTTGAATTTCTTTAAACTTTTTTCGATACAATTAAGAACAAGCTAAAAACAATTACATGGTTTTCAGATAGCAAATGTATATGGTATGATGCCTGTATTTGTAAGGCAATTGATTGAAAGATAAATAAATAAATCTCCTAACCTATGCGTACAATTAATTCCCCCCTCTCTCTCCCCTTTCTTCTTCCCATCCCTTTATCAAACAATGAAAGTACTCACTTCATGAATTTCTTCAGACAAGCAGCCGTCCAAAAAGAAAAAAAAACAAACTTTTCCTTACTGCCTCTTGATAAGTTCAATTATTTTGCAATATCGAATCTAAATATTATGAGAGCAATAAACACAAATTCTGAGGTAAAAGCTTGAAAAAGATATGAATTTACTTGGGGTGATGTTCGGAATAAAATATGAAACACTCTAACAAAAAAGGAAAGTAGTTTAATTACAAGGTAGAAAGATAGAGAGATTGAAGAAGCGAATTGAAGCGTTACATTAAGAGTGGAATGGGGAAGATAAAAGCAGGAAAGAAAATCAGTTTATGATTCACACTTTCCTCTTTTCTATCTCTGACCATTTTGACAAACTTCTAGAGAGTTGACTTTATTATTGCAATTGATCAGACTTTCAAACTTGAGATATTTCCATTTCAGCATTGGTTTTAAAGAGGTGTTCATAAAAAGCAGAAAGAAAGAATGTAATGACATCATATCATATCAACTTGCAACCAAAAAGAGATAGAAAGAAAAGAAGAAAGGGGAAAGAAAGAAGGGAGGGAGATAGAAAAGAAGAAGGGGAGGAAGCAAGAAAGAAAGAAACAAAGAAAGAAAGGGAGGAAGAAAGAAAGAGAAAGAAATGGAGGGAGACACAAAGAGAAAGAAAGGGAGGGAGACACAAAGAAAAACAGTTGGGAAAAAAAAAAGGAGAGAAAGAGGAAGAAAGAAAAAAGACACAAGAGAGAAAGAAAGAGAAGGAAAAGGTGAGAGACAGATAGAGTAACATAGATGGAGACATGTTATAATTCTCATTCATCTGGTGTAATTGTTGTTGATTGAATAGTCAATTCTTCATCGATAGAACATACCTGTCAAGTTTCAATATCAAGTGCACCTCCCCCTGGGAGTGGAGGGTGTTCTTAAGGAGACTCCAAGACAACTTTGAAAATTGTATATCCAAGATTGGCTAAAATGTTTCAAAAGTTTTGTTTTTGATTTTTCAAAAATCAATATGATAATTGATAATTAAATAAGTCTAAAACTTTTTAATAAAATACTTCAGAATTTTCTTGTCTCGAATGTGAACGTGGAAATGTACCAATATTAATGCATGAGACTTGGAAGGTCTGATAAAACTAATGAATGCCAATAGCTGCGCTTTGTGGGAAATATCTATTGATTCATCAACCTGCAGAGAAATATTTGAATATTGAAGCTCTTTATGGCAGACATATTCCTACATCAGCAGAAATTTCCAAAATAAACCTGCAAATCGTATCATTTGTCAGTGGGATTTCTCTTATCTTTTTTCTGCTTCATCCGTTTGCATTGTCTTGACTATCTTTCTGCACGCAGGTAAAATAACTGACTCGGCTAAAATATGAGACTTCATTTTTAATGCAATCATTTCCAATATTTTACAAGGAGCAATTAGAGCCTTTTCAGAAACTGTTTATATATGTGTGAAAAAAAAGGCTGTTAACTTGTTTGCTGCTCTACAAAGCTTTCAAAAAAAAAATTTTGTGTTTTCCTTGGAGATTCAACTATTTTGTTTTGAAATATATGCTTAACTTACTCGCAAGAATTGATTCAATTGATATTTTATATACATCAAACAAAGTGTAAATAACTTCCATTGTATTTGTGATTAGACAGATTTTTAACATTCTTCAGGAAGAATTAGTTGCACTTAGATCCACTTCAGTTTCAGAATGACTTTCAACAATTGAATTTTTCTTGATTAGAATTCAATCCATTTCATATTTATATTTACATTCATATGTCTTATGCTACAATAGAGCCGAGGAACAGCCGGGACTCTATCTGACTGGAGCCATGTTTTCCTATACTGTCCTAAATTTTCAGCATTTTATTTCATCCTTTTATGGCCTTGACAAGATCTGACCTCGACGGTGGATCAGTCTCCCATATGTTTTGAACAACTGATTCCCCAGTAAATCCATTATTAACATTTGGATGTAAAAAGCAATTTAGAGTTATAAGTTCAAGATTACTACCTGTAGAACATCTTTATGTGAGAGATCTTTTATAACATTTTCTATGACAGAAATACAGTTAAAAGATCAAATTATTCTTTTTTGAAATGTTCAAATCCTTTGTACAAAGAATATTTCTCTACTCTGATTAAATGTGTAGAGCCCACCTTTTTTCAGCAGAAAAAAAAATCATACATACACGGAGTTATCTGCCCTCTGTAGAAATGGTGAATTCCTTGTTACTTCCTCTTTGACGTCACATAGAACTACCAATTAGATAACTGATCGTTATCTTCATGGAATTTAAACTGTGGCAGTAAAACAATCACTCTCTCTGTTTTCCAACGGCCTCGAGGTAAGCTCTTCTCTTCTCTCCCTCTCTTTAGTTAGGATAATTAATATAGTTTTTATACACACTTACTTTGTACACACGCATCATCTCATATTCATCACAAAGAACACATCCTATCCAAGTTAAGCACTCTCATCATAGTTTGGACCTCTAAAGATAACTTCATAGTGGTTACAACTTAGATGATCAAACTGACGGACATTCCACAGACCCTATCTCACATGTAGTTAGTGACATTCCTTTCCCTTTATTCTTCTTTTCTCTACATCCTTATCCTGGTACATCCCTCCGCATATCTGTGTCAGCAGAGACTCAAGTCCTAATTTATTTTAATTCACTCCTGTATTAAAATTTAGCACTGTTTTCAACCAATTTGTTCTTATTTCCGCATTTTGTTAACTATCCAACTTACTGGACTATCCTTGTTTTTGTGCTTAAGCAGTGAACACGCTACTTACCAGGATTTATCTCCTTAGATCAATTCTGGTAATTTGTATTTTAGGGGGCTAATATAATTAGCCGCCTTAAAAATGTTTCAATGTATTCCCTACCCATGAAGAAATATAGGTTCTATTGAATGTATTTACATAGAAAGGTCACCAGTTATAGGTGTGATGTTTACTACATTGTGTGAGGGGTAGTAGTGATGGTTGTTGGTTTCTTTATAGCAAAAGGATGACGTAGTTGTTGAGGACAAAGTATTTTGTCTCCACGTTTTTAGTTTTTATCGCTACATGCCCATGTCACTATAGATGTTGAAGAAGCAGTTGTTAATTGCCACAACAGAAGGAAGAATTTGCATGCCAAATATGAGTAAGGATGTTGAGATTGAGCAGAGTTAGTGATTATAATAAAAACACATATGAATGATTAGACAAACAAATAGGATGTACATCTAATAAAGAGACATTTATTACGATGCGAGGCTGAAAGAAAATACATGTGAAGAAATATTAATAGGATCAATTGCGATACAAAATGCCTGTTTAAATTAGATTACTATGTATCATCTTCATGGAGGAGAAGAAAGTTGATCATTCCTATACATTAGAATGTAATATAAGGTGAGAAAGATTGGTTACGGACATAAAGGGTCTAATGTCATTTGGTTTATCTGTTGAATGGAGCCTGATTAGGAATGTCTGTAATTGTGAGGGGTAGGTTTGACCAGGCTAGATTATCAAAAAGTGGTTGGTTCAATTTTTAGTTGCAAGAAGCTAAAAGGAGCAAAGTGATAAGTGAATAGAATGCAGTGTTTACACTGAGTTACCTGAAAGGAGTGTAAACGAGATAAGTGGAATAATTGCCGTGTTTGCATTGAGTAACCATGAAGCTCTTACGGAGCCTAACATTGAGGTAGATAAGTGACAAAAGATGTTGTATAGTTACAGTCAAAGAATGGAAACTTCAGCGACCACAAGGTTAGAAAGAAGGAAATGAAGAGAAAGAGAGGAAGTAACCAACTGAAAAAGCAAGGGCAAATGAGTGATTGAACACAAGCATTAAGAGCTTTTATAGACATTAGCTAATGGGTGTGGCGTTTTAAATATGTGGCTAGATTTGAGGTTTTGTGCATAAAGTTGATACTTATTCTTTTAAAGTATTTAATATTAACTGAAAATAAAGGAGCTGCTCAGAGGTATTTTAGTATATTGACAACTTAAATTGTTTCTACAAAGTCATCAGATTGTACATATCACTCAATAGTATCAGATCCCAATGCAACAATAAATGATCTTGGATTAACACTGTAAATGTTTGAAGGTATCTTTTCATGCTTGTACGAATGCAGGGTGCCCATGTCATCAATCAGCTTAATATTCATTGACTTGATATTACGATAAGTAAATATCAACATGCACATTTTTCTTGAACCCCTTTCACTTCTAATCAAAACATGCTAATTGTAATCAATGCTTGTTTATTCATTGGGCTTGATAGAATCAACTCAATGTTTGGCAAGTTTGTAATTTTCAGATATTTGAATGCTAAATTATCATAATCTTTTATACATAAATCATTTTGATTTAATACTTTTAATAGTTTGTCTTGTTTTCAATTCCCCCAAATCTGAAAGCCTTAATCTAGTCAAGGTGGCAATAATGCCTAAATGTTTGTGTTTATCATGACAACCATTAATGACTAGTTTTCTTAATGGGGAGTCTTCTGCAAGCACCTTGGGATAAATCAGTTCATACTCATATGCTGTGATTTTCACCATCCTACCATCCGTTCTTATTAATTCTTCAGGATCGAATAATACATCTCTTTTATAACAAAATCAGGATCTTATTTCTTCTTTGGCTCCCACAGATAAGTAACTTATTTCTCAAAAGATTGCTTATGCATAATTTTGCATAAATGAATTTTTTCTTCAATTCAATGACTTCATAAATTTTACTTTATTTTTGGATTTGAATACAAATGTTGAGGCTTTAATAATTTTCAAAACTTTTTTCATCTGTAACAGTATAGTGCAACACTGTTGATTGAATTATGTCTTTATTCTTTGGACTACATTGTACTATTAGGCCAAACTACAGGAGGTTCTGATAGCTATTTTGGAAAAGAGATCCAACAGTCCAAGTTTTGTTTGAATTTTTCTGAAGAAAAAATTGCAAAGCATTACAGAAGATGTACAAATCCACTAAGTTGTCTTTGTTAATAGTAAATCTTTGGAATATGAGCAGACAAGTTCCTTGATAAACAAGATCGAACATCCTGAGACTCTACAGACATGACACTGTCCCAGTTTTTGCAACCTCAGCTCTGTAATCAGTATTTTACCTATGGCTATAACTTGCCAGCAAAAAGACAGTTGGTCAAATACCCCAGAGATTAGGGACAATAGGCCTCTTTTTGTATTCACATGTTGATTAACTTTAGAATCGGAAATTTGCATTGTATCGTCTTTTGGGTTATATTTGTGGCACAAGAGTTTTTCTTGGTCATAACTATGTTCCACAAATTTTTGATCTTTTTGTCATTTGTTGTTTTAGGTGTTCTCAATTTGTATTACAAGATCTGTGGTCAAAATTACCCCTTTGCAAGCAATCTACTGCTTCTGAATATAGATAGCACAATTCTTCTGGTGAATTACTAGTTTCACCTAGATTATCCGCAACAACAACAACAACAAAAATGGTCTTTAACATGTGAGTGTATGAAACATGAGGAGACGTACTGGCATGATGTTTAATCACGTCTTTCAATATAAAAGGAAAAGCATCAAATTCAAAGATCAAAGTGTTATATCTGAAGCAAACAAGTTTGTCATCTTCTTTTATGAAAAAACAAAATCTATTTTGTGCACCTGAAAGAATCATGCTCTACATCACAAGGAAAAATCACAAGACAGCACAGTATATCAGAGAAAAGTAGGAGTCCTAGTTATATAAAATCCATTAGAAAACTCAAATGGCAATGGGCTGATTATGTTGCAAGAATGGCTGATAACTGCTGGACATCACGACTCACAACATGGATCTCCAGAGATCACCTGAGGAATCAAAGCAGATTTTAATTTACTCCAACATCCAGTACAACTTTCTCCATTGTCCCAAAGAAAAAAATGATGCACTAAGAAGATCCTTTTCCAGCAAAACTTGCAAACTTTTGGAGATGAAATTTAGTAAATCAAAATTGGGAATCTATATTTCAAATTTATATTTTCATAAGACCCATGTTTCCAAGGCAATCGTTCCTATGGCTGATCAGTCGAATAGCTTTAGTTCAGCAGAACATACGTTTCGAACTGTGTTGCCAATTTAGCAACTTGGAACTATATATAGCTTCATTTTTTCTTGTTTAACCACAATTTCCCAAACTTGCTGCTTGCTTCATCTCTTAATTAAATAATATTTACATTTTGTTACAATCAAAATATTGACACCTTGTAATAGCAGTTTAAGTTACTGCTGGTGTTAACAGACCCTAGGCTGTCATAACAGAAGGGGTTGATTTTTTTCCCCTCAAAGCTAGATTGGCATCACTTGGATGGAGTAGCGAGATTCAAATCGGCGCACGCGAAGCTCCTTTGATCCAAAATTTCTCAAATCTGCTTATGATGAAGTTCAAAGCATTAAATTTCTATGTAATCGTTTAGGCAATCAATGAGTTCAATTCATCATCAATTATTTCACTCATGAAATATCAATTCCGTTGTGCAACCTAATAAAAATACCCAGGAGACAGAACTGTAACTTAAGGTCATCATCATCATCATGAACGTTTCAGCGTCCGTCATTGGACATCAACCTTCCCCAGGATTCGCCAGACCACTCTATCATTGGCATCGTGGAGCCAATGCTTTCTGAACACATCTATTTCGTCACGCCATCTCATTTTTTACCGGACTCAGTTTCGAAAAATGGAGAGAATGGAAAACAAATTCATAGTTTACCACCAAAATTTGCAGTGTTTTCTAAAGTCAAACCACTTAAATGCTAAGTAGAAGTAGAAAAAGCTTTTAGAAAATTAAGATGGAAACGTAGATTTGAAAGAACAAGGACAAATGATGGGGAGATCGGAGAAGAAGCCGTAGACCACGAATTACATGATACAGAAAAGGGAAAATCTTTAACTAACAGGAATACGGGCAACGAACCTACCATCTAAGAAAAAGATATTATGCCTTCATACGCAGAAAAATGCAGTCCGCAAAGGATACGTACAGAAAAGTGAAGGTAATGAAAACATAAATAAATCAGTGGAAAGAGAGATTTGCAACCTACGAAAAGGGATCACTTGCAATGAAATGATACGTTACCAATAGACAAAGTCAAGGTTATAAATCGACTCTCCAACCGATTATATGGAAAGTATGCAATCACATATCCAAGAAATACAGAGATTTACTCAATGCATGTATGCTCGTATGGTATTCAATTATGATGGGCTATGGCTGACGCATGAATAATTTTCAATCTACAAATAACATAAAACCAACAATATATGGTTTATGAAAAGACCATAAAGATTTCCAAGATACACGCCAAGGCCTACCAACAACACCAGTCCGGGGACCAGCAGTAGCCGGCAATTATCACATCTTTCGTTCCCTCTCCATGATAATTAAAGCATTAATCAGAGAGTCCATAGATATTTGTGAAAGTACAGAAGATTTATTAAGCAAGATAAGATAATGCAACGAACAACAAAATCACCAGGGTATATAGTAGGCAGCATGAACATTAGTCTCTATACCCAACATCATCATCAGTCTCTAAACATCCGTCGTTGGACATAGTTCTTCCCCAGGATTCGCCACACTTCTCTATCGTGTGTGTCGCGGAACCAGTACTTTCTGAATGTGTCATCTAGTACTCAGCCGGCCTCAGCTGCGCATGTGATCTCTGGGGATTCATGTTGTGAGTTGTGATATCCATAGACTGTCTGCCGTTCTTGCAACATGGCTGGCCCATCACCATTTTAGTTTTTGATGGATTCTATTATGTCTCGGACTCCTGTTTTCTGCTTGATGGGTTGTGCTGTCTCGTGGTCTCTTCATGTGAGGTTGAACATGATCCTTTCGTCTGAAAGGTTCATGGTTCTTAATTAGCAGGTCTGTTTCTTGGCTAGGTTCCATTGGTCAGCTCCATAAGTGGTTATCGGGAGGTTGCATTGGTTTTGCGCCCTTCTTTTTAGGCTTTAATTCTCAGTAGATATTTATGAGGAATTATTAAATGAGACCAGCGTAGGATTCACGCATATTGATCTAGAAGAACTTGGACTATTACTATCTTTAACAATATACAAAGAAGAGTTTGAAATGAAAGATGATGAGGAAGAGGATGCACAGCAAGTATGAGTGTGAACACAGAGATTAGAGAGATTCAGTAATTGTAATGAAGACACATAAAGCAAAGGGAAGGAAGAAAGTGAAAGAGGGTGTAGTTGACTAAAAAAGTCGGGGCAGGTGAGCGAATGAACACGCGAATTCAGAGCTTTTATAGGCAGTGACTAAGGGAAGTGACATTTTTCATATGGCAGTCAGATTTAGGGCTTCGTAGCTAAAAGGAAATACTTATCTATATTTCGTAAATAATTTAACTAAAAATAAAGGTGCCGCTGTAATATCTACAAGTATTGCCCAGCGTGACCCAGCAAAGGAAAAACGCCAACTCTAACGTATTCGGGTACTTATAAGAACGTTGGTCTGACTGAATTCCAAGAGAAGAGAAACTTAATAGCATCATTGAGATGATCTCATCAGCACTTGCAAAAAGTTTAGAGACAACTTTGAATAATCACATACGTTGATTCAAGAATGACGTCGCATGATGGGATCAATAATTAAAGAAATTAAAGAAAAAAAAACTACGAAAAGAAAGAAGAGAACTCTAAGTCTACCCTAGGTATATCGATGACATAAAAATAGTCAGCACATAAAAAGGAAAGTGGAATAGGGAAAATGAATGAAACAACTATCAAATCAATCCAAAAGATTGCCAATACGATTCACGAAAGTATCCAAGTAACAATTGATTACCCATCAAATTATAAAAACAAGAGAAATACCGTATTAGACCTTGAACAATAGATGAAACAAATGGAAATTAGTGGTGGGAAGAAATACAAGATCCTCGATTTCCATTAAGTGAAAGAGATGGCAAGCCAAAAAGTCATCAGTGCCAAAAGAATCGGCACCGTCTCAGCAGACAGAAATAAACATATTACTGTCAGACATGATGAGAAATGTACCGGGACATTGCAGCCGAGATTAAAACTTCTGCAAACTTCTGCAGCAGCACATTTATAGAATGCAGTTCTCAGGATATCCTCAAGAACAAAAAAAGTGAATGAAGTATTCAGGAGGATAGTAGAACAGGACAGAACTGGAGAATGCCCAGTGTTTAGGGAAAAGTCCAGACAAAGAAAAAAAAGGCAGGTAATAACTTGTAAAGAAAAATATTTGGTTTAAAAGATGAGGGTAATGTTTGTAGAAGCAACGGCAAATGAAGAATTTGCAAAAGTATGCAAGAAAGTAATGAAAGAATCAGAACTGAAAATCTGTGACGTTGAAAAGGCTGGAAGAACAATGAAGGAAACTCTAACTGAATCAGACCCATTTAGGAGAACAACGTGCGATAAAAGCCGATGTAAAGTTTGCAAGACTGGTTCAAAAATGAACTACAAGAACTGAGGTACGACACATGAAATGCCAGTGGTACGTTGAGAAAGTATGAAGATGGTTGGTGCGTTGGAGAGACTGCTGGAATGGATTAATGACTGCAAGCCATGCATTGTATTTCGAAAAAAAAAATGCAAATAATGAAGTGAAATAAAATTCACGAAAATCATTCAAACTTGAACTGACGGATCTCCATATGATACACCTGAAAATTAACTTGATTTTATCCTTAATGATATTCTGTTTTGCCACTAATTCAACTGAAAAAAGTTAATTTCATTGACACCATCTGTCATTCACTGAAGAAGCAACCGTGGCTTTGAGAGGATTCGGGGTATAGACGAAATAAAGAGTAACAGCGTAACATTCATGGATATGAAACTACCAAAATATAATTTGAATTACTTTCCACGTTTAGAAATGTTCGTATAAAAAAAACGCCAAATAAATGAATTTAAAGAAAGTGTTTGTTATCTCTCCGTCCGACTGGTCGAGTAGATAATTAGTTTGACATGTATAAACAATTGATTTGTTGCTATACTAAGCCTAAATCTATGCGACGGAGGACCAGTGTACTTGGGGACCTAGTGAGGATAAACCTAACTGCGCAAACATAATGGTTGACGTGAAAAGATTACTGATAAAGTATCCTCCTACCGTGAGTAATTCGAATGGAGTAAAAAAAATAATCACGCTGTATTATTCACCAATACCTTATATATTCGAAACTATTTTCTTTACCATCACAATCGCCTTTGAAAATATGGCATAATTTGCTTAGACGTCAAATAACAACCAAAGGACAAAACTAAAACTTGTCCCTTACGACATATTTGCAGTAATGTGGTGAGCTCCCCAGCCCCACTGGATACGGCCGTGGCCACCTCAATTAGCACCCTCGTTACGGAAGTGGCATAAAAGTTTTTTTGTTGTTTTTTTTTCTTGTAGATTTGCACATTTATTGACATTTTGAAGTCTAAGATATATTTGCTGTGTGAATAATTTCAACTGTTTAGAAAATGCCTTATTTATTGCATCGAAAAAACTCGAAATGAATCAATCTAAATAGAAATTTAAATAAACTGCACCCATGTTTAGGTACTTCTTACAGCGTCACAGATAAGCAAACAAACAGGTATCGCTCACTTTAAGATAAGATGTATATATTGAACGGAAAGTAAGGGTACAATTTTACATCATAGTAACATTTTAGCTCCCACAACGTTTGAAAATGCTTTTTTTATCAAAATCTTCAATTCAATTTTAATTAAAGAAGAAGTCTCTTGTCCACTATTGACACATTGAAGGTTGAGAAAGCCCCTTCAATTTTGTTACCTATCGTTGCATTTTACAACCCTTGAATATTAATATATAAACATATAAAATAAGATGACATGAGAGCAGTACTAGGAGAAAGTAGGTTTCACTTTGGCATTATAGTTACATTGTAAAACCTGCAAAAAATATTTTCCTTTAAACCTTTCGTTTTAAAACATACCCAAGGTCAATTGAGTAGGTACGTCAAATTCATTCGGGCAGCACCCGTGTTTAGGTATTTTTCATGGAATGACCGACAAACATACAAATAAGCGACTCTCATTTATATACTTATAAGATAAGATTAGGATATGTATATATTTAACGGGAAGGAAGGGTACAGTTTTGCATTATATTCACATTACAAAAAGAGCCAGTCCCCTAAAACGTTCAAAAATGCTTCTTTCTCAAATCTTTTTAATTTTCTTTTTGGAAAACTCTCCCTCACTTTTAATCCTGTACTCGGTGGGAAAGTCTCCCTCTAATTTGCCCCTTCAATGGGTAGGAAAGGCTTCCCTTCACTTTTGATCGCTTAAATGGGAGAATCTCTATTCATTGTTGACTCCTTATTAGAGGAGAGAAAAGTCTCCAGTCCCTTTCAACTCTTGAAATAGAGGACAAAGTCTCCTTCCTCTTTTGTTTCGTGTAAGGGTGGGTTTGTCATCACTTTACACCCATAAGGAGTTTAATATAAACACATAGAATAAGTATGTTTCACTTTAGCATGATAGATGCAGTTAAAATAAAGAAAAACCTCCTCAAAACCCTTTAAAAGTATTTTTCGCCAAACCTTTTTGAGTAAGCATTGAATAGGCTAGCCAGATTTGGTCGAGTTGCCGCCATGTTTCAGTATTTACTGCTCATTTATATATTTAAGATGTACTGTCATTTTATTAACCAGTAAGAAATGAATACAGACATTGAGTTGTAAAACCATCTTATAAAGAAAGGAAAAGACGAGGTAACTTAGTCACTAGATAAAATAAATCTTATCAAATTGATAAGAATAAAATTACCAAAGTTTTGGTTTTCTTTGGACAATTCTTAAATATAAGTAAATATAAACTTAGCTCCAAATGCAGAGAACTCTTTGCAGAAAGAAGAATATCTTTATATGATACCTACTGGACATTCTTCCATTCAGCAGTAGGCCTCCAGCAGCCCTGACAACAAAACTCACCCACAATGCAGAGCTCCTGGCAGTGGACTCTGGTTCCACATGGTACATTTTAATACACACTCACACAGCACACACCACTGATGATGGGAAGAATCCCGAAACATGTATGGACTATTGACATATAAGGATTAATAAACCTTACCACCAAACACTTCACTCCCGAATCTGTCTCACTCTCTAAAGCACACATTATATATATATATATATATATATATATATATATATATATATATATATATATATATATATATATATATATTGTTTTCTTTTTGAATCCCCGTACGTGGTAAACAACTAATCCCAACAAGAGAAAATTCACACATAGTACCATAATAGTAAAGTACATGTAGAAAAAGAAAAAAACTCTGAAAAATTTTACATTCACATATTGAGAAATAAGTTACTTAAGTGACACAAAGAAAAAACTTAAATACTTTTTTTTAATTTTTAGTGTTTGAAGCTGTAAAATTTCATTTGATCACTTTTGGCATTGATGGTTCAATTGTCAGAGCAGACTATCGGATTTAAATCGTCCTAATATTTTAGTGCTATATTTTGGTTTGTATTAAGGTCAGATTAGGGTCAGTGTTTGTCCCTAAAAATGTTTTATTGTTCGTTTAGAGTGAGATTCTTAAACGATTCTACCAAATTGGCATACGCGCTAATAGGAAAAGAAATTCAATCCCATGGTCATCCATGACAAATGGAATGGAACATTACAATGTAGCATTATAGCTACATTGTAAACATAACCCCCTCTCATAAATCTTATAGTAATTTATTTCCTCAAATCTGACAGATATCCAGAAGATTGGAAAGTCTAATGAATTGAATGAACGTGAACTTGAAAGTAAAAAGTAATTGACATAATCAGTGAGAGACAGGGGAATTCATAACCCTGTTCATCTATGACGAATGGAATTGATACAACAGTTTAGCATTATAAACACATTTCAAATATAACCACTTGTTATAAAACCTTCAATATTCCCTTCTTCAAAGCTGACAAATTTCCAGAGGGCTTGAAGGTGAATTAAAATAAAAGTACATGAAATCATAATTTTAAAAAATGTTGTTTTTTTTATACATAATATATAGATACAGCAATAATTGGTTCAACATTGAGAGAAAAAAAAATCCCATTCAGAGTTCTCCAATGACGAGCGAAAAGTTAGGATCCAGATTAGAATTGTAATAACTTGCAGAACCCGAGAGAAAATAAAATCTGATACGATTCCGTGCGGTTTGAAGGACAGATAGTTTGAATGTATACAAAATCCAAAGGAAAAATATTATCTCATTATTTGAGCTTGGTCCGCCTATTCTGTTTTCCGAAACTCTAACCGTTCGACTACTGAATCGCCAAAACTTTGAAACAATTGATTACTACCCCCAATTTTTCCCCCAAAGCATTGACTCTTTCACATCTGAGTACGTTCAGATTAATGATAAAAAAGGGTTTCCCTACATCATGACGATAACAAATTTTCGTATAGTCTGATCTCATAGATCTAACTCTGATAGGTCTTGAGAAAAGCCTAGTTGAAAAAAGCACGAAGAAAAATATTTGCTTTGAGAGCAAACTCCATTGAAATCGATTGGCAAATTGAGAGCTGCTGATTTCAAATATGCCTTAATCCTCATATTGCAAATTGAAGCTCTGACTAAAAACTTACTTGGGCGGGGTAAAAAAGATGTTTTTCCAGTCATGATAGAGATTGAATGTTTAATCTATACTGCCTGTAAATGCGATCCATACATAGTCAGGAAGACAGTCACATCAACTTAAAAACTGAAGAAAACTATTTGACAGTTTTAGTTACGGTTTGTGTTGAAGGTTCACACGTGAAAAATTCATAAATGCATTAACGACTTTTCCCTCAAATGTCGAAGTTAATTTATTTCATTACAGAAACATTCAAACAAAGAGGGACAAACACAAAAACGATGCAAACAGATGTCCATTCGCTGATCTTCCTTGTAAATGCTCTCCTTTATTTAAACTTATGTTGCGAAAGAGAGATTGCAAGTGACTGGTCTGGTAATTGTCTCTTAAATCCATCTCTCCCCCAAAGCCAGTAGGTGGTCATCATACCACGTCCTTTGACCTGCCGCTCTCCTCGACATTCCAAATGGTAGCCCCCAAGTTCGTCCAAAATGTTGGCGGTGGTGTCACTGACATGAATACAGAGGGCGTGTGAACTTGTCATCATTCGTGAAGCAGTGTTTACAGTGTCCCCAAAGAGACAGTACCTCGGCATTAACATTCCAACAACACCGGCTACCACAGGACCGGAGTTAATCCCTATTCTCAACTGCAGCGTTCCTTTGGGTCTGTGTGGTATTTGGAAAGTCGTTACAGTGGACATTAAATCGAGCGCCATGGTACAAATTTCCCCTGCGTGTCTATCCTCGTTTTCAATCGGTACACCACTGACAACCATGTAAGAATCACTGATGGTCTCCACCTTATAAACATCATACTCGTCTAACACCTCGTCGAATACATTGTATGTTTCGTTTAACAGCGCCACGATTTGTAAAGGGTTGGATTTCTGGCATATACTTGCAAAATCGACGATATCACTGAAAAATACGGTAGCCATTTCAAATGTCTCTGGTAATACCTTTCTACCTTGCTTCAGTTCAGATGTCACATTGGGTGGCAACATTTGGCTCAGTAGTTGTTCAGCTCGTGCTTTATTGGCTTCTAGCTCTTCTGTCCTTTCCACAACTATCAATTCCAAATTGTTGGAGTAGGCCTCAAGCAGGGTGATTAAATTGTCTATTAGTTCTCCCTTCACCGGAGCAATAACTTCTAATTGATTCATAATAGTTTCAAATGTTGGCCTCGAGAATGGATTATCATGCCAAGCGTCGTCAAGCATTTTTTTAAACCTGATTCTGACCGATGATTGCTCAGGCAACAATTCCTTTTTTAAAATTGGTCTGGTTATCAGCATATCTGCTCCTCCCAAATCTTCCCATCTTCTTTTTACATCTTTTAAATCTGGGAAGTGATTCCCTAAAATCAAATCCAGCATATTTGAAACGTCTATAGAGCCAAGCTCGTAATCATAGGGTTCGGCACGGGTGACTATTTCACTCACCACAATGGCAAACGAATAGACGTCGCCTGGCTTAGTACCGTTTTTCACTTCGTCAAGACACTTGGAAATTCTCAGTAATTCAGGAGGTGTCCAGAGTAATTCATTTAGTTTTACTTCATCTGCTGATTCATTTCGGTATTTTCCGAACCTCATAATCGGAGCCCCGAATCCTGAGATGCGTATTGTCCAACGCCCGTCAACCAGACAATTACTAGACTTCAGTCGTCCATGGGAGCCCAAATCTGTCTTTTCATGTAAATAATCCATTCCTGAACAAATATCCTTCATGAAAGAATATCGAAAGTCCCAGCTGAGTTCAACAGAGTCGTTAAGAAGTAGGTCAGTCAGGCTTCCCTTTGGGGCAACTTCCAGAAGAAGACTAACATTTGGAGCTGTCAAACATGCTCCTCCGTAGACAATCAAATTGCGATGTCTCACTGTTATCAAATTCACCATCTCCAGGCACATTTCTTCGTCTTTGGGGTCCATCGTTTTGTTGTTAAAGAATTTCGCATACCAGTTTTCGTTGTTCCACTTATATGTTTCGATATGTGATTTTCCTAAACTCATCTTGGATATTTTACTTGTTCGACTCATGGTCATGTCTTTGGAAGCGGCACTCGTCACCGTGTCCCAGTCGACGATCCAGTCGACCCTGGACAGATCAGCATTTCGCTTCATTCTACGAATTAAGTTTCTTGCTAAGACGATACTTAAAATGATCATTAGAGTGCAAAGAAGGATCGTGGGTGCAATAATAGTTGCGATATGTATGTTGCAATTGTCCCCCTTCCAGATTGTACCGTTGCATTCACAAGTTTCCGGGGCAATACATTCTCCATGTAAGCATTCAGTGCAGTAGGCAATATCACATTTGCTTCCACTCCAACCAGGATGGCATGAACAAATTTGAGGGGCAGTGCAAATCCCCTTTTTACAGCCACAAATTATGATGCTACAAGTTTTTCCTGCATAACCATCATCACACTCACATTCTCCACTTGAAGTGCATTTGCCCGTATCATAAATATTTATGTTCTCATCGTTTAGAAGATTTTTCCCACATCTGATGTGGCAGAAAAATGGGGGGACGACTTCCTCTGTCCGTATGAGTACCTGAGAAGGCCACTGTTCGCCTGGACGTCGGATGAGTACGTGTGTTTTTTCATCCAACCAACCCGTAAAAGATACATAATATCTATAATTATACTTCGGACTCGGAATGAGATAAAAACCCTTATTAATGGATAATTTGCTTTGTTCCATTTTATAAGGAATTTCGTATTGAATGCCATTTCTTACAGACAGTAGCCGGACTGGAAACAAAACCTCTGAGACAGTAGTATAAGCCTTGTCTGAGTTTGGCCACACCTGCCCGACGAAACCCAAGTAACCGGGTCGTTCCCCTTTTTCATTAAGCCTAATTTTACCGGTTAGTCCTTCGATTTCGACTTTTCGAATATAATGTGCAATAGCTATTCCAGTAACTGATTTGTCACTTTTTAATAATTCCAACAGGGCTTTAGCAAAAAGCATCACAGCGTCGTAACCGAGCGCAATTTTCCCTCCAACCAAAGGGGTGCGGTATTTGGCTCCTCCTCCATAGAGAGTATATCGATCAGTTGAATAGAAGCGGCGTATTACATCCAGCCATTTTTGGGAAGTGTACCCACTTACGTTGTATGTTTCGCTGAAAAGAATCGCCCCTCTGAAAGCCGCAGTGCAGGGTTTCGGTCCTCTGGCACAAACGCCTGGATTAAGAAAGGGAAAATTCCAGGCGTATTTGGACATCATTATCCACTGGTAACCGTGGTCAGTATCAAGCCCATAAAGATAAGCTGCTCTTAATATATAAGGCTGATTTTGTCCACTGGCAAATAAAATAATGATTTTACTTCCGATGTTTTTAATCAATTCCATTTCATGGTCCATTCTTAAGTCTCCGGTGAGATATAGAATTTCCTGTGAAAAGTCAGGAATCGAAACTTCATGAACAGCATCTATACCCATTTCCGTGGCTGTATCACGAAAGATATCACCGACTATAATATCCTCAGTTTTGACCAATATCAACTTGGACCACATTCTTTGCTTTATAGCCGTGACAAATGATCTCATAACAGCAGTTTCTGACCAGCATACGCGGCTGAAAAAAGGATAATCATTATATATATCTGCGATATTGGAAACAGAAACATACGGCATACGGAGTTTGTTCAACTCCGGGTTTAAGTTTCTGGTTATTTCGTCAGTGGTAGAGCTAATGATGAGATGAGTCTTTTCCGCAGGCGGCACATTTTCATCTGTCAGATGACCAAAGAGATAAAACGCCCTCTTCATATTGCTCTTGGTGTCAAAGGATTTCACAGACAGTCTCAAGCCATATTTTTTTGTTAAATCTGATATATATTTGCCTGCATTCACGTCTGCTGCAGCAAATTTTATGAAGGAGTTAATGTGAGATTCAATTCGTGCTCCGTCACCGGTGTACTGAAGGTCACCGAAATGACCAATGTTGATAACACCAACAACTTTGAAAAACGGTGTCGTAGCATTTATCCAAGGCTTATGATCAGGGCTTATTATTATACTGACATTGCTCATTCTTTTACAAATGGAGAAATATATCGCCATTTTACCTCCACGAAAATCACTTGTCGCATCGGATGATATGCACACATTTGCAGGATTCGTTCGGTAAATCAGCTTAAAACTGGAATCCCTGCCAGAAAATATAATTCTGTCATTGTCATCGACAGCTTCTAGAAACATGTCGACTGGAATGATAACGTTCCTGGTCACACTTATCGTACCATGGTTTTCAATTCGTTTCCAGTGTTTAATAGTGGTCTCAGAAAATTTCAAATGATGTAACTTTTGTGCATGAACACTGAAAGCGTCCGTGAGTGTAATAGATTTAAGATGATTGTAGGATAATAATGGTCGAAAACTTATTTCCGTGCCGTCAGCATTTATATTGTAATCTTTTGTGTCGTCATAACAATGTGAACAGATGGGTATCCGAATCCAAGGATCTCTAGCCATTGCCATTGTTAGGTTTAGTTTGAGGCCGCCGACTACATCTAAAATACGTATATTTATAAAGTGGACTAATCCACCTGAGGCTCTTTTGCGACATATCAAATCCTTGGTACTTAGATGACTGGTTACTTCATCGCCAGCTAATCGGATAGAGGTTGTTTTAAGAAGCATTTCTTTGCTCTCTGATTTGTAGAATGTCTTGTAGTAAAAAGGGACAGTCAGTTCTACATAAGCGATTGAATCGAGGCCTTTTGTAAGACGATTGCCTTTTCTGTCTTGAATTTCAACTGACACGTTGAAATTATGGTTAGCTTCTATCCCAGGTGGTGGTTGAGATATAATCACAATATTGGCGGCTGGTTCGAAAACACGAATCGGATTCGAATCGACTGACATTTGAAGCTGTTCAAACATAATCCGGAGTATTCTTTTATGAACAGGAACTTCGGTGTGACTATGAAAAAGCCAGTCTATGATGATCCTTCCCTTGAATGCTTGAACTTTTAGCATTGTCTTCTTTGGATCAACTCCACATCTCACTCTGGCTCGGGACCTGTCATATCTAGTCGGAAAGTCTTCCCACCAGACAGCTTTCTGGCATAGTCTGCCACCACTGGCTGCCCATTTATCTTTGACAAGTTTACGAAGCGACGTAACATAATTGATACTTTGAACGGTAAAAAACGCATTGGACATGGGTCCTTCAGTGACTACACTTTTGTTCCGATGGATAACGTAAGCAATGAATGGTTTGCTTATTGTTTGATTCAAAGGGACTGAATAATACATTTCTGACGGATCAGCTGGTACGGAATGCGGAGGGGATAACTTTTTGTCTATTATCAAATCATATTGGGCAAGAACACAAGCAATATTAAGGAGAGAATACAAAAGTTCACTAAGTATCATTTCACCACTTAGAATTGTGCCAATTACCAGTTTCTATTTATCTCTTTCGGTTGAATAATTTTAAATTCACTATAATTTCACCAGTAGTCTCCTTCTATATGCAAGTTTTTCCTTATCTTGGCATTCTGAGCACAACAATTGTTTGACTCCAGATTATTATTTTTTTTTTTACTGAAGGCATTTCACAGAAACTTGATTATGACGTAGATTGCAGCGTAAGATATGACACAGCTATCTATAACTTTCAGAACAGTTATTAACATACCAACTTTGTTAAGACAATCTGATCTCGTCCTCTCATCTTTGATGTTGACACAACATTTTGGCCGATTCATTTTACAGCTTTCTTCAGGTGTAATATGCTTTAGTCGTAAAGAGACTGACGAAATATACTCTTTCCTGAAGGATATTACATATCACACCATGAAAAAGCCGTAGAATAAATCGGCAGGAACGTCATGTCACCAACAAAGATGGGGAAAAGAGATTAAATTGTCAGAACAAAAGTTGGTATATTATGCAATGATATTTAATTAAAAGAAGACTGGAATACATTCGATTGCTTTCTTTCAATTAAAAAATACCTTTCTTGACGTAAACAGAAGCTAACGATATACGTAGAGACAGGGGTCAAACATACTGAAAAATGTGACTATTAGAAAGAGATCAAATTAGGAGAGACCTTTCATTGCCCCAAGCGTCGACCATACTAAATTAGAAAAAAAATGTCCCCCCCCCACATATATTTACTTTCTTATATTTACCTGGTGAATGAATCATCAAAAAATCAAAGTTTATCCATAATCCGATAGAAATAGTTTTTGACCCGGAAAATCAAGGCTAAACTGAATTTTGCACTAATGAGTAGGCTGGTTGCCTACAATAACATATCCGAGAAAAAGTTATGAGCATATGAAAAATAGGTATATTTACCAGATACATCATACCCGAGTCTCCTGTGCTTCCCAACTTCTGACGACTCAGCCTAAAATACTATAAATACATTTTTGGGGTCAGGGATCACTCAAAGATTTTAAATTAAAGGTGATTGCTTCTTTGCTTTACGCCTTTTCAACCGATTAATTTTTACTTATTGGAACATTACTTTCAGGTAGTGGGGGAAATCAATACTCACCAATATGTTGATTGATTTAGTTATTTGCTCTACACCAGCACCTCTCCCTCCTTAACCTCTTATGGAATTATCTTTACTCTTTTTTTTCCTCTCACCATTCCAACCTTGTATCAGTAGCAGCTATCAACCAAGGCTTATGGTATCAGTCTGCAAAGGGACTTTCCATTGTACTGCATTGGTATGTTTTGCTGATTGTGTCCAGGATTTATGCAGTCGTTTCTCAAAGTGATTTTCTTGACCATTCAGAAACTACATTTCGGCCGATGTGTATATGTAAAGGCCCATTCAAGTATCGTAGATTCATTGTAAATAAAGGCCCCCTCTCAAACCCCTCAAAAATTTGTTTTCTTTAAACCTTTTTATTTTATTTTAAAGCCTTACTCTTGAGTTTGAAGGGCTATTTAGGTTGAGTTGCCACTAAGTTTATAGCATGACAGACAATCAGACACCTCTCATTTATATAAAAGAGAACACACATACACACACACGCATATATATATATATATGTATATATATATATATATATATATATATGTATATATATATATATATATATATATATATATATATATATATATATATATGAAGAAATGGATATATATGATCCAACAGAATGATTATAAATTGCGATGTATCATTTAAAAAATTATTTGAAATGATCTTCCGTTATTACATGGTTAATGTATCACAGCACAGATAGAATGAACAGTTACAAAATTTCTTGCAGAATTTCCTTTGATTGGTCATCCTACTTACATTGTCTATGGTCAGTGATATATTAGCCGTGTAATGACGGCAGATCATTTCAAATAAGAATTTATATATAGCATAAAACGATTCATAATATATATATATATATATATATATATATATATATATATATATATATATGAGGAGGGATTAAAAGAGCAAGATATCTACCGTCACTTTTAACCCCTTTGCAGGGAGAACCTTAGATCAATAATAAATTTAATATATAAGCATATAAAACTAACGGAATATCCGTTTCATTGACGGATTATCCGGCTCAAGAAGGAACCCAGTAGAAAATGGGAGGAGCCCCAATCAAGAAACAAAGAATGAAATAGACTTGATTATTGCACACACAATCGACACTGTCAAATATAGTCAGGTCCTAAATCAAGTCAATGTAAGTAGGGACTACAATATAATAAGATGTAAAATTTAGATTATCACCAAGAAATACGCAGGAAAATGTTCTGAATCAAACTGCAACTACCCAGCGTACGAGAAGAACTCACCTGATCCTTCAAGTTAGAACTGTAAAACGGGAATGAAATCTTTACCGTATCTGGATAGAACATCAACGAGCTCAATAACAATATAACAACCTTACAAACTGAAGTCGCCAATATAATTAAGCCAAAGAGCACTAAAACCATCTGAAAACTCTTACCAAGAATCTTATGGGAAAACCTAGAAACCTCAATTCACCGTCAGCAACAAGAGAATTTTTTAAAGCAACAGAACTGAACAAAACCATGCAAAAGGAACAAAGAGGTAATAAAAGAGAAAATACTCAACAGCAGTCATCGAAAGCATACTCAAAAAAAGGAAGAGGCTTCAAAACTCTTTATAAAAATCTCTCGCTACAGGAAGAAAGTAAATAACTAGTCTGCTCGATGAAAATGGAGACCTAAAAACGAGCAGGGACTGAATTCTACAAAACCTTTTTTTCTCTTCCAGGATACATAAAACTGATTAGGATATATGGCAAGGTTATCTAATTTGAGGATTCCCATTCGCTCTAAGTGCACTGAACTATCAAATAAATGAAAGAGGGAAAGGCCCTAGGACCAGATGTATAAAAAAAAAGATCCGGAAGATCTGAACAACTACGTTCCGATAAAACTATTCAACTGCATCTACGAAATGGTGATCATCAACCAAATCACTGGATGAAAACCAACTCTGAGAACAAGTTGGCTTTAGAAGAAGCTACTCGACCATTGACCATCTCCATTCGGTCAATCAACTAAATAAGGGAAATATAAAATGCCACTCGCTATAACATTTATTGACTTCGAATAGGCTTTCGACTCAGTGGTAATTACCAAAGTCATCGCAGCCATCGTTCAACAAAGTGTAGACGCTCTATATTAGAGCGTTGCAACATATCTACCAACAAAATAGATCCTTTATCAGGCTACAACTCTTTCAACCTGAAAAAGGAGTGAAATAAGGTGATAACAGCCCACCCAAACTCTTCACAGCCTGCTGCAATACGATTTTACTGAACAGATTAGAAGGCTCTGGGATACAACGGACGATACATGGTGTTAAAAAATTGGACCAAGATGAGGACAAAAGTCTGAAAAAATTTTGCATAATACATTTCCTTATAAGGCTATGTAAAAATTCTTTAATGGGTTAGAAAAGAAATTCTTTAACGATTTTGATGGGAAAATACCCCTCTAAGGGGGTCAGAAGTGAATCTTTTCCCTCATGTATCATCATTAACGGTCTCCTAATGTCCGTCGTTAGACATAGACCTTCCCCGGGATTCACCACATTTCTCTATTGTAGGCATCGCAGAGCCAGTACTTTTCTGATTTTGTCAAGCTCGTTTCTCCATTCAATACTCTGCCGGTCTCGGTTATGCATGTGATCCCTGGGGATCCATGACGTGAGCCGTTATGTCCATAGGTTGTCTGTCATTTTTGCAACATGGCCAGCCCATTGCCATTTAAGTTGTTAATTGATTCTATGATGTCCCTGACTCCTGTCTTCTCCCTAATGTATTGTGCTGTCTTCTTGGCTCCCCATGTGAGTTTGAGCATAATCCTTTCATTTGCACGTTGCATGCTTCTCAATTTGCGGGTCTGTCTTTGCTGTATACCCTTCTTTTTAAGATTAATGGGATTTTCTTGTTTTTGAAGGTTGAGCTTGTTTGCCGAAGACTTGCCATTCTAGGGTGATTCTTCGCTTGATTTCTTCTTTTGAAGATCTCATGGAGATTCGTTGTCTTAGGTAGATATAGTGGTCCACTTTCTCCCGTTCTGTGTCCTCGATTTTGAATCTAATGTTCTTATTCCCGACGTGCTAGTTGCATATGATCTTTTGTCTTGCTCAAGTTCATATACTAGCGTATATCTGTCAAATATGACGGGGTTAATCATGTATGAATGGACAATAAAAAGCCTACAGCTATTTTATTTGGTTAAAAATTTCAATAGTTCCAGTGTCCTAATTTTAAGTTCACTTAAAAGTCTCAAATCAAACTATCTTAGAGGATGATCGGACATGACAGCTCATTTTTCTATGATATAATCTTTGTTACAATGTCATAATAGGAAAGTGAATTCAAACAGAAAGAGGAGAAATTTGAATATATGGATTTTATATTGATAGATATATCTCCTATATAAATGAGAAGGGTTTGATTGTCCGTCATAAAAAATCCTCAACGTAAGAATGGGCCAACCAAAAGAGCCAAGCATACTGACGATACATAGAGTGATGTTTTAGAATAAAAAAATGTAACACTTTTTTAAGTTTTAGAGGTCTGATAACAATGTGATTATGATACCAAAGTGAGACCTTATTTTCCTTTCATATACATATTTTCTCATTTCACATGTTTATATACATATATATATATATATATATATATATATATATATATATATATCATTGATGGGTCAAAAGCAAATAGAAACGCCCCTGCAAATGGTCAAATCGACGGTAGGTTTTTTGCTCTTTTAATCTCTTCTCTCATATATATCTATTATCTCTTGCATGCTAGGAATGCACAAGTTCGGCTCTACCATGTTGTGGTAGTAATCTTGAAGCAAGCAAAAAAACTTCAAGGAAAATCAGTTTCTTTTATTCACAATACAATTAGCCTGTTTGTCTGACCCCCGCGAGAAAAGACTGTAACACAACTTCGGTTTAATGTGGGGCTACTACACAGAACGTGTGGGCAGGACGAGTCAGAAATTCCTCTTTAGTTCTCACGGCTATTTCTGCAAGGACCTGAGCGCTGGTCTTGAGGTTTCAGCACAAATTCCGAACCCTTTGGACTTGGCTGCACTGAGCATCACCAGGCCCCATGAGGTAAAGCAACACATCTTGTCCTATTTATCAATTACCCAAGGGAACAGAGTGACACAAGGTTGGTTTGATCTGGCAACACACGAGAACGTGTTGGTAGGATGAATAAAAAATCATCTTTAGTCCTTGCACCAGGACCTGAAAGGGTTAGTCTTAAGGTATCAGGAAGACAAAGCCTCATAAAGCAAAGCACCCCCCCAATCCCATCGGCCATAACATCACACCTGCGTTCGTCCGGTCTAATTTAATTAATCAACCAACCAAATATGCATAAAGTCAATTCCTTGCATCAATGATAGAATTTAAAGCGAATATCTTTTTTAAATTATCCTTAAATATTCTAATATTTTAGCGTATTTAGAGTCTGATTAGACTGTTTTTGTGTCTTTGCACGGTGAGGGATCAGTTTCCAAAAGATAAACGGATGAAGCCGTAAGGGTGCTTTTTATATTTCTATATATATACAAAGGTTACATCGTGGAACAAAAGTTTCCTGTACCAAATTTCTGCACAATCCGATTTTCTATAAAGCATGGTGGAGGATAAATTTTCTAAGCAGGCACAGCATAATCTGTAGCCTGCATAAAAGTTGCGTCAATCTAGGAGGAAACTTCGTTGGAAGACCTACTGAATAGTGTAGGCCCCTTGCATGAAAGTCTGTGACATTATGAAAGAGCGATAAACATAGGGGTAGCCCAACCAAAATAGCTTTTCATACTCGATAGACATAAGGAAAAAAATTGAAATTAAAGTTTTGGGAAAAACAATTTGGGGGGGGGCAGGTAGAGAGAGGGTATTTACAATGTAACTGTAAAACCAAAATGGGACATTACTTTCCGTCTATATATATTTTTTTAATTGTAAAAGTCTATGTATAATTGTTTTAACAACTGTAAAGTGAAGGGAAACTACCCTCTATTATTTACCTCTAACTAAAATGCAAAACATGACAAACTTGTATACGTGTGTGCATTTTTACTCCAAGATGTTGAAAAGTACTCATCCCGGTTCAGAAACAAAGACATGTCCAAAATCAACAGGTTTTTCATTTCGTATAGCACACAGCTTAAGTAAAATTTTGCAAAAAAAAAAAAGAATATTGTTGATTTCTATTGGGTCTGCGTTTTCGTTCTCAAAAAACAATTCTGTCAGAAAATGTTTTGTCCTTGAGTGTTTCTTTCATCCAGGCCTATTCGAGGGAGATTTTTGGTGGTGCCAAACTTCTTCCACTTCAGAATGATCGATCCAATGGTACTGGCATGGATATTCAATATCTTGGCAATGGCACTGTAGCTCAAACCTTCATTATGCTACTTAATTGTAATTTTTTTTGTCTGGTTGACAGATCTTTTACATTAAAGATGACTGCATCGCTTCAAGAAGGTAAAAGCAGTGGATGACGATCGTTATGAAATCATTCCCTAGTTAAGTATAGATGGAATGTTCCATTAGTTTCTTTGCAGATACAAAAACTTCTACACCTACATCCTTCTTAGATGAAATTACGAGAGAGAGAGAGAGAGAGAGAGAGAGAGAGAGAGAGATTTAAGTGATTGACTATCCAACTCCCCTCTTCATGACAAAGCAAACTTTCGCTTGCCGAACAACTGTGTGTGGCTGTATCAAAAAAGACCCAGGTTCGACCCCGTACGGTTTTCACCATTCAATGAGGTATTTGAAGATTCATTCAAATCTGGAAAGAAGGTTCGACCCGCTTTAGCCCGTTTGTAACAATCCACGGTGTCCCGGTTTCCCCTAATAATTCACCCGTATCTTTCAGTTTATCCACCACATATGTGCAAGTTCTTAATCAATTTTAATGAAATTTAAGGAAGATTGGGTCATCGACTACGAAAGTGGGGTCTAAATTTAGGAGCAGATCCAGCAATTTTTTCCTCTCCCAAATCGTTGATAGATATCCGCGCAACACACATTCTCCAACAATTTTAAATGAATTTGACATTTTCTGGTCTTTAGAAACTAATAAAGTACACACATTTCTTTTGTGACTCTTAGCTGTGGTTGTATGGAAATTAGGATGACAGTGACGACCATAGTTCGAATTTTGGTCATGGCTATACACTGTTTAATCATTTTCCTTTTTTGCTATGATTTTTTAAAACAATTTTTCGTACCTCTCAATCAAGTTTGAATGGACGTGTATTCCTTATCTCTGCCAACTTCGTTTGGCGAAATAATGAATAATCATCTCTTTCCGTTTGTCTACAACGGTATAAAGGCTTCCCATGAATTCCATTGAAATTTGGTCGAAGGTTTGACAAAGGGCTACAAAACAAGAGACTAAATTTTGGCTGGAACCCAACAATATCCTAACATTGTTGTTATATATCCACAAAACACGAAATTCTGGTGTTTGGAAATGAGATAAAGCAAATGTATATCTCAGTGACTGTTGGCCATAGGGGTACCAGCCTGATACATTCTGACGAAACGTGTTCAACTCGAGCAAATCAATGTATTTCGGACAAAGCCGTAAAAAAATATCGGGCAAATCAAGCCTTTTGCACCCCTCGCAAGAATTCCCTTATACCTCTCCTGATAGCTGTGACCGTCCAGAGCGATGGTTCCCAATCTTTTCGGATCATTACCGACACTAGTCAATAAGATTACCGGTATTCCCACCTACATTTGAGTAAGATGCAATAAAGAATAATTTCAAATGATTAGATATAATTTCATGTAATTAGACACCTTTATCATAAGAATTAGCTTGATTTTATAATTACACAGCTAGTGATGTGCATTTATAACTTTAAAAAAGCACACAAAAATAATAAGGAACATATCATTTGAAATCCTAATTATTACCTGAAAAATGAAAATCCTGCTTTAGCACATTGTAAATCAATCTCAGTTTATTTTGAGCCTTCGACTTGATAGAGTGAAATGCAGAAGACCCTCTCTTACTGATGTGCTGAGGAGAACAGAATCAACGCACCAAGATTTTTGTTACTAAGTTCAGGATAAATGGGACGCATTTTATCCCAAAACTCATTTAGACTGGGTACTTTGAACTTATCTTTTGCTGAAGACTTTCCAAAAAGAAGAGTATACAATCAATGTATCTTTCCGATAGCCACATATGGAAACAGACCCACAAACTGGAAAGCATGTAACACAAGCATGAGAGAATCATGCTCGACCTCACGTAGAAGGATCACAAGGCAGCACAGTACATCAGGAAGAGATCGTAGAATCTACTAGAAAACTAAAATGGTAATTAGCTGGGCATGTTGCAAGAATAAAAGATAACCGATGGACATCATTACTTACAACATGGATCCCTAGAGACCACATGCGAAACTAGGGCCGAGAAATACAAGATGGAGAGATGAACAAGATAAAATCAGAAATTACTGGCTCCAAGACGCCCATGATAGAGAAATATGGCGGATCCTTGGGAAGGACTATGTCTAACGACGGACGATAAAAGACTGATGATATGTTTGAGATTTAAAAAAAAACCTCCCGTAGTTGGATTGGAATATCATCCATAAGACATTGGAATGAATTCCCAGTCAGAGCCATAGTAATTTGAACGGTGTTTATTTCTTTGCAATATCAGTGGTATTCATCAATCAGGAATTTAGATGTTCTGCAATCTCAGCCTTGAGTACCTGGTTGATTGCATAATCTTCAATAGCTTTTATGCATTCCTCCCAGGGCTGCAGTCTAGCCATGGATCTTCTATATGCCTAATGATAATGGTTTCATGGAACATGCACTTTACTCCAACTATTGTTGGATTCTTATGTTTGACAAGCCCAAAGAATCCCTGTCAAAACCCAACATTGACGAGGCACCGTCTGCACACACTACAATTATACTGCCCCAAGAAAGTCCTCCTTGATTAAAGAAAGGTGAAATACTCTTCATCGCGTTTTCCTTCTGTTGTTTTGGTCAACGAGTAATATAGAAAAAATCATCTTTGATATCTTGACCATCGATGAATCATACGTAGATGAGAAGCTGAAAAGGGTTTGTAATATCAGTTGTCTCGTCTACTTGAACAGTAACATACTTTGATGAATTTATCTTTGCCCTCTTTTGATCTTTGATATTGTAAGCCTTGTCTTGTATCTGTATGTTGATGGTGTTGTCAGGGAGCTGTATTATTGGATGACAGTTCACCAAATATCCGCCCATCAGCCTTTAGTGCATTTTTTTCTTCATTTTTGAATATTTCACGTTTTCGACGGATATTTATGCTAGTTTGCTTTAATTTTCAACTGAATCATTACCTTATTATAATAGAAAATGTTTGACACTTTTAAAGATACACACCTTGATTAGACTGTCCCCAATTGTATGGAACTTCTTATTCTTGGCGATATTCTGTGGAATAACATATGATTTCACTCGCTATTCTCCTGATTATGTATTCGCGTAGCCGTGAGAGTAGAAACTTCTAGTCTAATCTCCTCAATAGTAACACCAGTAAGCGAATAGGCGAAGGAATTTAAGTACAGCTTCTGCGAATTTCTGTCATTTTAGTAACTGGTTCACACAAACAAACCCATAATACTTAAGCCAAAAAACATTCACCAACCCGGTTGAGAACCAATGGTCCAGGGGCTAGGACCCCAGTGCGGTAGCTGTGATAAACATGGTTCGAATCCTGGTCACGGCAAAACATTGATCTATTCTTTTTTCTTCGCTATCGTTGTTTTATATCTCTGCCGACGAAGTTAGTAGAGATAATTGTATTCACCAGCATTTGCGCTTCTTTTCGATTGTCAACAAAATATCTCAAAAAGTTATCGATGAATTTCGATTAAATTTCGTGGAAGTTCGGGCCATGATCGGTTAAAGAAGCAATTGAATCATGGTCGTCTGGTAACTCTTCGACAAAGTTTCGTGGTGGTGTGAGCAATGGTGTACGATTAAGGTGATTGAATTTTTGAGTGGATCAAGGTATTTTTCTCTCCTGCATCATAGCTAAATGTCCACATAGAACAATTTCAAAAGTTCTCAAAGACTTTCATCAATTCTCCTATTTCTATTTATTTGCAAGCCCTTTTTAACATCGAGTGAGCAAAGGTATGAAGCTTTACAATTTGCAATCAAAATGTACCAAATACAATGAGAAAAACATTTAAAATTGAAAACGGGAAGTTCATAGTGTTTTGTTGACGTGACAAAAACAGATTCAACACTTTGATCTTGAACCAAGGGCTGCACATAGGAACCATACTCCTTGTGCCATTTTTCTAAAGGTTTCAAAAGGTTTTTTTTTTCATCCACGATGTGACTATAATGCTAAACTGGCACATATTTTTCACCACTTTTACAGAGGTACGGCTGGAGTCATTCAAAGATAAACATGACACAAGACACATGATGTTCAAAAAAGTGTAAAAAAAAAAAAAAAGAAGGCGTTTTTCCGCATATATTTTTGTAAAAATGGCGAAAAGTAGATACCCATTTTATCATTAGAGTTATACTGTAAATTGAACCCGCTTTAGAAACCTTAATTTTTTATTTTTTTTGTAAAACCTAACTAGTTCCTGTTTCGAAGGTCTAATAGACGCCTAGGAATTTTTCTAGAACCATTTTATGCGCCTCAAATAGAAGATTACCTAACATCATGAATTGAATCGTGATACATCCAATAAATTTGTACTAAATAAATGTGAGATGGAATGAAACACTGATTGAGAGATAATACACATGTTTATTGTGGTCAATGCGAGTTTTTTGCAATTCATTTTTTACCACAAAACAATACAAGTCCTTTTTTACAAACTGGAAAACCATAAATGATATATGCTGGCCTAAAGGCACCACACACGTACAATGCCAGGGAACATCAGGGGATCAGAGTAGAATATATGGATACAAATAAACCCCATTTACCAGATCAATACCTCTACAAAGTAAAAAGAATTGAAGCCCAAAAAATCAAATGAAATCACTTTGTATATAAATTATGAATTAATAGAATATCAAAATACTTCATATGATTTGTTCGTTGGAAGCCTGAAGTAAAGGAGCATTATATTCTCACTTTTAGATTGAATATCCTCAATGGTTAATGTATAAACACACACACACACACACACACATAGAGATATATATTATACTTATGTATACAAAGTACAAATGTATATTCATGTACCAATAAAATTGAGAAAAATAATTTTCTATATGCTTTAATGCTTTTAAATACATCTTCACAAACAATCTTATGAAAATATGTATAAAATTCAGAGTAAAACCTGTTAAGATGTTTAAACTGGAATTATTCTTTAATAACATATCATAGAATCATCTATTTATTTTCAGTCGTTTTTGAAAAACATAATACAACAAATATCAATTTCTATTTTGCTGTACCCAGTCCAAGTCTGAAGTTGACTTTGCTTTCTACCTTAACAACAAAAACAATCGTCACCAAATTTTGAAATCACATCCAAGTGATCAGCTGGAGGCTCTCTTATTGACTGAACTGAACTGACAAATTTATCTTTGAAACATTCGAGGGTTTATTTCATTCTAAAAAATTAATACATTTATAAAATGGATATTTCCCTAATATGATTGGAAATCATGATAACATTATCCACAGGCAGCTCCCTTACCAAATGAGTCAAACTGACAGATGTAAGATCTACAGATATTCATGTGAGAAATATGCAAGGGTTGATTCATTCTAACAAATATATACACATTTATACAAGAAAAAAAATCGTCTTTTATTTATCATATATACAATACAAAAGCAGCCATAATCATCTTCTTTCAGGATTAAAGAGGGAATGGTGTTTGACCCTGCAGCAGCCAGATTTGTCATATCTTATTTTTGTTCCTTCCTCATTTGCTGGAATACATTACTTTTACGGTCAAACACCTACTATTGAGTTTTTACTTTATTTTTGTCCTTAACAACAATGACAGATAACAATGACCAGACCAAAAATCAGTAATGTTTTGCATGAATAAGAGTGACACATTGACAAATACCAAAACTAATGATGAATTCATTCCAACTTCTGGAGCTAAACTCAAGTCGACTTGTTTTGCTAAAGTTTGCAAATCTCATTTATAGCATCTACTAATAAACGAGTTGAAGTGGGATAAATAGTTTTGGAATAATATTGTACGGAGAAACAAATTCTGTTTTGATTACTTCCTAGATATCAATGAAGGAATGGAGTCTGACCCTCGCGTAGCCAAGCTTGTTGAACTTTTTCTCCATTTTCCTACTTTTCTCTGAGGAAAAGACCCACAAATGTGCAAAGTGATTACCTTTTGTCTAAAGCAGAAGCAGAGGAAATGAGGGTGAGGAAAAGACATAAGTGAGAAGCTATACCAAGATTAAAGAAATATATTTGCAAAATTGTATTAGGTAGAAGAAACAAGAACCAAAAAAAAAATCCAACTTTACCGATTGCCTGCTGAGCTTAATTAACAGGTGAATCCCTTGCGCAACTTGATCCCTGTCGGTGCTGGCAAAAGTTTGCTGTATGACTTCGCTGATGACATCTGAATCACAGTAGCCAGCATACCCGAGACAATGTGCAGCAACCCATCTTTTTAGTAGATTATGGCTATTCAGACAACCTCGTACAACTGATTCGGCCTGGAAAAAAAAAAAAAAGATATAAAATCAATACGTGCAGATCCATAGAGAAAATTTCACTTTCTGTTGAGAAATCTTCCAAATAGGGCTAGTCAAAGCCAGTAAGAAACCCCTGAGCAAAATTTGGTTTGGGTCCACCGCCATCTCTTTGAGTGCCCTCTAATAACCATGTGCCTTAAACATCAGCTTAAAACAGAACATTTTAGAGTGAAAAAAAGTACATAAATTGTATATAAACATACACAGTATATTTACATACTTGTGCTGGTGAATTGAACATTATAATTGAATCACCATAGCCTCACAAATGGCCTGTCTGGCCAACCAGCCAAGTTGGCTAAAGATTCCCCTCTTTTTGCTTGCATGTGTATGTCTCCAGGTGCTCCCAGTCACATTTTTGGGATTACAGCCTTGAAAATTAACATGAGTGCACCATCCTAACAATGTTTTTTTTTTTTAATTCCAGGTGCTTCTGTGGGTCTCTATGGTCATTTCGGACCAAGCATGCCTAATTCTTTTGTTGGATAATTTTTGACTAAAAAATCCATTTTTTATCGATAATCTTAGATAATTTTTCAGATGACCCATTCATGTACATGTGCAGTCTATTGCAATTGATCAATACCAGGCATAGATATTCTTCTTGTTACCGCTTGTTGATAGCACTACAAATTCAGGTAATTTATTCCATAGTGTATAGTATACTTCTGTACTGGACCAGATCTTTTTCCATAAAATGCTTCTATTACCTTGCATAGGTTTTTGTAGATTTAGTATAAAGCTATTTTGTCAGAGGAGAGGATAAGGGCACAGTGATCAAAAAATAGCTGGACAAAGTACACCACTACATCTACCAAAGACAATGAATCTCAAGAAATGCCTAAAAACAAGAAGTCAAGCAAAGGCTCAGACCAATTTGGTAAGCTTTCAGCAGAGCAAGCTATACATTCAAAAACAAAAAAAAAATCCCTCTACACCGCAAAAGAAGGGTTTATAACAAATCCATTCCTGATAGTCACCTATGGAGCTGAAACAAGGAATCTAACCAAAAGATTGACCTTCAAACTGAGAACCAAATGAACTTGGCAAAACATTTTAAGTGAAACAGAATGTACGATAAGGAATGAACCACTGGAAAATTCTTTGCACATTTTATAGATGTATGAATTTATATATAAAAATATATATATTATTGTGTCATCCACAGATAGCTGTTTTGTTGTATTACAACTCTACAGTGTGGCTACAGACTACCCATTATCCCATCCAGTACCACGAGGTAGGATCAAAACCTTAGCTTTGGATCCAGAGGCTGGTATCCTCCCTCTACTCCACTGAACTGGACGGTCAGTAAGGTTGAATTTAAGTGATATATTTGTTTATGCATCTATATTCCTCATCCACCAAAGTGCTCGATTCCATGTTAGAAGAGCATTGATACTTGATGGAACTAAATGTCTTGCTTCAAGAAATTGTCAGATACAGGACAGTTAAGATAGTTATTGCAACTATTTCCCTATAAAACTGTTATTATTGTAAAGTACTTGTAAGTAGACAACTACATCTACTTAGGACAGCAAATCTCTATGAAACCCACAAAAGAAGAAGAAATTAAGCAGAGAATCACCCTAGGATGGCAAGCCCTTGGCAGAGCAAGCACAACCTTCAAAAACTGTCGTCACTTTTGGAGCTGAAACATTGAACCTAACCAAGGGACAAACATGCAGGGTGCACATGAGAGAAGCGTGCACAACCTCACATGGAGAAATCACTAGACAGCGCACTACATCAGAAAGAAAACGGGTCGGAGACATCATAGAAGCTGTTAGAAAACTCAAATGGCAATAGGCTGGTCATGTTGTGTGGATGACAGACAACTGATAGACATCACAACTTACAACATGGATCCCCAGAGACCACATGTAAAACCAAGGCCGACAAAATACAAGTCAGAGAGATGAACAAGACCAATTTAGAAAATACTTGCTCTGCAATGCCCATGATAGAGAAACCTGGCAGATCCTTGGAAGGTCTATGTCCAACAACAGACGTTAAAAAACTGATGATGATGACTTGGATAGTTCTATTATCATCTGCGGCCATCGTGGAGGGAGTAAAATAGGAATCCATTTATGCCTAACGATAAGAGAGAAAAAATAATACAGGAAAAAATATTCATATTCACGTTCCATTCATGATCATCCATTAAATCCGAGTCCCCCATTTATAGACCTCACAATTATTGTTATTTTCTATGTTTGGATGTAGAAGTATATACAGGTGTACCTTGATAAATGCAGTCGATTTATTCCAAACTTTACTGTGCTGTCCATAACTGCACTGCTCAAGGTCTTTTAAGTCGTTTTTTTTTCAGTATACGAAACGATCAAAATAAAAAATGCAGAGCTGGAGACCATTACATACACCTAGGACAGCATATCTCCATGAATTCATCAAAGGAAGGAGAAATTTGGTGAAAAATCACACTAGGCTGGCAAGCTTTTGGTAGAACATGTTCAGCCTTGAGTACAAAAAATCCCACTAATCCCCAAAAGAAGAGTATGCAATCAACATGTCCTACCAATAGCCACGTATGTAGCTGAAACATGGAAATATACCAAACGATTGACCCTCAAACTAAAAACCAACCAATGTACACATGGGAGAATCATGCTCAACATCACATGGAGAGATCATTAGACTGCATAGTATATTAGAGAAAAGAGTCTGGGACATCATAGAAACTGTTAGAAAACTTAAATGGCAATGGGCTAAACATGTTGCAAGAATGGTACATAACCACCAGACATCATGACTCACAAAGAAAGTGAGACAGCGTAACAAGCCAGATAAATTTTGGAAGTTCTGATTCTGCGATGCCCATAATGGAGAGGTCTGACAAATCTTGGGGAAGGTCTATATCCAAGAACAATCTGATGATGATGATATCAATTTGTGCAGCAATACCCTAACTGCATTACATCAAAAACCGCACTGTTCAAGGTATTCCTGTAGTTGCAAATGCAATAACATTTTCAAGCAAATATTAGTGATCCAAACATGTAGTTTAGTCTCCACATTTTTAAATAATGCATATGTAAGTGTTTTGATGGCTATTTAAATATGGAAATCACGTATGGTCATTAGCTCAAATCCCAAAGTGATAGCAGTCGCCACAATCTTAATTTGCAGTCAATTTAGAATTCCTTTTTTCTGAGCAGATGCCAACTGCAGCAGTCTTTGCTTTCAGGATTCATGGAGTTTAAGGTGTAAAGGATAAAGGCAGTTTCAATGCCAGAGATTGAGAAAGAGAACAGTGAATTTGCAACATGCTCCAAACAGAAATTGTGAATTGGACAATGAAATATTAGCATGGCAGCCTGAACTGGTACCATGAAGATCTGAAGAATACTTTGTGGAAATTCAATGAATACAAAGTGGGTCTACCTGGATTTAAGCCACTTGGCACACACAGATGTTGGAAACTTTATGCAAGAAAGCATTTGGATTAGTATGGCATGTGAAAACAAATAAAAGAATTGAAGATGGATGTATCTTCAATGTGTTTGCATGTTCACATTTAAGTATATATCATATTTATCAAAAGTAGATATAAGATGATGTGTGCATGCATTGTAATATATATGGACATGAAAATATACATGAACACATTTACAAAGATGCAATATATATATACATATAATATGTTTACACATATATTTATTTCCATGTATAACATGTGTGATTATATATACATCTATATCTCCATGTATAAAATGTGTGTGTTTATGTGAGTATATAGATATATACACACCTCTCTTCCAACATGGAATGGAGCACACTGGTGGATGAGGAATATATGCGATAAATGAATATATCACTTAAATTCAACCTTACTGAGCATCCAGTTCCGTGGAGTAGGGAGAGGATATCAGCCTCCGGGTCTGAAGCGAAGGTTTTCGATCCTACCTCATGGTACTGGATGGGATAATGGATAATGAATAGCCACACTGAAGAGTTGTGATGCAACAAAACAGTTATCTGCGGATGTCACAATAATACATAATGAGTGTATATATATAATATGTATGTGTATATGTAGACAAATATATATATGCATAATATGTATATGATGTATATAATATGTATATATATGTAATATGTATATGATATGATATATATATATATAATATATATAATGTATACAAAATATATATATAATGTGTATATCATATATTTGTATATAATGTGTAAAAGTATATATATATGCATATAATATATATATGTATATAATGTTTATATATAATATATATATATAATGCGCATTGATATATATGATATGTACATAATATATATGATATGTATATGTAATGTGTGTATATAAGATAGGTGTATATATAATGTGCATTGATACATATGATATGCACATAATATATACAATAAGTATATGTATATATAATTTGTATATATAAAATATGTATATACAATGTATATATGTATATATGTAATGTGTATAATGTGAACAATAGGAAGTTAGACTGACTCGGGAGCAAAAGTGTAGGGAAACTTTGTTTATTAATTAGTTAATGCATAAATGAATTAGTGTACTAAACATGTTTCTTGAGGTTTATAATGTTTATATATATATATATCTATATATATGATATCAGAAGCAAAGGTTTTGATCATACCTCATGGTGTTGGATGGGATATTGGTAAATCTATTGCCACACTGAAGAGATGTGAAACAACAAAACGGTTGTCTGTGGATGACACAATATTGATCATCATCATATATATACATAGCATGTGTGCGTATATATATATATATATATATATGTATATATATATAGTACGTGTGTGTATATATATATATATATATATATATATATATAATGATATGTATATATATATATATATGATGTGTGTACAAATATATATATATATATATATATATATATATATATATAGTATGTGTGTGTGTATATATATATATAATGATATATATATATATATATATGATGTATGTAAATATATATGATGTGTGTACAAAAATATATATATATATGATGTGTGTATATATATATTATTATACGTATATATGATGTGTGTTTGTATATATACATATGTATATATAGTCTAGAAAGCTTCATACATTAAACACAAAAAATAACCTTTTCAAAAAAATATTTTTGTGTCATTCCAGTCACTTATTTCTCAGAATCATTTGAAAGAATTACTGTCATTTTTTCAGTGTTTTTTTCTCTATTGTAGATATTCTTTGTTCTTATGGTACAGTGAGTGAACAATTTTCTCTCGTTGGGATCATCAGTTACTTATCATGTAACTGTTATTTGAATTTTAAAAACAAAAGTAGATATTTTATACATTGATACATATATATATTTAGATTGTCTTGGAATATTTTTGAACGATCTCCTGTTATTACACTATGAAAAGCAGCCCTATTTTTTTTATTGTTTTTTATATTTACATTGTCTAGACCGAATGATACATTTGATGTATAAGAAGGGGAGATAATTTCAAATAGAGTTTCAAATGATATAACACAATTTATTGTTATTTCTGTCAGATTATATATATATATATTTCCGAATATTATGTATATATATATATATATATATATATATGGTGAATTTTGGAGACAATATTGGAAACTCAAATTTTTGAAGGATAATTCATTTGCATAAATGATGAAATAGATTATGGATGCTCAAAAAAGCATAGGTATTTTCATCATCATCATCATCATCAGTCTTTTAATGTCCGTCATTGGATATAGTCCTTCCGCAGGATTCGCCACAATTCTCTATCATAGGCATCACGGAGCCAGCATTTCTTGAATCTGTCGTGTTCATCTCTCCATCTTGTGTTCTGTCTGCCTTGGATTCTCATGTGATCTCTGGGGATCTATGTTCTGAGTCTTCGATTCTTGCAACATGGCCTGCCTATTGCCATTTTAGTTTTTTAATAGTTTCTATGTCATCTCAGACTCCCGTTTTCTTCCTTATGTACTGTGCTGTCCATGTAAGGTTGAGCATGATTCTCTCATGTGCATGCTGCATGCTTCTCAGTTTGTAGGGCTGTCTCTTGGTTAGATTCCATATTTCAGCTTCTTAAGTGACTATCGGGTGAATGCATTGGTTGTATACTCTTCTTTTCAGGATTATTGGGATCGTTTGGTTTTTGAAAGTTGAGCTTGCTCTGCCGAGGGCTTGCCATCTCAGAGTGATTCTTTGTTTGATTTCTTCCTCTTTAGAGGGTCTCGTGGAGATTCGTTGTCCTAGATAGATGTAGTAATCTACCTGGCAGAGCTTTGCATCTTTCATCTTGACAATTATGTTTTTATTCTCAACATGATTATTGGACATAATTTTTGTTTTACTGAAGTTCATGTGTAGGCCAACCTTTTTGCTTTCTTCGTTTAGTTCATCTAGCATTTGTTGGAGGTCGGGCAGGCTCTCTGTGAAAAGGACAATGTCGTCTGCAAATCTATGGTTGCTCAGATATTAACCGTCTATTTTGATTCCTCTATTTTCCCTGCCCATGTTTCAGAAGATCATCTTAAGGCAGGCTGTAAAAAGTATGGGTGAACTGGTATCACCTTATCTTACTCCTTTTTGGAGCTGGAATGGTTCAGAGTCCTTATGTAGTCTAATGAAGAAGTTGTTTTGTATAAACTTCAAGAAAGCATTCAACTCTATAGAAATTCCCATGGTCATGAAGGCCATCACCCTACAAGGTGCAGACCCTGTATACATACTGCAAAGTACTACAACATATATACAATCATAGGTATTTTAGTGTTTGTGAAAAGCAATAGACAGCAAAAGCCTTTTTGGTACAATGTAGGAAAGGTGGTTCCAATTGTAAGTTATCAAGTTTCACACGTTTACTCATTTGATGTTATGAACAGCAAGGAAGAGCAAAAAAGAAACAGAGAATTAATGGAAGAAAAAACAAATTTTGATTGGACAATATTATCTGCCGATCAAATTTTCTGCTTTGAAAGCAAAAATAAAAATAAAAAATGAGGATTTTGTAGGAGGCCATAGTGGTAAATTTGGATATTCTTACATCTGTGAAGAAATCTGAGGTGGTTTGGTTTGATCTTTAGTTGGAAGTAGTAGCAGCAGTTATGAGTATTCTATTGGTTGTTTTGGTCAATTCTTAAGAATCATTTACCATGGGTATAAGAAAGCTAGGTAATGGCTGAGTGTTAGGCTATGTAGGTACTTAGTAGGGTGGTAAGTTGTATATATATATATATATATATATATATATATATATATATATATATATATTATGCAGTATTACTTATAAGTAAACTATTTGAACAAACATTATTTTGCTTATATGTCTCGGTTCTGTGAGTGATAAACAGGAACTTTACACAAGTAGAATCAAATTTTGTTTGAAAAATGAGAATTTTCCCATGCTTGGAAAAGACTGGTGAGGAAAAGACAGAAATTTGTCTTTCCTTTCCCAAAGTGTGAAGCTTTATGCCCAGATACTTTTGCTAAGGGATTATGGTACATGAACACTCTAGGAGAGAGAGATAATACTTTGATTCACAAATGTTGATCTGTTGCGAAGAACCAGATTTTTACATGAGATAACAAGAAAAATCTGATTTTCTGGCAAAAAATAGGGGGTCAACTCCTACATTAAATTGACTTATACACAAATATATACAGTATTTTTCATATTGTTTTATCTTTATCAGAGATTTACTCCACCCGTAAATTTATTTCCCTCTACATCCAAATGCCTGCAAAATCTGCCCTTCAGTATGTTTCAGACAGCGTTCATGTTTACCTAAATATCAACTATCTTATTACAATTTGCCAAAACGCTGTCCGTCTGTATGTACTTAACTACCACCAAAATTGCTCAATATAAACCAATTAAATTTTCTGTGAGTATGGACCTGAGGTCATGGTTTTTTGCAAATTAGTTTTTGAAAACCAACTCCCAAAATATATCTTTAAGGGGGCAAGCTAAAAGGATCTCTCACTCTCTGATGACATATTTAAAGAACACTTTTTATTCTTTTTTTTTAATCTATTCAGAAAAAAGTATAACTTAAGGTTGTGTTCTTTATTAAAGAAGCTAAAACATTTTTTCAACATATCATGCTTCAAAGAAGATTTTTTTCATTGCCCCAATGCCCCTTTGCCCCCCCCCATTGGATTTTCCCTTGTATCCCATGTAAAAGTCGACCCAAGTTCTTCATGAACAATAGATCAACGTTTGTGAATCAGAGTATTATCATAAGCATAAAGAAGAAAAAAATATGTGTCGGGAAGAAAACGCTGTTTGGGTGGAGGCAGAGAGTTGAATTGTTTAACTATTATCTTCATCAATTTTGTATAGGCTTACACTTTACTGTATGAATTGAAAATAAAAATGGTGTACTGATAAACTGTACCATAACACAACTGAGATGAGTGTGACTTTGACCACAAATATAAAAATGTTATGGTTGAAGAGTTCTGATTGAGATACGCCAAGCAGGTACTGATCATGTACACAGCATTGCGGTAAGTAACAATGATATAACCACTTTGCTTAATGAAATGGTGTAAAAGAGCAAGTGTAAATCTTTATAAAGGCTACACAGCCTTATTTTTATCTTCTGATGCTTTGACATGAATACTGTAATTCATTGTTTGTGCTTTCAACCCATAAAGAGATCATTTTGGCTTCTGCTTAATAATACACTATTTTTGATTGTAGTGTGAATTTCAGCCCCTAAAAAGTAGTATCCTTGAGAGAATTTAACTATGAATTTAACTTGTGAAAAAAGTCTGAAAAATTTGACTAGTAGATAAATACATACTGTAGATGGTAATCAAATAGTGTGTAATTTCAGTTGTCTTTTGTTGCAATGTGCAGAAACTATCCTACGGTCATCAGGAAGCAACAGGGACTCAAAACAAAGTACAAGCATCTGGCAAGGCTGACATTTGCATCCCTCCTTTTCAGGAAGTCTGTCTCAACACAGCTGCCCCTCTCCACAGGTTTTGGAGTCTTATGGCAGCAGTTATTCAGATCCAACCACTCATTATTCTGGAAGCTTTTTGTTTCCAATATGCATTGCTCGCTCATGTCTATAGAATGACAGTATTGAAGTTGGAATAGAAAGCAGCTGGAATCATGATAGAGGAAAAACTAGTTGAGCAAGGCCTAATGATTGACAATACTTCTTCTAAGGAATGGAAAGAAAATTCTTACAGATTTCATACTATAAATGATTAAAAGGTGTATTTCATCAATAAGTAGAACTTGGACTTAATATTTTATCTGTTGCAGATATTTGACAAAATCAGTCAAACATGACTCAAGAATTAATTGTTTAAACTAGAATATATGAATTTAAAAGGAAAAACATTTTGATTTTTTTTAGCTATTGCTTGACAGTGAATTTTCCTGAAATTCTAAAGAAAATGTTGGCTTGAAAAAGGCAACTGAATTCTAGGTTTTGCAGGACTCAAACTACACTGATAATACTGGCATTTCCAGAGAAATTATGAATCATCACCACCCATATATGCATATTTTCATCACCTAAGTTTATCATAAACATATATTGTAAATTGAATCTAAAAACTTGGATGGAGGTTACAAAAACAAAAAAACAAAAACAATTTCACTACTCATTGAGTATACATTTGCAGAATTAAATGTTTATACTTAACACTTCAAGATTTTTCCCTCATAAGAAAGCCAATGTGAATGAACACCCAAAATTCAAGGTAGCCAGTGTGTGAAAAAAAACACCAAAATAAACATTTATTAATCAAAAATGAGAAGAAATAATAGAACGATGGGCAAATTGTGATTTGATCGGCAGTTTTCTGCCCTTGATAAATTTGTGATGGAGAGATTTCCTGATGGACATTTTTCCGGTGTCTAATCTCTTGATGGGTAGATTTCCTGATGGGCACTCAACCCGTTATAGTGATTAATAGCAGGAACAATAGCAGTTACGAGCATAACAGATGGCATACATATGAAAAAGTATTTTTTTGATGTCTTTTGACAGCATGTCATGTTCGGAAGATCAATTAAAAAATTGGAAAAAAGGGTTATCATTGGATAGGTTACTTCTCTTGCCTCTTGTTGGATACTAAAATATCAAAATTTAAAAAAAACAAGGGTGGACACCGACTAATGGACCAATTTAGCATAAACTTAGATTGAAAATTGAACCACCGCTAAAACATCATTTTGAAGAAGAATTGAAAAAAACAGGAAAACAATTTCGCCTACACAATGGAAGGCGTGAGTGTGCAAAATTTCAAATTTCAACTATAAATGGGGAGGGCTGGGCGAAGTTCGGCCATATAAATAACCTAAAGCCAACATCTAAACCAGTGTTGTGGGTAGCCATGATTGATAATTCTCTCAGAAAATCACTGTCAAAATAGCTTCAATCTCTGTGGAATTGACAAATATTTAGTACTTACGATTATTTGTCCATCAGGCAATTATAAGACTAAGGATGAAAGTACTTAAAAAAAACAACATGTTTTTAGTTGAAATCTAAAATCTTTGGTGTCTCATCAGTCAAAGCAGCCAGTCGCTGTTTTATGGAGAAATTCTAAAAATCACTAATTTCTAATTCCTTTGGGTAAGAGTCAAGTGACAGAACTGACAATTTCTCCATTTTCTTCATTAATCACTTGTCTCTTTGCATTTTGCCTCGATTAATGCTTTGTAATTCTATCAACCATTTCTCTTCATCCAACATTGAAGCTGATTCTATTCCTATGTATATATATATATGTATATATAAATAAATAAATAAATATATTTATATATATATATATATATATATATATGTATATAAATAAATATATATATACATATATATATATGTGTGTGTGTGTGTGTGTGTGTGTGTGTGTGTGTGTGTGTATGTACATGTATTCTGGAAAGCTTTACAGCTTTAAAAACAAAGCATTAAAAAACTTTTCCAAAAGATTTTTTGTGTCACTTCAGTCACCCATTTCCCAATATCTGTCAATGCAATTTATGTCATTCTCTTCAGTGTTTTTTTCCCTGTTTTACTTGTTCTTTGTTATTATGCTACGATGCATATATTTTCTCTTGTTGGGATAATCAGTTGTTTCTTATGTAACTGTTTTGGGGATTTTAAAAACAAAATTGTTATATCAACATGGCACTCCAGCAGTGTTTATCAAACGCCATCCTCTTTCTCACTATATCGATTATTTCATACATGTAGTTTATCAATTCATACGGGGATTTATGTGTACTGTATATTGACATCATCTTAATCTACATATCTATTTTTTGAACCAGGTCTTACGTACATAGGTTTCCCCAAAAACATATTAAACGATAAGGGATCACTAAGTATAACAACAGGTGTTGTATCATTTCCATTGAATGTTCACTCATGTGAACAATAAATCCGTTGTATTGGTTTTAATCTCAGACTGTGTGCAAACCAACTTATAATATCATCTTCAAGATTACTAATTACACAGAAAAACCTCTTTGAGTTGATTCTCTACCAACATATTCAACAGATGAATTCAACAATTTCTCATTAACCTTAAGGTTAATTCTTCCATGTCGTATACTATGAAGCTTCCATCATCTGTTTTTTTAACACTTTTAATTATCAAATAAAGTATCCTTATATACATGGTTGAAACAAAACAAAACCACTTTTTAGCGGGTAGTAACACCTCAATTGGTGATTCCATTATTATACTTTAATAATTTGTTACTTGGCATCCCATGTTTGATCTCCCTTCTTGCCCAACTATCTATCAGTCAGACAAATGAACCGGAGCCAAATGTTTTCCCTTTTCCTTGGTTCTAGTCAATACAATGATTTTCTGGTTACTTGATTCCCCTAACATCAATAAAAATGGATTAATTTTAAATACACAATTCGTTCATTTTATTTTTACACTCTTGTTAACATATTCTATAATTTTTGCTATTATTTCACTTTGGTCAAGCTGATAAATTTTAATGGGATCAGTTTAATCATGGCTTTATTGAATTGTCTAAAAATCTTACTAATTTCATCGCCTTAATTGACAATCCTCACAGCTAAAGGAACAACTTTCGGTATAAAATCAATAAATGTAAGAGTTGCTCTAGCGATTCTCAAATATTCTGATAATATTGTTCTGTAAAATATATAAGGTGGAACACTACTCATTCTAAAAAGTATTCTCACTCTACAGAACAAGAAGCTATCTTGTTTATCAAACAATTTGTAGATAAAGAATTCTTTTCTTGATTTTAATATCCAAATTTAAGAACGCTGCTTGCAATCCTTTATGTTCACATTTTAAAAAGATCCTAAGGATATATGTTACAATACGATTTTCTAAATTCTCCTCCACCATGATGAAAACATGACTCATCAATAAACTGGGTGCAACCTAAAAATGAACAAGCTTGTTTTATGTTAGTTCTAATTAGAAATGACATGAATATATATTTGTGTCTATGAAAATACAACTTTGCCCAGTAGGGGACAGGATCAATTCACATAGGGATTTTATTTCCCATTTTGTAGTAACGTTCCCCAATAAGATGACTGACATTCACTTTTAAGATAGAGCATGTAAAATAAGTCTTGCTTTTTTTTTTCGCACAAGAAAGCTTTAGAGTTTATAAATCCAATATATTTACCATTTTATCCTGCAAAGTTAATTATTCTATCTAATTTGATATGCTTACGTACACATATACATCTCATTAGATTGAACAGCCTATTTTCAGTGCAATGTGATTATTTCAGAGACAATTATTAAGGAAATATATTTCTTCCAGTACTGCAATGAACAGAGTAGCAAATGAAACAGTGTGCTACAAGGATTGAAACTGCATCCACTAGGAGGCCATTTTGATGCAATGCCGCTCCTTACTGATTGAACTAAACAGCTACCTGGTAAATTAGAAGCTCAAATAACTGCTGCAATCATTATCTTATCTTGCTTATCCAACATCTATATCTTCTCTTGTTTAGGGTCATTTTGTCCAACAATTATTAAAATACATTGCTTTCATCGAACAACAAATTTGAAATTATTCTGTAGGATTGAATGTCTATTCACATCATTTTCGTGAGGGGGTCAATGCTTTGAAAAATTTGGGGGAAAGTAATTTGTTGTTTCAAAATCGTGATGGTGCAGTAGCCAGATGGTTAGTACCTTGGAAACAAAGCATTTCCAAATTGAGCAGATTACCATTTGTCTGCAGCACTCATTTCAAGGTTGAATTTTACAAAAACAAGATCAGCACTTTCTAGACGGTCTGCAGTTGCTCTCTTAGAAAACAAGTACGTACATATTTTCTCAATTTTTTGCAGGGGCAGTTACTTACAGCTTCACAGTCATGATGGTTCAGTAGTAGAATAGGTAAGCCTTGAGGCTATTTGTTTAATCATGGTCTATATCAGCTCAATTTATTTCCTATTGCAGCCCCATCTTCTTTAATTGTTTATTCCATTTACATTGTCTTGGCAAAATGATACATTTACTATGTTGTAAAAAGAGTTTCAATACAATACTATATTCAAGTAACAAAAATCACTTCTTTTCTTGTTCTGTAGATGATGTGAATAAACATTGAATTATGAAAACAAATAATGCAAAATTCTTGTTCATCAATCAAATATTCTTCACTTATAACCATGGTTTTTAAATTTACCTTTATCTTTGCTGTAATTTTTATGTTTATTCTCTAATCATCAAGCGTCATTTGCAGAAAATGAAAGTTTAGAGTTGAAGCAATACAATTACACTTTCTGGTTTTAAAGGTTAAATGAACAATGTTACCAATTTTTAGAAAAATTATTGTTTCAGCTATTTTTTAAGCTTTTTATTCTTGAACCAGAAAAACAACCGAATGAACTTTTCAATAAATAAATTGATAAACATGAGATCATAAATCTATCCCAGCATTCCATTTTAATTGTATTAACATGATTGATGAGATTTTCACATAACTCAATATTGGAGTAATGTAATGTAATTGATGAGAAACACTTTGAATAAATAGTTTTCAATCTGCAAATGATAGACCCTTTTTTTGCCTTTTTATTTTGCACATAATGGAAAGTATTGTGGATTCATACAACTCAAATAAAATCACAAAAAAAAAGTGATTTTTCTCCCTAGGAATTAATGCAGGTTCCTCATACAAATATTGATACTCAGAAAGTATTTTCCATTACTGATACCAGAGCAGTAAAATGAATCAAGGTATTATTCTGTTTAAATTATTATCGCATGAAATATCTCACTTTTCTTTTAAAAACATCTCTAAGCATGTGAATGCTCAAATACCTACACACATGTATGAATGCACAAAAAATATATGCGTAAGACTACATGTGTGTGTTTGTGAGGATATGCATGTATTTATCTACTTCTGAAGCCTTTTTGGAACAGTGTAGAGAAGGTGGTCTCGATTGTAGAAATTAGAGAATTAATGGAAAACAAAATTTAAATAAGATACTATTATCAATGAATGATAATGTCGAATCAAAATTTCTTTCTTCATGAATTCTCTTTTTTCTTTTTATTTATTTCTGTTCGCAACATCAAATGCGTAACTCCTATAAAAGCAATGCAGCACTAAAGGGACTTACTGCTCCTCTGACTATTCTCATTACCAGTCAGACATTACAATAATAGTATTAATGTTCTATTTCATGTGATATTTACACAGCTACAACCAGCCAAGCCACATAAGAAGTGTGTATAGATATTTGCTAGCATCTATCATTTGACAAGTAGGATATCCTATATATGTCAGAGTTTTGCAAAATATTTCCTGACTCAGCAGCTCTTTCATTAGGGTAAATAAAGACCCGGAACTCTTCAATCTCAAAAAAAGAGTAAGACAAGATGACCCCACGTCATCCAAATTCTTTACAGCTTGTCTCAAAATGATCTTCAAAAACTCAGACTGGACAAAAAAGTAGAATCAGAATTGATAGCAAATCCTTGAGTAACCTTAAATTTGCTGACAGCATATGAGAACCTTCATGTTAGATAAGCACAATGAAGAAAGACAGAAAGTTGGTCTTCTAATGAACTTCAGTAAAACCAATATCAAGAGTAAGAAATATATTGAGGACAAAGTCCGCTGTATCCACTGGTGACAGAAACCAAACGGAGTAATTACCCTCGATTGGCAATATGCAGAATTATGGCCTGCAGAAAACAAGATGGCATGGTGATTTAGATTAGTTCAGAAAAACATTGGCACCACAATTCCCTCAATCGAGAGGTCTGGCAACCTTTGGGAAGCTCAAGAAAGGACTTTAAAAGGATGATGATGATTCCCAAGAAGAATTTCTTGTTCTCCTTTTGGCTCTCTTATGCTGTTAGCTGCTCAAACATGCAGAGATCTATCAGATGAACAAAACATTCAAAATAAAACACATGAACAAATCATTTATATATCATCATAATGTACCATGAAAGTATTTTTATCATTACTATTTCATTCTATTTAGATGTAAATTTCTTAATGAATTGACCAACAAAGTCCTAATAAGTGTTCTCTATGGTAATTTGAAAAGAGTTGTTTTTTTCCAATGATATTATGAAATAGACATCCATACTACACCCCAAAAGGAATCTTCAATATAAAAGAAATGCCATTTTTATTACTGTTAATTTTGGATTTACTTTCGTCGAATACATCAAAGAGCTTTCATTACAAATTCATTAAATGAATTTATCTCCACCAAGTAATATTCTTTTATTCCTTTTTCTTATAATTTTGACTCAGAGGAAGTCTTGTAAAATCATTCTGTATTTTACACATAATAATGACCCAGCTTGGGCACTGTAATCCTCCTTACTAATATGGAATTTGTCAATTCCAACCAATGCCTAATGTTGCCATCGAGGATCCAATAATTTAGAAGAAGGGTTGTTATTGCCGATGGGCAGAAAGCTTAAGAAAAATCCCCTTCCAAATAAAAACTAATTATCTCAGAAAGAAATTGGATGCCTGCTTTTTCTGTTTTTGTTCGTCTTTTAGCTGGACGCAATCTGTTTATTAATGAGAATTGCCTGTTCATGCCCACACTAAGATTCCATGTCTTTGAAAATGGCCAGCAGTCATTGGTTGCAATTATATCAATGGACAGAGATCACAAGAATGAATTCTCAGAATAGAATCCCCTGGAATAAAGATACATCCATAAAAAAAACGGAACAGAATCCACGGAAAGTTAATTATTATGAGTGCTACAAGAATTCTGAGAGCCTGAACCTTCATTTTATTTTCAAGTATTAATGAAAAAAAGGGACTCGAGTTTTACCAGGATTTGTAATTTGATCACTTATTTAAATGAATTAATTTTTCAATGTAATTCTTGATTGTTTGGGGATTGTTCTTGCTTGGTGCATGTTGCACAACATTAATGTTTTGATCCCCCTCCCATTGAAACTGAAATGTTTGACTCTCATCAGCTACATATTTCATATGATATCTGTGGATTTATTGTTATTAATCCATTACATCAAATCAGCTTTTGTTCTCATCAGAACTCACATTAGAGATATCCGTCAATTTATATTGTAAGTCAGTAAGCTTTTAGAAAAATTATTTTATTGCCCTCTGCAAATATCATGTTGCCACATAATCAGATACATGAGTCATGAGCTTCCCTCAGTATCCCTAAGTTCTTTCTCATCAATGAAGTCTTTATATCAAAGCTAGATTAGTCCAATAAACATCAATTCATAGCTTTTCCTGTTGAGAGATAGTGATCTTGTCCTGTAAATAATTATTTAATCCTTTCCAAGTGCTCAACTGTTAAAGCCTTGTGTGCAGCTTGGCTAAAAACAAAAAAAAATCTCAAAAATACTTGTATATCTATCATGCAGCAGCAAGTATACTTATTACTTTATAAGAATCAGAGAGTATGAAGATGTTATTTGCTGAATATTGATGATGTTCTCTGAAGAAATTGTTAGAATATATATGTTGTAGATCCTCATGTTTGATTTGAAAAGGGTATCCAACCAATGTATCCTACTGATAGTTACTTATGGAGCTGAAGAATAAAACCTTAGCAAACAACTGACCCTCAAGCTGAGAACCATGCAAAGATTCTCATGAGAGAATCATGCTCAACCTCACATGGAGAGATCATTAGACTGCACGGTATATTAGAGAAAAGACAGGAGTCTGGGACATCATAGAAGCTGTTAGAAAACTCAAATGGCAATGGGATGGATATGTTGCAAGAATGGTAGATAACTATTGGACATCACAACTCATAACACAGATCCCAAGAGATCAGGCGTGAGGTTGCAACCAACAGAAAGTGAAATGGTGTGATGAGTCGGATAAATTTTGAAAGTACTGGCTCCGTGATGCCCATTATAAAGAACTCTGGCAAATCTAGGAAAAGGAATATGTCCAACAACAGACACTAACAGACTGATGATGATGATGATGCTTGATACTTTTTTTATTTGTTATTTTCAAAACAATTTCATTTTCACAAACAAATTTTGGGTATGGCCTTTATAAAATAAAGATTTTATTCCATACAGCAAAAAAAGTCCAACAAGTTTGTAGCTCCTCTACCTATTTTGAAATCATGGTATTGCATTTTTCAAAATAAAAACAAAAATGATTTAAGATAGAAATTTAAGGTTTATTTTTTCTGACATTTTACAAAGCAGATGAGTGTGTTCTATGTTATTGTTTATCGCAAGTAAAAACAAAGACAAACATTTTATTTCCTGTCTTTCCCACATTATAATATAAAAAGAAAATATTCAAAGACCTATCCTTTGATCAAATTCATTAATTCTTGAAATTTTCATCTTCTTTGGTCAAATCCTCTCAGATCTGCCGATCAAATATATATTTTCAATCCTTCCCTCTTTTTAATTCTGAGGAAGAAAGAACATGTAAGATATGAAGAATGGTTTTAAAGGATTTTTTTTTTCTTACTGAAAATAAAAAATCCTTCTCTTTCTACTTTGAAAAATATTTCTTCTTTCAAAACATAGAGATAAAAACAAAAACCCTTAAGTTCATGCAGTTGATTTTAAAAGAGAGGCAGTCAAAAGAAGCAGGGAAACCATCTTTAATCCATCTAACCTAAAGAATGGTACAGGATGTATGCTTTGAGCATCTTACCTTTCCTCTATCTCTTCACCACACTGAACCATTTTTTTGGAGGGGAGATAACTCTTATGGAAAATGATAGCACCAAAGTTTTTGAAAATGGAATGTTTTCTAGTGACACACAGAATGAGTAAAATAAAACACACAGGTTTATTAAAAGTCTGAATACGCATAACGTACATATATACTATTATTGATTATGGGTTATCCAAATAATACTGATATAGGGTCAACTCTTTCATTTATGACAGAACGTTTTTAAATCTGGTTATATTCATTCTATGAAGAGAGCCCGTCAATGTGTATTTTTCACAATTATGTAGTTGGGTTTTAGTGCTAAGTCAGGCCTGATTGAATCATTTTTAAAAACCTAAATAAAACTTTGAAGCATGAATTATCAACTGTATGCTCCTATCTTTAATACTTTCAAAAATCTAGGGCAGTTCTGTGACTTATAGCTCAGTCACAAAAATGTATTGAAATATATCATATCATCATCATCATCATCAGCAGTCTTTTATCATCCATTATTGGACATGGACTTTCCAGGATTCACCTGACACCTCTATCGCGGGCGTTGTGGAGCCAATATTTTCTGAACCTGTCCAGTTTGTCTTGCTATTTCATTCTTTACCTGCCTCAGTTCCACATTTGATCTCTGGAGATCCATGCTGTGAGTTATGATATCCATTGGTTATCTGCCATTCTGGCAACATGACCAGCCCATTGCCATTTATGTTTCCTAATTATTTCTATGATATCTCAGACTCCTTTTTTCCCTTTTATGCTATGCTCTCTTGTGATCTCTCCATGTGATTTGCATGATTCTTTCATGTGTACGTTGTATGGATCTCAGTTTGTTGGTCAGTCTCCTGGTTAGGTTCAATGTTTCAGCTCCATAGGTTGCCATCAAGAGGATGCATTGGTTTTATACCTTTTTTCCTATAACTAATCTGATTTTCTTGTTCTTGAAAGTTGAGCTTGCCCTCAGAATCACTCTACTATACATCAGTGAAAATCTAATGAACATTTCAACTATTTCTACAATGTATCGATTATGAATCCAGTTTGATACCTTTCCTTGGTACTTTTCTACTCTGTTTTATCAGCCAGCACAGAAGTACGGTTTTCTAAATTGAATACCAAGTAAAATATCTGTACCAAAAGTAAATGACTAACCGTACACCACATGTGTACCTGAACTAATTGTCTTAAATTATCTCAAAAAATTACCAGTCGAGGTTTGGTCTTTTTTGTCCAAAATAGCCAAAAAAAAACCCTAAAAGCACTTTTAAGAAAATATTCCAAAGATTGTAGCCCCTAAACTGTAACCTTGGGTGCTTGGATACACACACACACACACACAGAAGCAAAGAGAGAAGAATCTGTAATCCATTTGGCTGGCTCATTAGGTTATTTGTGGGGCTATGATGACTTAATTATATCCTAATGAAATACCTCAAGCAAAAGTTGGAGAAAGCATCGAAATTTATCTCGGATCATCTTGATCATTGCACATCCAAGTAGCTTTGTGAGTGACTACTGTTTTGCAGCTGCTAACACCATCTCACATGTACTTATGTCTCTGATAAACTCTGGGAGATCAGGAAATTGCAGCCATAAATGGTGGTTATAAGGAATATTGGATAATGTGTAGAAACTGATTAATCAGCTATTGTTAGGTGCTTAATTGCAGGGATTGATGGGGGGGTATTAAGCAGGGGGTTGGAAAATCTGTCACAATTTTCCAACCTGGGAGGGGGTGACCAGGGTGGGGGTGGGGGTAGAAAACTATCACCACTAACACAATTTACAATGATCTGAACAAACCATAGTTGTTTGAGAAAGAGTTATAGTTAGACTGGATTAGGCATGTATAGAATAAATAGGAACAAGAAAATATTTTTGTTTTGTAAGGAAAATTAAACAAAAGTCTCATGGTGGTGAGAAATTTTAAAATCGCTGAAATTAGCAGATGCAATTAAACTTGGTGAACCAAGTTCTCCCCCTTGCATTTTGTAGTTGTCTTTTGATGGAAAATTATCTGTAGTTGCCCCGGCCACAAAAAGCTATTCAGGGGGAGGAAGTGGAAATGGACTCTAGAAGATTAATAAGCAAGTAGTAATGAAATCATTTGGAAAAATTATTTATTGCATACAAAGACTCGAAAGAGAAAAGGATAAAACTCAGATATAAAGGGAGTATAGAAACGAATAGCAAAACAAATTCGATATCAAACAATATGAATCACAGAAGAGGATAAGTGGATTTACAAATGTAGCTCAGCAATGAAAGGCATGTCTTAACATTTTTATTCATAATGAATTACTTATCTACTTTTATATTAAATTACTTATTTGCATTTTTCTTTATTAGAGCTAAATATTCCTCTTAACTCTTAAATTCATGGACTGCTTATAACAGGATGTATTGACTGAGGAACTCTACAATGAATAGGATGAAAAACTCCTCTATGAATTGAATGGAAACAAGAACCATAAGTTCAATAAAGCATCCACCATCCGTGGTGGTAGTAGCAGGAGAAGGAGGTAGAAAAGTTAGTAGCCTTTCTTTGAGTCAATTGATTTTCATACTTGTAAAATATTGCGATATGGAAACATTCCAAGAGTATTATTTTCAATAAAAATCATAAATGGCTTTTCTAATTACAAAAAAGAAGAACTTGTACATTGTGTTATTACATCATAGCATTAATGATGTCGCCCCTCTTCCTTACTTCCATCCAATATTCTGTTGTTCAATATGAGTTGGACTGACTAACCGACCAATAGACAGACAAACCAACTGAAAAGCGTCTAATAGAGATATGTGTATAAGCATCTAAAATGAAAACCTGATTTCACCAAGTGGTTAATTGGGGATAATTTCAAACAGGAATTATCTCCCTTGATAATGACATTCCTCTCTTAAATGAATTTAAGAGCTGAGTTTTGATGATTTTATATACACTTATCAAAACTCTATGTCACATGATGCTGTTCAACTATCAAAGATAATGATGCTACTCTTGAAAAAGAAAAAGTTACATTCTTCGGATTACATTTCTTGGGATTACATCTTGTGGAAAACACTTTTGTTGTATATGCGGCTTGGATTTCATTCTGTTTCCCAAGAGAAATAAGGCAAATATGTTACAGAAAAGTGTCAATACTTTTATTTTGACAAAAACACAGAAGCTACTTCAATAGTGAAGATATGTAGAAAAAAATAAGTCAGTTCTCAGGTTATCTTGACCTAGAATCAAGGAATCTTGTCATCATGGAGATGCAGGTTTCTCCCTCGATCCGCATGTAGAGTGTTCCTATAAAAACATTTTGTAAGCCAAAATGATAAAATGATTGAATTCGGTTAATATTTTTAATTATACCATTTGTGCAAGTGCTGCCTGAATTATTCGTTATTATAAAGGAAAATCTTTTGAGTATTAACAGACTCAAAAAATTCTTATGATCATATGTTAGGCTGAGTTATCAGAGATTAGGGTTGCAGAAGGTACTGAAGACTGGGATGTAGGAGAAAGAGTGTGTGCTGCCTCTTTTACGGCTTGCTGAGATTAAAATTTTGAATTATTTTTTTACTTTTCACCTTTTTTGGTAATGGCAAAAAAGTGTCATAAATCGAACTTTCCTAAAGTTGAAAAAACCTGCAGTTAAATAAATAAACATAATGAAATGATCGGATTTAATTGATATTTTTTTTAATTACACCATTCACACAAGTAGGGCCTAAATTATTTTGTCCATCTGGAAATTAGCATCTCAAGGCTATCATACATTGATCTCATTATAATTATATATTATATATAATTATAATTAAACAACCATCCAAGATGGCTGAAGGTTCTATCCTTCTTTGTATGTCCATGAATGTGTTTATTTGTGCTCATTGGTATCTTCCAGCGCTCCTCGCCATACCATTCTGTCCACGGACTTGGAAATTGGTATCAGTACTCCACGAGACCTCTTTTGAAAATGTTCTTATGATCTTTTTGAAAGAGGCTTTTTCAACTTTTTCGGAGCCTTGTTCTGATGGGCTGAATAATGACATCTAGATTTTTTAGAATCTAGATGTGTTTTTTTTTCCTTTTCCTCTATTTCAGATATTCTTTCAGTCGAAAGCACCAGTGATGTCATAAATAATATTAATCCCAACCATAATCATTCTTTGATGGAATTCCATTGCCTGATTTCAAATTTTAATGCTGTGGTTGTTCAATTATTGACTGTGATGGCAAGTTTAGTATATTTTCTTATAATGTCTAAGAAAATTTATGTTCAAAATATGCAAAAGCTTATTTCTTTCTAATAGATAAATACATTTGTTTTGTCAATATTTCCCTACTGTTATTTGAAATCATGACCAACTGATTGGGAGCCAGCCGTCTTAATGCCTTAGCTGAACTGACAAGTCTTACCTATCTACAAATGTATCTATCTTATGTACCTTACAAAAGTTGCAGTAATCATCTTCAGTTGGAATAGAAGTTGGAGTGCAGTTTGAATCTGCAGCTGCCAAGCTTGTTATATCATAATATGATAAAGAAACTTTTACATGTCTTTGAGAAAAATGGCCAATTGATAATTTTACTTATTTTTAACGTGAATTGCTAATGAAAAGTATACAGGTCTTGTTAGTCACTCTCAAGAAACCTTCATGTAACAAACATCTTTTGGCAGCATGCTCTATTGGGGATGATCAATTAAAGAATAGGAAGAATGGATGATTATTGAATAAGTTACTTCTCTTGCCTTTTTTGGGGCAGTGATCACAAGTTTGAATTTTCAAAAAATAAATGGGCGCAAACTGAGAACTAGTTTAGCAAAAATCTACATTGCAAAATGAACCTCTCACTAAAAACCTTGTAATGGGGATAATTTTAGAAAAACAAGAAAAGCATTCTTTTTGAAGACATCAGAATTGCACATTTCAGCCTTTACTTGCCAATCATGTCAACATATTTGAGCCTTTACATGCTCATTGTGTTTGCACATTTCAAACTTTACTTGCCAGTTGTGTTGATATATTTCAGCCATTACATGCTCATTGTGTCTGCTCATTAGAGTCTTTACTCGCTGATTGTGTCAACATATTTCAGCCTTTACATGCTCATTGTGTTTGCACATTTCAAACTTTACTTGCCAGTTGTGTTGATATATTTCAGCCATTACATGCTCATTGTGTCTGCTCATTAGAGTCTTTACTCGCTGATTGTGTCAACATATTTCAGCCTTTACATGCTCATTGTGTTTGCACATTTCAAACTTTACTTGCCAGTTGTGTTGATATATTTCAGCCATTACATGCTCATTGTGCCTGCTCATTAGAGTCTTTACTCGCTGATTGTGTCAACATATTTCAGCCTTTACATGCTCATTGTGTCTGCACATTTGAGCCTTTACTCGCTGATTGTGTCAACATATTTCAACCTTTACATGCTCATTGTTTCGACACATTTTAGCCTTTACTTTCTAATTGTGTCAGTGCATTTAAGCCTTTACTTGCTAATTGAGTCAACATATTAAAGCCTTCTGCTGAATATCAATTAAAGTGTCAATTCTATACAGGCAAAACTTTTTGTAATCTAAGAATCCCATAACATATTTCAATTGAAAAAAGTGACGACAAACTTTCCAAACAAAACAACAATTTGTACATCATTGATTGAAGTTGAAAATAAAATTTCAACTGATTTAATTTTCCCCCAATACTAAAATATGATCAGCATCCAAATGATATATCATTGAGATTTTATGAAATTAATTAAAGAGGGTCTTGATAGATTTCATTTATAAATGAATGAATGCTGAAAGTCTCATTGTAATCGGAAAATTCTGGAGTATAAAATTCACAAGAAAATCATGAAAATATTTAACTGAGTAATAAAATAATAAAAAATTTTAATTTTTAATTTTTTGTTTCTGCAATTACCCCACATATGGGAAAATCGGTTAATTTAATTCAAAAGCATTCTTCTGGAACAGTAAACACATCGCAAACCATTGGTAAAATCGATTACAGTAGGGTAGAAATGCCTAAATATACCTTTCGTTAGGATAGAAAACTGACAAAAAATTGAAAATTTTAAAAACAAATTAAATATCAGATGCAAGATTGAATTGAATATATGAGACAGGATCATCTTTTGATATATATATATATATATATATATATATATATATATATATATATATATATATATTCCCATACTATCAATCAGAAACTTATCCAACCACCAAAAACAAAATAAAGAGAATAAACTAAAGGAAATACAGAAATAAATGAATTGAAATGAAATATATCTTCATACTTTTCTTCTTTTTCGTCAGGCTTCAGTTCATGTCTTTTTTCGATTGATTTTTTAGTGCTGATGAAGTAACTCTTCCAACCTTGTTATCAAAAGTGTACACAACAATGTCAGAGTTTAACCTAACCAAATATCATCTGTAGTTCTTGAGTATGTATTATAAGATTTGCGACTAGATTAGATCATGATGATGTAAAAACAGAATTGTCATAAAGAAAATCTGTTTAGTTAATGAATTTTCAACGAATTTGTACATTTGACTTCTTACTGCAAAATCAAACATAGAAGTGTGTTGGTCAAATGCTGCATACCAAGGCCCTTTATTTAGCTGATGACAGATTCACTCCCACTTCTAAGCCCCAAGTCGAGTCAAATTTTTTGATGAAGTTTGCAAATCTTATTTAAAGGAACCACTCATAAAGGAGACCCACAGTTTGGGAATAACACTGTGTTGAGAGATGAATTACGTTTGGTTTACCTTCAAGATTTTGATAATGCAAGTGAGTTTGACCCTGATGAAGCCAAGCTTGTTTTTATCATTTTCCCATCAGTGATGTTGTTTTGCCCATTGCCATATCACGATAGAACTAGTTTCAAAGTGTGAGGTGCCTTATGATGATAGAATTAGTTGTGTGGTATCTGGTTTGATATCATGGTAGAACTAGCTGTGAGGTGTGTGGAGCCATATGAAGATAAATGATTGAACTATTTGTGAGATGTGTGGTGCAATATCATGATAGAACTAGTTTTGAAGCGTGTGTGGTGCATGGAGCCAAGTTGTAATAGAACAGGTGAGGTGCATGGTGCCAATCATGATATAACTAGTTGTGAGGTGTGTGGTTTGTGGTGCCAGATCAAAGAACTAGTTGGGAGGTTTGTGGAGCCATCTCATCATGATATAACTTGCTGTGAGTTGTGTGTTGTCATATCACGATAAAATAAGTGTGATGAGTATGGTGCCATATTGTTTTTGGAACTAACAAGTTGAGAAGTGTGTGGTACAATCTCAACTAGTTGTGATGTGTATGTGGTCTGTGGTGCCATATCATAGAGCTGGTTGTGAGATGTGTAATACCATCTCATTATCAAACTAGTTTTGTGGTGTGAGGTGCCATATCATAACAGAACTAGTTGTGAGCTGCATGCTACCATATCATGTTGGAACTTGTGAGATACGTGTTGCCATCTCATGATGTAACTTGTTTTGAGGCGTGTGCTACCATTTGCCAGTAGAACTAGTTGAAAGGTGTGTGCTACCCTATTATGATATAACAAGTTGTAAGCTGCATGGTGCCATATCATGATAGAATTAGCTGTGAGGTGTATTTTGTCATCTCCCAATTGAACTAGTTGAGAGTTGTGTGGTGCCAAATCATGATATAATTAGTTATGAGACATATATATGATACCTCAAACCATGTCATCATGATAAGATAAGTGAGGTGAGTGGTGCCAATCATGATGTAACTACGTATAAGCTGTGTGTTTTCATATCATCACAGAACTAATTATGACATTAGTGGTGCCATATGATAAAACTAGTGAGATTTGAGATGTCATCTACCAATAGAACTAATTGAGAGGTGTGTGGTGCCATCTTATGATAAAACCATGTTAGGTGAGTTGTGCCGTATCATGATAGAACTAGTTGTTATGTGTGTTTGGTGCCTGGAGCCAAGTCATGATCAAAAAAATGTGACGCATGGTGCCAAACATGATATAACTAGTTGTGAGGTGTGTGGTTTGTGGTACTATATCATAGAACTAATAGTGAGGTGTGGGAGCCATATCATCATGGTAGAACTAGTTATGAGGCATGTGGTGCCATATCTTGATAGAAGTAGTTGTGAAGTGTATGGTGTCATCTCATGATGGAACTAGTGAGGCGCATGGATTCTATCAGATTTCTATTCATATATATTTCTATTTCTTTTTTGGACAGCAATTTAAGATGAGTATTCCAGTTAGCGTAGATGATGATAAAGTAGAATATCAAAACTTGAGTGACATTTACTGCTTTGAAAGCACTAGAGAGCAGCTTCAATTCCAGAACCATGTCAGGTTAACCATTTTGACTGACCAACCTAGGTAATATGATATTTCAAAGGTATACTTCTGACTAATTATATATGACCCATATCTTTGAAACATTAGCTACAAAAATTAAACTAATGCTCGCCATCAGAGTCAAACAACTATAGTGTCAAAATTTGAAAAAACACCTGTTGAAGAATAAATATGGTCAGAATAAATTCTATTTATGACATCATTGGAGTTTTCCACTGGAAAACATCTAAAATAGAGAATAAAAAACAAATAACAGAATCTACATGTTATATATAAACCAACCCAAATGAGATCAAAAAAGTATTTTTTCCGAAAAAACAAGATGGGGTCTAGTTGAGTATTGATGTCAGTTCAAGTTTGTTGACAAAATGGTATTGTCAGTAGTGCTGAACACACAAACAAACAATACTAAACCTACTTATATAAAAGGATAGAACCCTTGGCCATTTTTTACAGGTATAGTTGATCAATTAAATGAGATTCTTATTATGACAGAATTAGTTGTAAGGTGTATGGTGTCGTATGATAAATGTTGAACTAGTTGCAAGATGTGATGTGCGTGGAGCCATATCATGATGAACTGTAGTGCCATATAATGATAAAAGTAATTGCAAAGAGTATAGTGGCATCATGATAAAACTTGTTGTGAGGTGTATGGTGCCATCACATGATCAATGATAGAGCTAGTTGGGAGGAGCCAAGAGGACAACCAATTTTTCTGTCTTTGTTCATCTGTGTATATGTCAATGTGTAACTCAAGGCATACCTGGTAACATTTTTTGGGCTTGATAATTTTACGCCTCTAGCCACCTTCTGATAACATTTTCAAACAATTCTTTTTGGAGGTCTCTATTATCATTTTGGACCAACAATGCCTAATACTTGTGCTGTTTGTTTTTAGATCATTTTTGATAAAAAAAACCTGTTCTTTTAGATAATTTTTTTGATTACTAGTTCTGGTACACATGTGACTTTCCTCTGTGCAGTACGGATATCCCTTTTCTTTTTTTTTTGAAGGATATCACCTTTTTTTTTGCTTGGTATTTCCCTCTTTGTAGCTTTTGAGATAAGTATGGTTCCTCCCTCTCGTTCTTGACCACAAATGCATAAGACTTTGTCCCTAAGTCTTGTGATCTAGCTAAACTGATCTCTTTTTTTTAAACTAGAGACTGAAAACTGTTTTTTCTTGGAAATTTTTATACACCCCTAATAGGTTAAATGGATAACAGAATGACAGACACATTACGACTCACAACATGGAGCCCCAGAGACCACATGCAAAACTGAGGCTGGCAGAATTTCTAGATGGAGAGATGGACCAGACAAATTCAGAAAGTACTGGGTCCCTGACGCTCCTCCAATAGAGAAGTATGGCAAATCCTAAGGAATGTCTATGTCCAACGATGGACAATAAAAAAATGATGATGATGATTAATGTACCAGTGCCTTAGAAATACATTTTCACAGCTCTTATTGTTATTTTGCTCTGGTTGCTCCTACAGTCAACTTGCTGTGTATCCTCATACCATCTACACTAGTCACACTCTCTCGTGGAAATAGCTAAGGTTTAATAAACAAAAGAGTCACTCATTGGCTGACAGACATGACCATAATTTATAAGCAAATTCTCAAGGTAGGCAAAGATTAACAGCTTTTAGGTTCTGCACTAGTAGCAAAATAGGATATTGAATGATGAAAGTTTCAAAGTACATAAACCCAGACTCATTTGTAAAATGGAGAGGAATTTCCAAACAGAGCCAAGGAGGTCATCTTCTGGGTAGCCATGGACTTGAAAATTCCCACGATTCCATTTTAGCACAACTGAAAATTCTTATTGCACATGGACTACCCTTTGCAACACAGTTTTAGTTCATTTAGAATATGATTTTGAACGAGTAGGGAGATCCCGCTTTTCAGTCAGAATATAATGTTCTCTCACTTACGCCATTAGAAAGCACTTAGAAATCGTATACCTCTTGGCCACATCACCACCATCAGAAACTGGATAAAAGTTAGTTCACTAAGAAGATGCAATGCTAAAGAGGTAACAGTGAAATAATCCCTGGATCCAGCACAAACTATAATCAGTTCTTCCTTTGTACATAGCCTACCCTTCCTTGAAATTTAATTCAAATTCATTTAGATGAAGGTTCAAAGCAAAAGAGAAAAATCCCTGGATCCTCCCCAACATTTAAGAATGTTTTATGTAGCCCATTACTCACTCTTCAACAGACATAGAGCTAGAACATATCTTATTGAATGGTGAAAAATGCATAATTTTATCTTCAATATTTTCTGAGACATGGAGAAGTGGTGTGATCAGTAAATTTGATAACAGTGAGTCTGCCTAGTACTCAGCCATATTCATAAAAGTTAAAACACATTTTTTTCTGTCAGTGAGAGGAAATAAACATCCAACTTCTGCAAGAAAGAAAATATCATTTACAAAAAGGTTAAAATATATTTCCCTTCAAACTGTCGGTTTAGTATACTTATAAAATCTGTTGGTTTGGGAACTAGGTATATGGTAAGGCTTCTTATGGTAATATCACCATTAATATACACGGAACATAGAAAAAGCCTGGAAATTGAGAAAAAGTGTAAATCATTCACATTGGTAGCCCCACTTCCTCTATTTCCATCCTTGAATATGAAGTCTTTTGGTCTCTTAGACTGGCTTGATTTCTTCCTCTAATATTTTTCTCCTCCCATACACAAATCATTCTCCTCCAAAAGCGAACGTAAAAACCAGCCAAATTCAGACATATTCGAGACTCATTTAAACTAGCTCCATCCATTCATCAATCAATGAGACATATTTCAATCCTGCCTAACAAAGATATTTTGATGCAAATACCATTCTTGATTATGTTTTTCCCTTCCATTGATAGAATACGTGCCTATATTCAATACGATCTATTCAATGGATTATGGCTGAGTTTCTCCTTTGCTTTAACTATTTATTCTTTTCATGAATACAAAGTTGAGTCGAGCTTATAAATTGCCGTCTCGTATTCTAAATGTGTATCATTAGTTTCTTATTTTTAATTGTAAACTGAAATACATTTCACAATCCTTCAAGAGCATAGATTTCTTTTAGTGTTCAAGTTGGTCTGGCTGGCTATGTATGTATCACGAATACTTTTTTTTTGTTTTTCCAGAATTCCCCCCATAATACTTTTTCTTTTAGTGGGGGGGGGGTTCAATTTGCAATGTAAGTCTCTGCTAACCCGTTCACTCAGTTTGTGTCCACTTGTTTTCTGAAAATTCTGACATTTTTTGGTGATTATTGTGCAGCAAATGGTGAGAGAACTAACTTGTCCATCAGTTACCTACTTTCCAATTTTTCTTAATTGATTACCCCAAACAAGGCATGCTACTGGTTGCTTGGAGGTTTCTATTGAGTGACTTACCAGACCTGTTCTTTTACAATTTTGTCTTTGCAGTCATTTTTCAAGATATCAAACAGACTATGGAATTCAAAACTAAAATGCCAGTAAGAGCAGTAACTATTTTGGGGCAGACAATAAATGATTTCTGAAAATTTACAAGATTAGAAATAAATTCTTGAATACTTGGAATTGATTAAAAGTATCAACAACTTTTTAAAACAACTAATAAAAAACTGTCAACCAAAACTGCCAAGATATGTTTCTATCAGTTTTCAAATTGGTCCAGCTGGCTGGCTATGTATATATCATATGTACAGGTTATACCAATAGAGCTAGAGAGCTAAAAAATTTTATTGACAATGACAAGACTGAAAAGGGAGTCAGCAAGGCTGACAGGGATTGGATACAAAAGCATTTGCAACAACTGAGTTTCGGGTTTTCAAAGTAGTTTGGTGATGACACTAAGGACACTAAGTATGAGTGTATTGCGTCTCTGTGAATGATGATGCAATACACTCAGTCTGTTCTTGATTCTTTGCAAGAGGACATCATTCATTCAAAGTCAGTGGTTGAATCTGTAAAGTATTTTGACTTTTGGAAGTTTCCAGCCTTTGCCATGCAAGCAGCAAAAATGATACTTCCACTTCCAACAGCATGCTTGTTGGAACATGGTTTTTGAATGTCTGAGTTTGAGGTCTGGGATTTTAGTTTTGACAAAAGTCGAGAAAAAAAGGTTTATAGACAAAAACATATGAGAGAGATGTAAAACTCATGCAGTATTGAACACTCGCACAACCATTCTTGTAATGACATCTATCGGTGAAAGAGTACAAAAACAAATTCTTCCTAACTTAATAATGAATCTGTCTAATGCATTGTTTTGACTACCATAGTGAGTGAGACTACAAAGAAGTAAATTAAGAACTGATCTGGTGGGTCGTTTGATGAAAAACAGTCATGTGACCAATGACTTTTAGCAGCATGCCGTGTTGGTGATGATCAATTAGAAGAAGAACTGGAAAGCGAGTTGATCAATGAATAAGTTACTTCTCTCGCCTCTTGCATAGAAGTGATCACCAAAAAATTCAGAATTTGTAAAAACAAGCATGGGCAGGAAAATAAGGGACCTAATTAGCATAAACTTACATTGCAAATTGGACCCTGGCTAAAAACCTATATAGGGAGGGGATTTTTTTTAAAAACAAGCAATGCGAACATAATGAGAAATAAATGTTTAAATTTTCAACCCTGTAGATTCATTGGTATGGCCAGTGAACATGATACATACATAGCCAGACAGACCCTCTTTGAAACTAAAGAAACCTGTGTTTTTGCTAAGTTTTTTTAAGAAGATATCAAGCAATCAAAGGACTGTGATGACAGCAGAGGAAAATAGAAAGATATAAATGACTTTGGATAAATGCAGAAGCAGTTGGTGAGGTCCAATGAATTTGATGATATATTTCTATTGTCACACCAATACTTGGTTAATAGATTTTATATATATATATATATATATATATATATATATATATATATATATATATATATATATATATATATATATGCGTATATAAATCAATGTTATTTCACTGTTAGAACTGTTTAAGAATTCATGTTTGAAAATAGTTTCTGGGAACAAATAAAATTCTGGGAAATGACCCAAAGTACAGACATAATGCTGTCAATATTAGACATCAACTTGATTGTATGGTTCAAGATGATTTGCACAATCATTTTATAAAATTGCACTAGTTAAGAACCATCTATCCTAACAGTTAAAATAGGTTTCTTCCAGTTTTGCTAGTTGGTCTGTCTGTCTCTCTCTCTATCTATCTATCTATCTATCTATCTATCATATGCAGACTGCTAGAGGGCTGAAATTTTCAACAATCACTCTTTATCATGTCAGCAAGAAGCATTTTTATTTTTTAGAAGGTTCAGTTGGCCATGTAAGTTAATGCTAGATTGGTCAGTAGTTTGTACCTGCTTGTTTCTTTGAAAATTCATCCTTCTCAGCAATATAACGACAGGTAGGAAAATCATTTTATTGATCATCCTCTATTCCAATTTTGTGATTGACCACTCCCAACACAGAATGCTTCCAAAAGACATTGAGCATGTGACGGTTTCTAATGAGTGACTAACTGGACGTGTTTTTACCTTCATTTGATGAAAATATTGTCATCATACTTCATCCAGTGATGATGATGATGATGATGATGATGATGATGATAATAAGCTGATGATGATGATCATCATCATCATGATGATCATCATCATCTATCATATCATATGTTCAATGTTTCAAATAAATGTAACCCTCATTAAGAATACTCACAAGACAAACTCAATTACTGCACTTTCAAGTGCAGATCATAAGAACTGAATATTTCAATAATTGTTTTAGGAAATTTGAAAAAAATGATCAGATGTAACATTGTTAACTACAAAAAAACTTAAAAGCCAGTGTTTCTGATGTTAAAAAGGAATTACCCAGTCTTAACTATTGAGTAAGCTATTTAAAATCATACTGTCACTTAACAAGGTATTAGATAAGTCTCATTGTTCCTTAAAAGTCAAGCAAACCTATCATTTGGTCACTTCATTAGAAATAAGGATATTGCTAAACATGATATTATCTAAAAAAAAAAAAAAGTTTTTTCTTTATCATTATCTCAAAAAATACCAGCACAAGATTTGGTTATTGTTTGTTGAAAGTAACCATAGAGATTCCAAAAAGCATTTCTTTGACAAAACAAAAAAAAAAACGTTCTTTAGATATCATCCAATGATTTACTCATGCAAATTTTCAACTTGCCTGGTTAGTCAAGCTGGCTATCTGTGGGGCCTTGGCGAATGAAAAATCAGGATTCTGTTTCTAACATGTCAGGTTAAACTAGGATTACAGTGATATAAGAAAACTTGTTCTTGTGTAAGTTTTCATAAAAATAGAAAATGATCTTTTAGAATTATGAGAAAAAAAGTGTTCCTCTAGTATGATTTATACTTACTGCTGCAGAGTTACACTATCTTGTATTTCACTGTTGAAGGTCAGATCAAATCAGATATAAGATACAAGTTATGGCAGACACTTGACAACATTGAGACTCTTGATATATTACGGCTAAAAAGTTTTAGATTTTGATAAGATTATGACAAAAGTTTTGTTTTCAAGCAGTTGGACATTCCTTCAAAAGAATCATGTCTGTGTCATGAGTGAGGCAGTAGAGTACTTCTGCCTCTGTGACAGTATCTTCCAGGCCTAGAATTTTCAATATTGATTTTCAAGGCAGGTCTTGCTAAGTTGTAAAAATTAGCACAATTAAATGTAACTATTTATCTTTTGTCCCAAGCCAAACTTTATGAAAACTTATCAATATGATTTAAATTAGAGGAAAAATACAAAGGTTTTCGGAGGACAGTGCTGAAGTATTAGAAAAAGCAATGATAAATAGCCAAAATTCCTGCACCAGCCCTGTTTTCTTGGTTTATTCTATTTATGCTGTCCTGACAAAATGATTCATTAACCATGTATACGCAGAAAGTTATCTGAATCAAAGTTTCAAAGCATTATAAAACATTATTAATTATTTCTGTCACATTATATAGTAATTTCTTGATAATATAACTGTCCATGTAGAGAAACAATAGAGCAGGTTCAATTTCTGCAGCAGGCCTATTTTTTTTGTTTATCCTTTGCACACTATATATATATATATATATATGTGTGTGTGTGTATGTATTACACACACACACAAATTACATGTTTTTCTCATAAAAGGGGTTTGTATTTCCCATAAGAACTGCAGAATGTCCTCCAACAAAATGAATATTATGGTTTCTTTTCTAACTTGAATACAGTTTGAATGACCAGATGTTTTATTCACCTGAGTAAGTTCCCATTCCACAAGAAATCTTCAGCTTTGAGTTCTACAAAATATTACATTTTATACTTTTGGTCCTGTATCTTGTTAGGGTTCTGTCGAGAAATTTGATTACAGGGAATTTTTCTCTCAGAAATACATAGTGGGTGTCTCAGTAGGTATATTTGACTTGGGTAAACATCTGCCACCTGGTACATTTTCCAGCTATGAAGTCATTAATTATGCCTTCCACTTGATCATGAAACTTTACATAGACTCCATACTAATTTGATCCACACAAAGGTAATTGGTGAGTTAAAGCTGAAATGTTTTGTTTGAAAATACTTAAAAATCACTAATTCAGTTATTCATAATCAGTGTTTATAAGATTGCCACTCAATCACAATTGAGTCTATATGCTGTAGTTATGATATTCTCTGGCATATAAGATATATAATCATATGTGACATCCCTCAATTTTTGCCGGTACGGTCTCGAAAAATCTAGGGAGCAGTCCATATCAACATGTCAACTGGATGTATGACTGACAAGATCAGAGATCAACCTGATGTGGCTTCCAATACTCACCAGGAACAACGTATGGAAATCCAAGCCTAACAAGGAAAGAGAAAGAAATCAACATTACCGAAATTCTATGTTGCAACTTGGCTATCATTAGAATATTCTTTTCTGTTTACCAACATTACATTTAGATATATACCCTGGAGAAGGCCATAGATTGAATTGCTGAAACATTATGTTTGTAACAGAAAAGTTCTATCATCTGAAAAAATCTTTTAATGTTAATGACCCTTCTCAAAACTATAGACAGTATATTTACAAAGAGTGTTCCAAAAGGTCAAGATTTCACCAAAATGGATTTTAGCAAGTTGTGTCTTTTCCTTTCACACTTTTACACCTGCAAAAGGAGCAACAAGCATCCTCATTTTCCCTACAAGTCATGCAAGGATTTGGCTCCTTTGAAACAGTTGCTTGCCCTATAAAGCCATTGGGATACTTTTTTGAGTTGGTTTGTGGTATCTGAACATTTTCTCTTACTTCAAAACTAATTTCATTGTAGCCTGAGAGAACAATAATGTCATCAATACAGTGGTGTCGATGGTAGGCATGAAAATATGACCCCAGTAAATGTTATTTGGGACTTGTGGACAATCCCCCAATGTCAGTGTTCTTCAGATGGTGGTTTAGAAACATTCTTGGCTCATCTAATGATTTGCAAAATGACCCTACAGCAGACTGAAGACCTTTTTCTATTTATCCCAACTCAGAGGAAATCCTTAAGTTTTCTAAATATGCTCTTGATGCAATATTAAGAGCTGCCTTCTTGGTACTGAACTTATTTGTAAAATTTGCTCTAGATAGTGTGTGGATTGCTGGAAGCAAATGGCATTAGTCTTGGCCCATTAGGGGATGAATTTTTGATAAAAGCCATTGGGATACTTTTTTTAATACAACTTGACACAACTTGGTGAAATCTTGACCTTTTTAAACACTCTTTGCAAATATTAATTTTTATGATATCATTTAATCCATAATGAAAGATCAAGAAATACTTTTATTGTATTAGAATTAATCAAAATTGTAAATAAAAAACAAAACATTTAGTAGAGCATTTGTATTAACATAATTATTACCATATCATATGGCATCTAAGATGCACATTTTCTTGGATCTGTCCTGGGAGGTAAACACTTTATCAGTTATTCATTAGCATAAGAGCCCTTCCAAAATAATGCAAACAGACAGCCACTGTGGGGTTAATAGAGATTAAAAAAGATAAGAGCATTGAAATAACCCAATAGTGTAGAGGTCTATTGATCTATTAGAGGGATGTATTTTGAAAATCTTTCAAGACAATGCCTGCAGTAATTGAGGAACATCTTACGTGATTATGCATCTAATATGCCAGAGAATCTCAGAACTACAACATATTTACTCAATGTCCATGCAAATTTGAATACTTAAAATAACTAATTTTTAGGTCACTTGATCAGTGCTTATATGACAGCGATTCAATCATGAAACTTGCCGTATTTCTGTTGATAGAGGCTTATTAACAGAAATAGGACAAGTTTCATGACTAAATGACTGTCATATGAGCACTAATTAAGAAGACCTGAAAATTAGTGCTTTTAAGTATTTTCAAATGAAATATTTCATTTTTATCTCACTTTTTATCTTTGTGAGGGTTGAGTCAGGAGGAACAGTAGAAGTTCCATGCAAATTAGGCAAGTATTAAACTTTCATGATCGAGCAGCTGCCATATTTGATGACATCATAACTGGAAATTATATCAGATGGTAGATGTCTACCAAAGTCTACCCTACAGAACCCTTGCTAGGTACAAAACTATTTGGCAATAATTTCTCTGTCGAACATATTCCATTGAATATAATAAATTACAATTTCTTTTGATAATCTTATATTCCTAGACAAATCCCTAAAGGTCAAAAAAGATTTTTCAACATCTTTATAGCAGCTGCTACAATATTTTCTATTTTCTGATGATCCTCTAAACTTGATAATATATTACAATCATGATGATGACTGATTTTATTCATGATAATCCATCTTTAATTTTTGTGGGTCTTTATTTTTTTTCAACAGATATTTAGTCTACTCACAGATATCAAAACAGTATAAACTCACTATCCTCAATTATAAATTTTTGTCATGATTTTTTTAAAAATCAACCTTTATACAATAAACAACATAATGAAAATGTAGGCAGACTTGATGTAATTTTATACAGTTATAGGTTGGTGATTTAGGGAGAAATAATTTTAAGCAAAATAAACTTCACAGGATAATGGGTTACGGATTTTTCTTGAAGTTATTATTTTCTAAATAGTTTGTCTATAACCCCATTGCATAAAATAATATTGAGTATGCCTATATTTTCATTATTTCAATTGTATGAAACATACATAAAAATTCCAATAAGCGTTTTTTTCAAATATATCAGACATACAAATAGAAATATCTTATGCCAAAACCAAAACCTAGAATTAACATCAGTTTGTAGAAATTATAGGCAAACAATTTCTAAATAAGAACACTTTAGAGGTAATGAATAAAAACAAAGTACACATCGGGATTAAAAGTTACAGACATAGACTTTTGACAGGCTTGTGCTCAGTACTGAGAAAAATTCACATTATGTAAGTGAAAGTGTTCTCATCCAAAACGCACAAAATTTCTTGAGCCAAATGGGAATTATGCCATACATATTGATGTATATTTGGTCCAGGCGAGTGATTGAGATGCATAGTTTGATTGCACTGACGAGCGTATAGGAGAAGCAAGAAAATATAGAGGTAAGCGATAACATATTTTACTCTCTTGCTGTGGTACTGTTAAAGAATATTTTTGTCAGAAGAGCCAGATAACAAAAAAGAAGATGGATATCACCATATTCTGATAGAAATTCAAGGAGGACATAACTCTTCTGGTCCCTAATAAAAACCACGGAAGGGTGAACCTTTTATGAACTATATTAGGGACGAGAGAAGTTATGTCCTCATAAAATTTCTCTCAGGATATGGTAGTATCTATTGTTGTTTTTATTTTTTTTTGCTCTGGTGATGTTTGGTAAAAAGGCGTTTGTATTTTTATACTTCATTTTGATTCAGTGTTATCATTTTCTGGATAGATCTGATACTATATCATCTTTCAGGGGTTTCTATCCGGGAATTGATAATATCTTTTCATTCTCATTTACCGCTTCCATACCTCAGGTCATTTTTTTTCCAACTCACAGAAACAGAAAATAAAGCAATGAGAAATGGTACTTCATGATTACACTCCTCTTAGAAAATGAAGTTTCTTGTTTAGAAATACAATTTCTTGCAAAATAACTGCTGACATTAATGAATCTAATTTGATTAATATTTTGAAATTTGAATTGTATTGATATTTTGAATTGTAAGCATTATTTTTTAAAAATATTTGTGAAGATAAATTCTCATGATTTGTTCCAGGTAACTTCTTTGCTAAGATTCAATGCATGTCATTCCTAAAAGCAATCAACTGTTTTTAAAAAATAAGATATTTGAAGTCAAGTAAAATGAATTCCATTTAACAATAAATTCTATTTATGACATCACTGGTATTTTTCAACAGGAGAACATGTAAAATAGTGTAAAAAAAACATCTTGAAACATCTAGACTCTCAAGAATCTAGATGTTATTGATAAACCTTTTAGAATAAGGCCCCAAAAAGATCAAAAGAAAAAAAGAATTTTTCGAAGGTGTATAGTGGAGCACTGATGTCAATTTTCAAGTCAGTAGATAAAACAGTATGGCCAAGAACGTTGGAATACATGAACAAACACATGTGCACATAGAAATAGGATTGAACCCCAATACCATCTTTGATGGCTACGGTTGTTTATTGGAAAAGATTGAATATTAAAAAAAACATTTCTAACTATGATTGAAATCTTGAAGCATACACTGGAAAATTGCAGGAGTAATGATCCTTTGTGAGGTAAACCAAGATGAACATGACTTTTTCATTACTTCTGCCAACGAACACCTTGCTACTTTTACCTATGGCATACAAGGGCTTACTCTTTATTTCTAAACATTCTTTGCCATAGAAACAATAGCCCAAATTGTACCTCATAAAAACAGCAGAAATTAAGATGAAAGTATAAACCAGTCAATATTCAATGAAAATAATGTGTCACTATACCTTTCCAATGATAATGATAATAAGATTGCTTGCTTACTTCTCGTTTTTTGACATTCTTTACCATTGAGCTCTAACAAATTTACTTTTCTCAGATGGATATTTAATCCTAGATCCTGTATATATATATACATTATATTGGCTAGCAGTAATACTCAATTATTTAAATAGTTATAATGGGAACAATAATTCTATTTCCTTCCTTGGCAAATGTCTCTGAAAATAAAGAAGTCTCACCATCACTGTCAATGATTGGAGAACCATAGTGTCAAAAATTCACTCGAAGAAAAAATATGGTCAGGATAAATTCTATTTATGACATCACTGGCATTTTCCACTACAAAGCATCTAAAATAGAGTAGGAGAATCCAGATCTCATCAATAAACCAGTCAGAATATGGCCAAAAAAGGCCAGAAAGTCTTGTGGAGTGCTGATACTAATTTTCGAGTCTGTAGACAAAACAATATGGCTGTGAGCGCTGGGACACAGTTACAAGAAAAACTTCAGAATAAGGCTCCCAAAAAGCTAAAAAAAAAGCTTTTTATCTAAAAATCAAAAAAAGCATTTTTAGAACAGCTCAACTGGAGTGTTGATGTCAATTTTCAAGATAAAACAGTATGTCCAGGAGTGCTGGGACAAGCAAACAAGCCAACAAACATATAAACATGCGCAAATATAATAAAGGATAAAACCCTTCACCACCTTTGATGACTACAGTTGTTTAAGTTAATCTATTTGGGAACCAAAGGAGTTATGGATCTACTGTTTCTATGTTGATCAGATTTTAAAATGTGATTGGCTTCCCCACCAGTCATTACTTCCTGGATAAATCTTTATTGGATTGTAGAGATTGTACTGGGACAATGAGAGACTTTACTGAAAAGGACACTTATGCGTTAACATTTATTCAAAGCACTTGACCATTAGCAGAATGAAATAAAATCAGAAAATATTCAGTTTATTATAGATTTTACTTACCCAAAGGAGCATCACACCTTGGATTATATCAATGTCAGTAATATTAGATAATATGAATAAATCACTGTAGGCCACACATGTATCAAAATGAATTATTTGAAATTATTTAAAAGAAAATACCTGCACAAGATTCATGAATTGTTAGATCGAAAAAAAGCATTCTTTTGTATAAAAACAAAAAATGCTTTTTAGATGATGACTAATGGTGTACTCATGTGATTTTTCAAGGTTGTAGCACCCAAAAATGTGACAAGGAATTCCTAGAGAGGCATAGGGATAAACAGAGAGAAAAGATACAGTAGCCAACTTGGTTGGTTGGTTGTTGTGGTAAGCCATTTGTGGGGCTGCAGTGATTCGATAAAGGAATTTCCATATCAGTCAATGATTTTCCCTCATAAACTCTAACAGCATTTTCTCTTTTGGTAGGAAAGGGCAAATGGCATTCTGTCACTACATAAGGTCCCTACGATGTCATTAGTCCAAGATGTTCCCGGCTATGGAGCCTCACTCAGATTTCCATCAATAACTATTTTGGGGGGTTGAAAATTTGCACTGGAAATAATTTGTTCAGCATTAAAAAAATAAAAGATTAATAGCCATGTTTTCATTGCAACTGAGTCTTAAACAAGGTCACTCATCAAATGCATTGGTCATGGAGCTACCCCACATTTCTGGAACTAATGTCGCCCATGTTAATAGACCATATTAGCGATGTAGACCTTCTCCAGGATTCACAAGAACTATTCATCATGGGCGTTACAGTATTTTCTGAACTTGTTTAGTTCATCTCATCATCTTGTATTCTGCCGGCCTTAGTTTTGCATGTGAACTCTGGGGATTCATGTTGTGAGTTGAAATGTCCTTTAGTTGTCTATTATACTTGCAACATGACCAGCCCATTGCCATTTGAGGTTTTCTAAAAGATTCTTTGATGTCTCGGACTCTTGTTTTTTCCCTAACATATTGTGCTGTCTGGCAATCTCTCCAGGTGAGACTTAGTGTGATATTTTTAGGTGCATATAACAAGGCTACCAGTTTGAGGGTCAGTTTCTTGGTTGGGTTCCATGTTTCAGCTTCATAAGTGACTATCAGGAGGATGCAATGCTCTTCTTTTTAGGAATAATAGGATTTTTTTGTCCTCGATGGTTGAATTAGCTCTACTTACATGCTAGAGTGATTCTTTGCTTATCAAATTAGTAGAATTTTTATGCAAACTGGGCCAGTATTACTAGAGACATGACAAGTTTAATGATCAAGCAGCTGCAATATTTGATGATGGAAGATGTATCAGGAGGCAGATGTCTACCAAAGTCAAAAATGCTTATAAAGACACCTCCTAAGCATTTCTGAAGAAAAAAAAAGAACTATACCCAAACTTTCCTAGCTAGATACAGGACTACTAGGGTTACATAGACTTTTTGAGACATTCTATAACCAAAATAAAGTGGGCATCTTATATGATGTCAAATATGGTAATTCTCTCATGAAAAGGCATGAACCTACATTGACATAATGGGAAAAAATATACTTATTCAATTTAATAGCAACCATATAAAAAGTGATAGACAGTAGAACGAATAGAAAAGGAAAAGAGAGGAACCCTTTGTTAATAATGACTTATTAATTAAAATATCTTCCGAGATATGAGTTGGGAGGGGATTGATTTTCAATAAATTTTAATTCTGGAGATCTTCATAGAGACAAAAGAATGGTATCTGGTTTTATCTCTTCTATTTTTGAAATTTCAGGAGCTGGTTCCAGAAAAACTGAGAACTGAATTAGATTTTCTGTTACAATTCATCTGCCCCAGCAAGACCACATTTTCACACGTATACACATGTGCTTATTCAGGAACAGTGGCAGAGAGAGTGAGAGATGAATAGAGAATGAATAATAGATATCAGAAGAGGGAGGATATAGTGACATGAGAATAGATTATATATCCAGTTTTAGCCATGCTGCAAAAGATTGTTCACATAGACACAGATACTTGTAGATATAATTTGAAATAAAAAAAATCAAGATTTCTCATGAATAAGTGCTTGATGATTTGCTATAAATTTTAATTCTGTATATCTAATTCTAATTATCTATACGGATATAGAAGAATGATAATTGGTTTTATCTCCCCCAGTTCTGGATTTCTGGAGCTTGTTCAGAAAGAATCAAGAACCGAATTAGAAAGATTTTCAGGTGGAATTCATCTCCCCTAAGCAATTTGAAGACCGCAGCTGTTGGCTTGGAAAATGAACAGAAACATCACTCCAAGGTGTTTGCACTGGCAAACTTAGTGCATTACGACCATCACCCTGAACCTGGACACCGCTTGCTGACTGATTGGCTAATGAGGAGAAAACAACTTGTTTAGATCTCTTGATGTTTGCCTGGAGTGAGAAGAAAGGATAATCAATAAGAAGCCAAAAGAATAGCAACTTTTACTGCAGGCTCTGCCATTTGAAAGTAAGTTCGTTGATGGTGCTTACTCCTGGTGTAAAGCAGAAATAAACGTTCAGCAAGTAGAAAAATTGGAAAAAATAAAGAGAATGGTAAAAATGTTATTGATAAAACCTGCTCTGGTTAGTCACCCAGTAGAAACCGTCATGTGACCAACGTATTTTTGTTGAGGGTGATCAATTGAAAAAATTAGAAAAAGTTGGGGGGATCAATGAATAAGTCATGCCTATCAGTTTTTGTGGGGCATTGATCACTGAAAAAGATCAAATCTTCAAAAAAGCATGAATGCTTGCAGACACAAACTAAGGGACCGATTTAGTTTAAACTTACATCACAAATCAAAGCCACCGCTAAAACTTATTGGTGAGTTGGGATTTTCAAAAAACAAAATGTTTCCTACAGATATAATAAGGAGTAAATGCTTAAATTTTCAGCCTTTTAGCTCCATTGGTGTGAGTTTATGCTCAGCATAGATCAATGAATAGACAGCTCTGATTAGTCATTCAAGAGAAACCGTCATGCGACCAACATCTCTTGGCAGCATGCCATGTTTGGGGTGATGAATTAAACAATTGGAAAAGGGTCTGATCAATGAATAAGTTACTTCAGTTGCCTTTAGTTGGGCATTAATAATGAACAATGTCTGGATTTTTAAAAAAGCATGCGTGTATGCTGCCAGATACAAAGTAAGGGATCAATTAGGCATAAACTTACATTGAAAACTGAACCCTCCACTCAGATCCTATTCCAAGGGAAATTGTGTATGCTGCCAGATACAAAGTAAGGGATCAATTTGGCATAAAGGGAAATTCTCAAACAATAAAAAAAAAAAGAAGTTTTTTCTAGTCATAATAAGGAGTAAAGGTTTAAATTTTCAGCCCTCTAGCTCCATTCGTGTGATCTCTATGCATGATACATACACAGCAAGCCAGAGTGGGAGATAAGAACCTGATTATGGACAAGAATTCTTTTTAAAAATCGAAATATCTGCATAAATGAATGATCTGAACTAATTATCTACAAAATTATCAAAAATAACAGATCTATAATCCAAAATTATCTTTAAAAAATGGATCTTTAATCTAAAATTATCTTAAAATATACCACCGCATAATTTGAGCAAAATGACCTAAGAGAGAATTGTTGATCTAGGAATTAATTATTTCTCTCACTGATGGTTGGTTGGTGATCACTAAAAAAAAAAAAGATTTTTTTTTTTTAAATTTTGATTTTTCAAATGATGTATATTGGTTTACTCATGCAAATTTTCAAAAATTGGGACCAGGGGTGCCAGGAGATACACATACACTGACAAGCAAAGAGAAAACAATATGAAGCCCACTAGGCTGGTTGCTCGGGCGGACTATTGTTGGGGCTATAGGGATTCAGAAAGAAGAGAGAACCAGAGGAGGAAAGAAATCAGTTGGAATGAAAAGTGGGGAGAAACTAAGACATAGATAAGAGGAAGATGGAGAGAAAAACAGAAGTCTGGTTAGTCATACAGAAGAAACTGTCACATTTGCAACGTCTTTTAGCAGTGATCCGTGATGGGGGTGATCAATTGGAAAAAATGGAAGAATCTTTGATCCATGATGATTTCTCTTGCTATTTGTTGGGCAGAAAAAAAAATAGTCTGAATTTTCAAAAATTAAGTGTGCACACTTGCAGATACTAAAAGAGGGATCAATTTAGCATACACCTACATTGTAAATTGACCCCCCACAAACACACACATATCTAAAGACCTATTTGGGGGAGAGAGTTTTTAAAAAAAACAAAAAACAACAAAATTTCTTTTCTAGACATATTCATGAGTGAATGTTTAAACTCAAGAAACCTGTTTTGACAGTTTTGGTTGACAGCTTCTAATAAATCAAATGAAGTCAAAGAAAGAAAGAGAGAAAAGAAAATCCAAAATCGAGCAAGTTGTCCTCCAAAAATACCTGCAAGAAGGAATACGACGGTCAGAAAAATTGCTGAATAACGAAACATGGGAAAATATGAGAAAAAAAAGAGAAAAAGTGAAATAAACAATAGAAAACAAAATGACAGTCATGAAAAAAATCATTGAAAGACCAACATACTGATGGGAATGGGTCTGACACTAGAAAGGCAGATTCCATTGGAATGTGAACTGTAAAACCAAATTAATCATCAGAATAGAAACCCTTAATTAATCTCCTCAATCTAATTAAATCAATAAAATAATCACTTAATATAAAAGTCAGAGAATAGGGTTTGGCTCAGAATATATGCCTTATCCAATAAAGAAAGTTTATCAGTTGAGACAAATTATTAGATAACACACCAAAAGTATTTTTTCCAAAAATCCAAAGAACATTTTTATAAGGTATCTATGAGATGAACTCATGCACACTTGCAAAGTTCAATACCAAAATTTAAGTCCAGTAGAGCAGACACAAAATTAAAAGAGTCCTCTCAAAAAAGATTTTTAGAAGATGTCAGATGGAGTAATCATGAGATTTTGCAAGATTCTGTGCCAAATAGTGTTTCCAGCTAGGCTGACAGAAGATTAAAAAAGTACAAAAAAACAAAAATATTCTCTAGAAAAATTCCCCCCCCCACCTGAAAAAAATGTTTTAGAAAATGTTTAGTACAATACGCTTGTGAATTTATAACTTACTTGACCAAATGTTGTGTCTGATAGTGTTGTCACAACATTTTATTAACCCCCACCCAAAAAAACATAAATACAACCCCACTCAACAGAATTAACAAAAAAACAAGAAACAATTTTTAGAAGATGTTAGGTGCTGTGCTCATGTAATTTTGCCTGGTTCTGATAATGTTGACACAACAACATAATTGAGTGAGAAGGGATGACTAAATTGTCATCTTACATGTTCTTTGGTCAGTCAGTGATTGTGGATAAGGTAATTCAATTGTCATCAAGTCATCACAGTGCACAGACATCATCATGTATCCTTATGCATCACACACTCTATGGCTGGTAGCTTAACTCATATTATCATCCAGCAATGGGCAGGATTAAAAGGACATTGATAAAAATAAGCAGCATTAGGTGTGCTATTTTAAAGGAGCACAACTCTTGGGTTCCTTTTTTTTTTTTCATGCGGAGAAATTGTATGCATGAATATGTTGAAATTTCATTCATTGGATCTAATTTTCTTCATAATGATTATGTTCTTGCAGTATCATGATATAATCTGGCTGTACATGATTTTCAAATCAAATGATACCCACTTAGGAGCAATGATTAAATTAGGTTGGAGATATGATTTTTAAAGCATTTAGGCATCTCAGCACACTTTTGCCAAGGTTACAGGTGTCAATAAAAGTGGGTGAGATATGTTACACTATTATCATCTGCCATTCATAAAAATGAGAATTGGAGGAAAAATTATTTGTGTCTAATCTATGGAACAGGAGAATTTTATCTTTGAAAAGTTGTTTACATTATTTAATAAGTAAGCTGTGGAATGTTACAGTTTGCATTGCCATGTTTTTAGACAAAGTATGCTGAAATATCAAATAATAAAATAATTTTTCTTCATTACAGCTTTGAAAAAAAAAATTCATTTAAATGTAATACAGACTGAATTGTAAAAAAAACAAAAAAACTTTCGTTGATGAGCAACTGAATAAGATAAGAAAGGTTATCTGGACAGATGGACGAAATATTGTGTCAAACTTCTCTACCTTCCTTTTTAAAAGATTATTCTCTTTTATCATTTTGAACTCTTTTATTTCAAACTCATGCATGAGACAGAATTCATGTTTTATTTTGCAATTTATTGAATTTACAGAATATTAGAGAATCAGACAATTAGTTTATGCATGATATTCCATCAGTTACAGATTGTAATTTGTACTATTTATGAATAACTTGGAGTTTTTCGGTTGGGGTGGTTAATGAAGATTAAGATGGATTTGTGGCTTCTTGAATGTATAAATTTTCTCTTGTTAAGATCATAAATTATTTACCATCCAACTGTTTTGGGGATTCAAAAAACAAAGCAATCATATTAACATGACACCCCAGCAGTGAATCGTATATATATATGAACATACAAGTATCCACCTTTATAATGTGATTTTTGGAGTCCAAGGAAGATAACAGCCTTATAACTGAATGGCATATAATCAAAAGTCACTTATGTGCAAAACACTGTAACATATATATAAATTGATTGCAAATTGAAGAAATTAAATATTCTAGTCATGTCATATCTTTTGATGACATTCTCTTTTTATTCACGGTTTTTCCGGATGAGGGGATGATAATATAGAGAAAAATGTTGAGATCCACCACCCACTCATCTTACACCAAGTACCACACAATGGCTAATCATTCTATATCAAGGAAATCTTATTCATATCATTTTTTTTAATTTGGCCTTAAGCAATAAAAAAAGGTCAGCAGTCTTCATAACAGAGCTTTCAAATCCATAAAATATTGAAGGTCACTTATAATGATAAATTCCATTTCTTTGAATTTCATTTAATATATCAAATTTGATTCAAAAACAAATGGAGAAAAAGAAAAAAATAGTCAAATTCAAGTGAAATAATGCTCTGATATACAAAAGCAACCACTTAAGAGTCTCAATTATTACTGAGTGATAGGTAAGATCATTCAGATATATAAGCTACAAAATGGCCCCCTATAAGTCAAGAAAAACAATTCCTTTTATACTTATTAGAGACAGTCAACTCTAACATAAGTTTCTTCAGTTTTCAAGTGGGTTGGTCTCCTAAATGGAACTAGAAGGCAGAAATTTTCAACATTTAATCTTTACTATGCACAAGCGAAGAATCACACTAGGATAGCAAGCCTTTGGTAGAGCAAGCTCAATCTACAAAAATAAGAAGATCCCATTAATCCTAAAAAGATAGGTATATAACCAATGCATCCTCCCAACGGAGCTGAAACATGGAACCTAACCAAGAGAGAGATCCGCAAACTGAGAACAATGCAACATGCACATGAAAGACTTATGCTGGTCCTCGCATGGAGAGACCAAAAGACAGCACAGTTCATCCGAGAAAAGACAAGAGTCAGCGACATCATAGAATCCATTAAAAAGCTCAAATGGCAGTGGGCTGGCCATGTTGCACGAATCGTAGACAACTGATGGACGTCGCGACTCACGACATTGATCTCGTAAGATCACATGCAGAACCGAGGCCAGCAGAATATTAGGCGGAGAGATGCGCTAGAGAAATTCAGAAAATACTGGCTCCGCAACGCCCTTGATAAAGAAGAGTGGCGAATCCTGGGGAAGGTCTATGTCCAATGACGGACATTAAAAGACTGATGATGATAATGATGATGATGATGTATGGAAAAAACAAATTTTTAGTTGAATATCCCTCTTGTCATAAATTTTTAGTGGAGAGTTCAATTTGCAATCTATGTTTATGCTAAATCGGCCCTTTTGTAAGTTTCTAGGTTAACCCATATTTTTTGAAAATTAAGGCTCTTAGTGATCATTGCCCAACAAAAGAGTGAGAGAGATTTGATTCATCCATTGATCACCTCTTTTTCAAATCTTTCAATTGATCCCCCTCAACATATGCTGACAAGACCTGTTGGTCAAATGACAATTTCTACTGAGTGACTAACCTGACCTGTTATTATTCTTCTAATTTTTAGTTTTGTCTTAAAGGGATTCTTATGTCATTAGCCGAAACTGGGTAAGTTATCCACTCAACTGACCCTGAGTAAGGATAGAAAGCAAAAGAAGTGTTTCCAGGAAAAAGAATTTAGAACCTTTTCTGCAATATAAAGGCATTTGATTCTTACATAATTCTGAGAAAGCTGAGAATGACCTCACTTTAGCGGAAAATTTCCTGTATTGATTCGTCTTCCTTTCCTGAAAGAATCAATTTCTTTTCTTATTCACTTGGATATCCTTAGTATATAACCTGCACTATATCCTGTCAAATCTCACTGAACGTTGAAATCCCCCATCCACCAAGAAGCAAAGCCCTGCGGGTCCCTTAATCCCCAGCTCTACCTCTGCTGCGCTATGTCATCCGATGATGATAAAAATGATGAAATTTAATGCCATAGATAATTTACAAAGAGGTAGATATCGCAGTGGTAACTGTGTTGATAAATGGCCTGCTTAGAGGAACTTGCTAAGAGCATTTTTTTTCAAAGTGATATTTTTGATGAAACCATAAACTGGAAGCTTCCATACAAATACTCAAAGAGAAGCTGACAATTACATGCAATAAGATGCAATGTCAAAGCCTTGCCATCAAATTGTCCTGGAAATCATAGCAGTGATACCATGAAGACTGAAAATGATAAAGAAAAATCATCTGGTAAGGCACCAGTACTTCAGCTAGGAGAGAAAAAAAATGAGACATCAAAGAATCCACTAGAAAACTCAAATGGCGATAGGCTGGTCATGTGGTAAGAATGGCAAACAAACAGTGGACATCACAACTCACAAGGTGGATCCACAGAGATCACATGCGCAACCAAAGCTGGCAGAATACAAAATGGAGAAACAAATTAGACAAATTTAGAAAATGATGGCCCTGCAACACCCGATAGAGAGATGTGTTGAATCCGGGGAAAGTCTATGTTCAACAACAGACAATAAAAGATGGATGATGATGATGAAACAAAAGAAAAGCTTGTTCATTTGGCTTTTTGCACTTACCTTATCAGCCGACTCCTAGTTTTGTATTTCAAAAGGGTCTCAAATAATGCATCACACTCTGCATAAAGATTTACCCAAATTATAAACAATATTTCTCTTGCACCAAGTTATTCTCCCTAAAACGATCCAATCTTTTTGCCTGTAAATGCATATGCTTTCCTTTCCGTTGGCAAAAGGTCTTGACCAATCGAAACTTGGACTGGTATTAGGACAGTATTGTAAATAGAACAAAGTCTCCAAGGTTGACCTCTTTTCAACAATTTTTCAACTCTTGTGTAATAAAAGTCAATTCTCATTATTCATTTTCAGAATCAGAAACCGTAAACCAAAACTGTCAGTATAGGTGTATTCAGTTTTTGACTATTTCTCAAGTAATCTTTTGCATTTTCAATCCATAAGACCTTCCTTCCCTCAGAGAATTTGTCCATTTGAGAAAAAAATAATTTTTTTAGATTTCTTTTTTTTTTTTTTAGCAGGACCTACATACGTCAAAAGTGCCAAAACAACACCAGGTGTTCCAATTAACGTATCAAAAAAATTTTAAATTCCAAAAAAATTTAAATTTAGAAAAGAACTCATCTTGTTTTTTCAAATAAACTTGTAAAAGTGATAAATTCACAAGGAATTGTTGTGCTTCCTGTAAGGTTTTTACTTTTCACATCTGTGGCCACTCAATGTTAAAAATGGCAAAAATAAAAATGAATAAGAGAATTCATCCAAGGAAAACAGAAGTAAATAAATAAATTATATGGCGACAGCTTCAAAATATGTTAAAATATTCTATGCCATCCAATGAAAAATTAATTTACGCAGCTAAACCATACAATTTACAATTTAGGTTTATCCAAATACCTGAATTAACTGAAAAAAAATTGTAAATTTTACCATAGATACTTGATCAACAACAAGAACTCTTTTTTTCATAAATCTCAAACATACTGTAAACACAAAATCTTGTCATAAGTATCTACTATATTTACAGTAGGCGCTTTTTTTCATGAATTGTAAACATGCCCCCATCACACTAATTTTTGGGAATAAAAAGTTAACAAATGTTTTTGTGAACAATGAAATATGAAAGAATGGCCTGTTCAGGAGCTCAAATTGTTTTACTCTCTGAGCAAATGAACTGCCAAGTGGAAATTTGGCTAATCAACGTTCAGGGTAACAGCGTGGGATTTTGATTTCGTCCTATAGATAAATAGATAGCCAGCTAGATTCACTCAAAACTGAAGAAACCTATATTGACAGTTTTAGTTGGTTTCTGAAATCTCTCTTCGACAATTAATGAAGTTGTTTCAGGATGAGCTATTTACAAAATTTGAACAACATCATTTTCAAAATTCATCTTTAAAAGATTCCTATAGAGCTTCTAGAAGTTGTCAAAGTGTGAATACAAGTTGCAGAAGAAATATTATGAGTCAGAAGGTAAAGAGGAGGTTAATGAACTTTTTATTTGTTATTCTGTCTTTTTCTGATCTCTCTCTCTCTCTCTCTCTCTCATCGTACATCATCATCAGTCTTTTAGCGTCCGTCGTTGGACATAGACCTTCCCCAGGATTTGCCACACTTCCCTATCATGGGCGTCACGGAGCCAGTATTTCCTGAACTTGTCTAGTTTGTCTCTCCATCTAACACTTTGCCGGCCACGGTTGCGTATGTGGTCTCGGGGGATCCATGTTGTGAGTCGCGATGTCCATCGATTGTCTGCCATTCTTGCAACATGGCCAGCCCACTGCCATTTGAGATTTTTAATGAATTCTATGATGTCCCTAAGTCTTGTCTTTTCTCGGATGTACTGTGCTGTCTTGTGGTCTCTCCATGTGAGGCCCAGCATTATTCTTTCATGTGCACGTTGCATGGTTCTCAATTTTTGGGTCTGTCTTTTGGTTAGGTTCCATGTTTCAGCTCCATAAGTGACTATTGGGAGGATGCATTGGTTATACACCTTTCTCTTTAGGATTAATGGGATCTTATTATTTTTGAAGGTACATAATAATCTCCAAAACTCCAAGTAGTCCAGGGAATCCTAATCACAAATAATTTTCCTTTCTTAGATGTGTCTACACATCTCAATAAATCATATTTCGGTCAGTCCCAGTTATGCTAAACATCAGAAATTGGAAGGAAGGAAGAGGTATGACATCATGAAAATAGCATCTTTCCTGATCAATTTTTTTCCACCAGCTACTAATGATATCACAATAGACTGTTTAACATTTTTGTATTTAAAAAACCCGAAAGTGGCTACATGCGATTTTCATTGGAAATAATACTAAAAAGTCTGAGATTCAATTGACTCAAAGGAAGACTACTTGCACCTCTTATTCCTCCTCCTTTCACAATTACCACCACAGGTGGTGGATGCATCACTGAACTTATAGTTCTTGCTTTCATTGAGAACCCTTTATCTTTTTAGCCAGTGTTTATTTTCAGTCAAAAACAAGGTTTTAAGTTCATGATTTCATATGGCCATTGGCAAGATAATTAATTGGAAAACTGAGAACTTTGAATTTGTAATGGTATTGAGAGGGACAATTAAACAAGGTTAATTATAAAAAGACCTTACGATGAAATGATAACAGAAAGGAAATTCTACATGCATGTCTTCAAACTGATTTCATAAAAGTAGAAAAAGAAAAATATATATATATATATGACAAGTATTTCATTAATTTGCATGCAGGATTCTAGGGCCTTGTAATCTTTCTCACTTCTCATACTGCAAATGCAAGCTCTCAACTCTCAGCAAACAGACTATCAGCTAATTTCCGCAGACCACCTGCGACTACGAATTTAAACATGCCATGCAATTTTAACCGATTCCTCTACATTTTCCCTTCCTGTCTTTGCCTCCTCTTCAAAACACTGCCATTTGAGAATTAATTAACTTAGGCTCACATATCGTCATCATCATAATTTGTTATTCAGTATTGATCAGAAGAGGGATCTGAGTCTATTTTGAGCTGGATAGGTTGATGTCACTAAGCATTTGTATTCTGACAAATATTCCTCCTCCTGCTGTCCACAACCTTGACATTTCTAACATGAATAATTCCAAGGAATCCTTACATGCATAACCTTTGTCCTTTACATCAACAACACTTGACTGAACAATCAATGCTTGTAGTATGGTTAACACCGGCAGAAGAAATTCTTGGCCTGTGTGTCCTAAGTGTCATCTCAACAGAGAACCTTATGTCTACATGCAAATTTCTTTTGCATTAGCCACAACTGTTCGAATAATCATTAAATACTTCCAGCCAGACAGATCTGAAAAGCTGCTAATATGCTTGAAACTGAATTCAGTTCAGTGTCAAGATTTTATTTGTCTTTAACTGACTTTATAAACAATTTAGAAGGAAGGCCAGAGAATGCTGAGTCCAACACTGAAGATTAGGATATTCATCTGAATAATTCATGGAATAATGTTCTGTCATGCAAGCAGATATTATGAAATGAACAGATGCACAGTATATATATATATGTATATATATATATAGGTACTGTAAGGGAATTTGAGTCTATAGCTATACTGAAGAGTTGTAATACAATGAAATAACTGTGGATGACACAATCATATATATATATGTATATATATATATATATATATATATATATATATATATATATATAGTCTAAAAAGCTTTACAGCTTTAAATACTAAATATATCAAAAAAAACTTTTTCAAAATATTTATGTCATTTCAGTCAATTATTTCCCAACGTAATTTATGTAATTTTCTTCAGTGTTTTCTGAATGTTTTACACAGAATTCAATATTATGATAATATTTTTGAATTTTTTTTGGTTGGGGTCATCATTTATTTTCCCTGTAACTGTTTCAAAGATTTGAAGACATTGATTCTGAAGTATGAAATACCTATAAAGCCTTCATTCTTTCATCCACATAATAGGTATTGAATCTAAATGTCAATTTTTTCTTGTTATATTTCCCGATGAAATTGAATGAATTTCTCTGATTTTAGAAAATATCAAAATTTCCATTCAGAAAGAATTGATTGAAGATGCTAATATTTAAGTAAGAAACCTGGAAGAAAAAATCATAAGAATATTGACTTCAAACATTAAAAAATTAACTTTTTGGTTTCATTTGATTGACATGTATATTCCATATGTTAGCACAGATTTTTATATTTACACAATTTTATTTACTTTCAAAAATATTCAATTGGGAAAAATGAGACACTTTGGTTTTAAAGTGTCAAAGTTTTTAAATGCTTCATGAGAACAATCATTTTCATATATTCAAGTCAGAGAGAAAACTTTGAGGTAAAGTAATCATCTTGTATTTCTGTTCTGCTGGAAGGACTTCTCTGTTTTATAATAACAGTGTAACTTTTCATGGGTGCATGCTAGCTGTCTCATAATAACCCTGCCATTTTTTACAGGTGTATGCGAGTGATTTTAAGATAATGGTACACCTTATGAAGGTTATTTTCATAGAGTTTTGAAACATTGAACTCAAAACTGTTGCATTCTCAAACATCTTTGTACAAATGAAGTTTTAAGGCATTTATATGTATATATCGCTGAGTGTGTGCGGCAAGAGAGAAAGAAAGAAAAATGTGTGTATGTATAGATATATCAATTAATATAGAGTAATATTACATAGACACATCTCTCTCCCATATATATCATACATACTCACTCTGGTGGAAATGTTGACAAGCTTACTGTAAGTCATTACTCTGGCTCTATACTAAGTTAAGGTAAGCTTAGTAAATATCTATAAGTATATGAAACTATATCTTCTAAGAGATGATCATATAACTATATGAAGACATGTACACAGATGAAGAAATCTTGTTTAATCTATATAAAGACATCAATAGAGAGAATTATTATCTATTCTCACACATACATGTAAGGTTTTATTATTTTGGAAACTGTCACCAAAATTGTCAACATTGGTTTCTTCAGTTTTCAAGTCCAGCTGGCTATATACGTAACTATATACATCCATATAGACTGCACCAAAGGATCTAGACGGTTGAAAATTTCAACACTCCTTATTGTATCTAAAAATAAGTTGGGTTTTTTTTAAGTCCCTCCCAAAATAAGTTTTTACTGGGGTGTTCAGTTTACAAAGTAAGTTTATTGATCATTTAGTTTGTGTCTGGCAGCATTCATATTCATTTTTTGAAAGTTCAGACTGCCACTGTCCAACAAAAGGCGAGAGAAGCAGCTTATTCATTGATCACCCCTTTTTCCAATTTTTTCTCCAAAATTGATCATCCCTAACATGGCATACTGCAAAAAAAAACTTTGGTTGCATGACAGTTTCCAGTGAGTGACTAGACCTGTCTCTATTAAAACTGAGTGCAACTATGACATTTTTGAATAAATGTATTCTTGGTAGCAAATTGCCCTTCTTGTTCACTTTGTCCTTCGATGGAGCCATAGATCCGCCAACAATTAGTTCACGGAACAAGCAACAATACATTTACCTACCATGATAAATGATTTGAATCTGAAGAAGCAGAGAATACTCTGTACAAATACAGATGTTGTTAGCATCAATACATTCAGTATTAGTGCAGAAATTTCAATGATTGTAAACATGGGTATATATATATGCTTATGAGCATAAGTATGTATTCAAGAATTCATAAATTGAGGCATATATATATATATATATATATATATATATATATATATATATATATATATATATATATATAAGCAGGTTCATGAATTTGTAAAGGCTTATATGTGAATACATACTTATATATATTGTGAACCTTCAGTTTAATGGAATGATATGGGCAGATAGGTGTGTGTTAAAGCCAAAAGTTTGCTAAATTTTTTTTTCCTTTTTTACTTCAAATTCAAATATTTTAGTACAGAAGTAACTTTAATACAATATATGATATGAGTCTATTGCATTAAAATGCAGAAGACGGTAAAGTTTGCTAAAAGAGAGTATTTAGTTTTAGTTGCTTGCCACTCAGATATTATTTCTTAACTAAGACAGTTCTGAAAGATGAAAATATTCATAGAACACACGGTTTCTTTCGATTTCTATTTCATTTGATGTCATTTCAAGTGATGAAGATTGCAAAATCATTTAATGAATTGAATAATTATTCAGAAATTGCAGAAACACTGTCACTAACACATTATATAATATAATCATAAAATTTGTCGAATGAGGAAACATTTTCCCATCAAATCAAGGATACCAAACCTTTGCTATGCCCCACACCCCTAGGCAATGTTTGATTAATTTTCACATACCCCCACAAAAATAATATCGCATTTGAAGATGAAAAAGTCAAATTTCTAATTTTTGAACCTTATACAGAACAGTGGGTGAATAAATTGAACTCAAAACTAAATGGTTTTGACTTTGGTGCACAGAATGCAAATCTAAATTGAGCAATTTCGTGAGAAAAAAATCACAAACAGTGAAATCAATCACTATTGTGAATATAGAAATTTAATGACTTCTTTGTTCTTATTTCCCATTCATAATTTTGCCGAAGTATGGAGCTGATTGTGATCCACCGGTCTGCCTGTGGATTCAGGCAATTTCTAGATATTGTCTTGAATGACGAAAACAAACTGAATCTAGATTCACACAAGTATTTTGTTGCAAAAGGAATGAAAACACTGAGTAATTTTCCACCAAGTCTTGGGAACATATTCAGTGCTGAACATCAGAATTCCTCAAAAATCTAGCTTTCAAATTACAATTCAAGAGCTCAATTTGTCCACAAACTTATAAGATCTTCCTCCAGCTTTTCATCATCTGACATTTCCTCAAAATTTTACGAATATGACCCAAGTTGGCAACCACTGAGTTATGAAAATGAGCCTTGTGGAAAACTACTGAGTTGTTGGAATAGAGATTTCAAAACAGGAAAACAAGATATACTTTCTTTTTTTCTCGCACATCTTGAAATGCCACCTAGCACCCCATGTTGGGAACCCCTATATCAAATGAGAATAGATAAAAAAATTAAGTTTTCTGTTTTTGAGCTCAGATAAAACCAAATTTTGGAAAACTAATCTTTAATGTTGGAATTGATAACCTAATCAGGATATTGGTACAATACAATCTTTCTATATTTAAAAGCCAATACACCCATGTACTTTTAAAATGTAAATTGCCAACAGGTTATATCTAACTCGCTAGCGAGTGATCTGCAAAGACTTTTGACAGTTTTACTCATTGTTTTTTGTTTTTCTCTTATTGTTTTATTTGCTGAAAGTAGGGAAACAAATGGCAACACAGAAAATGAGTGCCACACAGCTATCTCCAAGTGAAGATCACAAAAAAAGGATTATTTCTCTTATCCAAGTAACTAAAAGTATCAAGATTTTGCAAAAAGACTCGGAGCCTAATTGAAAAACTGAAAACTAATATTAAACATCTAAAAACGATTTCTTATATTTGAATGCCACAAAAATATCTGAATTTAGATATAAAATATTCAAGTTGACAATTCTGAAAGGTAGTCTCTAAAGTATCCACTAGATCCTTACACCATTATATCAGGGTCTGTAAAATGGAGGGTTTACTGTGTATGATATTCCCAAATTCTAATTGGTTTACTCTTGGTTCTTTTCATCTCTTTCAAGACGACAGAATGTATCTAAGAAATGGACATATTTGATCCAACAGAATGAATTATAAATTGCATTGTATTATACAGAAACTTATTTGAAATGATCTTCCATGGCTACTCAGTTGATATATCATTCAATTTAGACAATGGAAATTGAATGAATAATTATAGAAAATGGGGCTGCTGCTGGAATCAAAATTGCCACTGATAAGAAGTGACTTTAATGTAGTGATGCTCTCACCATTGAGCTAAACTGTCATTAGTAATGCAAAGGCCAAATGACTGCTTTCAACTCAAATTCTCATCTTGTTTATTTTCTGTCTTTTTTTTCTTTTTCAATGTAACAGTATGTATTCAAGGAAAGAACATTAATACCATGAATGCATAGTTTGAACCTTTTGAGCTTGAAATTCTGCACATCATACATTAGATACCTACTTATATAATGAACACTTTGATTCTCTTGGTTTACTGTCTGTAACCATGGAGTCTTCCACTTAAAGTTACCAAGTTTGCTGATAAGAATATCCCCCTACCAATTTTTTGAAACAATGGACTTATCCACAAAAAAAGTTTTTTTCAAATTTTTTTTTTTTTTTTAAATGATGTAATAGAATTCATATGCAGGTAATCCTCGTTTTTTGAAAGCTCGCTTCATGTCATTTGTTTTGCTTTTTAAAAAAAGGGAAAGCAAAAACAGAATCCATCTTTTGTTTTGCTGCAAGAAATGATAAAAGCAGTGCACACTCATTTCTTCTTTCTTATGCACCCTAGTCTCCTGTACCTCCAAACACAACAACCTCCAAATCATTGGGGGTGAGGTTCTGCAGATGCTCAAAAACATTTTCAATTTGAATGAATGATAATTGCCGCTTTGCTCTATGCCATTCTGGATTACGAAAAGTTCTTATAGAAACACATTACTTTTAGATAACAGGAGAAACTTTTATATCTGTTATATATATTTTTCCATAAGATATGGATACCATATGGGAACCTCTAATAACGAAAGACAGAAAACAATAACATCAAAAACATCAAAACTGTCACCTGAGGTTTAAGGCACCTAAAAATTAGCACCTGTTGTCCACATGGACACATAGCGCAGTGGTTACAGCATCAGACAAATTAATGTAAAGTAATCTGATGGTTCTAGGCTCAATCCTAGTGTGAGACAATATAACAATACTACTAATGCTAAGAGGGGAGTACGGTCAATATACCCCGTCGGATAAATAAAGGGTTCGGTTCGTTACTTCCCCACACCTACCAGATGATGCCTGATGAAGGCCGTAGAGTGCAACGGCTGAAACATTGTATGAAAAACAACCAAGATGAGGATGGTCTGAATATCAATAGAAATAATAATAATACCACATCTCAAAAATTCAGATATACAAAGAATCTACTAGTTAGGATACATTTTCAGTTATTACTGCCTAACTAAAGGCAAAAAAAGTAACTTACACCTTTTTCCAATTTTTTGATTGAACAACCCCAGCATGGCATCCTGCCAAGAGACATTGGTTGCATGACAGTGTCAGTTGAGTGATTAACCTGACCTGTTCATTTATAAGGTTAAAAAGGAGATAAATTCCTCACAAATTGGAATCTTAACCCTGAGTTTGCTCAAGTAGAACCAAATGTCAATCTTATTTTTTTAGTTTGTTGAAGAATATTTTTCCAGTTGTTTCTTATTCACATAAATGCTGATCTTTTCCACGCTTTGAACATGAAAAGAACGCGGTGTCATTCAAATGCAGAATCTCTGACATTCATTTATCTCTGACGCATTAGGGTCTCTTCAATGAGAACCTTTTTTTTTTTTCAATGAAGCACTCGAGTTTTTTGGGAGCACACCCGAGGCAGCTTTTTCCCTTTTGAATTTTATGTGACATTCTCTGCAAGTGGGATCTATCCACATCATTGCTGTATTGAGTATTCTGTAGATACGTGCCCCAGGGTAATGCAGCAGAGATGTGTTCCCTTCAGAACATACTGCTCAAAGACACTGCCACAGAAAAGAAAAATACTGAATCTATACATGGTGACAACCATTATGTTCAGCTCAGTATGACTGTCATATATATATATATATATATATTTTTGTTCACAATGCATTTTATATGCTTAACATTATTATGACCCTGAAAGTTTGATATTGTGAGAACAAAGGAGTGCACTGTAAGTGTGCATATGTTTATATATATGTACTAGCTGAATTCCTATCCTTCAAGTTATTTGGCTTATATATATACATATATATTGAGCAGAAATGAAGGGTCCAATTTTACATAATAGTTACAACATAAATAAAACACCTAACTCTAAAATATTTAAAAATGCCTTTTCTCACAAAACTTTTAAATCTAATTTTGATTTAGGAAATTGTCTCCTTCACTTTTAACCCCTGAAAGGAGAGAAAAGTCGCTTGTTCATTTGTTGGCTTCAGCTAAGTCAAAAATCATAAATTCTCTCTCTTTCAAAAATGCTGATTCTACCGCCATTTGCAAAGGAAGATTGGATACCTCACTGACAGCTGGATGGTGAGAGGTGATCTGGACTTAGTTACTATTTCAAATTAAAACCTAGTAAGCTGACAAGGATTTTTTCCCCTTCCTCTCTTTTACCCCATATATAGGGTTAGCACGAATTGAGATGCCAAGCTCAGGCAGCCTGGTAACAAGCAATATCCATGCAGTCATGGGTGTCAAATGGCCTCACTCTGACCGCATCCTGCACATGTGGCAAACACACCCAGAAATTGAAAACCAAAATATCAAAGCTCACCAGCTGGGACATCAGAACCATGTAGGATTCAGCAGTGTTCTGTGAGGACTGACCAACTAAATAAAAAAAAAACACCTCTCCCCCTTTCAGCTACGAAACTGTCATACCCTGTCAAGGAATACATACTTAGGGTTGTTGCATGGAGAGGAAGCCAGGTAAGCACTCCACCTTCTTTTACACTGTCAGGTTAATACTCTAAGGGATAGCGGACCTCAAAAGTCAGCACTCATCAGGGATCACAGCTTAAAGCTACAGGTAGCCATACTATCCTGAATATCTGCATGTAAAAATCACAGACAGCCATATCATTCAGAGGTTCTGTTCTCAAAGTTACCGATGGTTGTACTGTCCAGGTTATCCTTCAAAGGGATAGAAAAACCCTACAGCCAGCTCAGCTTCAACCAACTGCAGATTTTTTATTTCCGATAGTCCAACCACTGGTAATCGCTACTGTCAGAATACTTTACAAAGGGTTGGCACACTCCTATTACAAATGTGCATTTGCAACAAGAAAGACACACCTGTCAAGCCTATCACCTTGGAATCCTGCTCCTATCCGTGCCATCCCAGTGGACCATATGATGTAAATCCTCGGTTTAAAGGGTGGGGTTGGCCCTGAGCAAACTGGCCTCACTTTAAAAATCCATTGCTCAGGCAAGAGGGAAAATCTGCACTAAGGCCCCCACTGTCAATAGCCCTACTGTTGTGGCAATCTCTCCCGACAATCTTTGTCCACAAAGCCAAGCTATTTAAATATTCACATTGTTTGTTTGGATCGTACGAAGTGCTGTGCTTTTTTTCTGTTTCTCTTCAAAGTGAAAGCTTCCAACAGCATTAGTAATAAATTGATAAACGATGTTCTTATTGACCTTTTGATAAATAACTTCATTTATCTAATTATCTTTCAGGAATTCCCATATCTCTCTCTTCTGCGCTCAACATGAGCACTGAAAAACTTAATTTCTTTTCTTCCTTTGCTGTATTTAATGTGAGTTCAGCTCAGTGGTTAGAATAGCTCACTGTAATTCTATTGTAAGCATTATGTTGATCTCACCAAGGAGGAGAAAATAAATATTTTAAGTCTTCATTGTTTGCTCTGATTAACAGATAAAAATTGCTACATCAGTCTTAAATATATTTCCTAAAACAAGACTAAAGAAAAAAATGGAATGATTCATTGATAAAGCAGCAAATGATGGCTGAAAGACTGAAGACTCCTTTTTCAATATGAGATTACTGATGCTGGTCTCATGATATTAATGAAAAGAGAAAAAACTTTTTTTCAAATTAACAAGGGTTTTTTTTCCAATAGATGGTCAATAAAGTCTGCAATATCAATTGGATATAATAGTGAGATCCACTTTCATTTTATTTTCATATATCTTTATGATGACAGGCCTTCCAGAAGATGCAGAAGAGATCTACCACGGAGGACTAGCGCAACTATCCAAACAATGCACACTGATCTGAATAGGGAGAATATAAAGTAGGCTTAAAGATAAACAGAATAAATACAAAAGCAATGCTAAACAATTAACTCGCCAGAAAGACGATAAGAACAGAGGATTAGGTTCTAGAAGAGTTTGACAAATATATTTACTAAGGACAGGTAATGAAAATTCGAGAAAGACCATTAAAGCAAAATAAAACTATGAATAATGATCCTTTGGAAAGCATCCAGTAAAAATTGAAGCATGTAGTATACAATGAATGCATAATACCAGTTATGACTTACGGGTGTGAAACATGTAAATTGGCAAAACAAACTGAGAGCCTAATTCGAATCACAGAGAGAACTTTGGAAAGAGCAATGCAAGGAATAACTCTAAAAAAGATCATCATGGATCAAAGAGAGGACTAGAGTGAAGGATAATATGCAAATAAATAAGCAACAAAATGGAGATGGGCTGGACACATAGCAAAGAGAGATGATAACCGATGGAGCAAAAGAATTACTGATTGGTGAAAAAAAATAGACAAATAAACAAATGGAGAGATAGAATAGAAAGGTTTGCCAGAAAGACATGGTGAAGGTTAGCGTAATTGTGGTCGTCATGGAAGGAGATGGGAAAGTCCATTGTCCAGCAGTGTATTTGTGATGGCTGGTATGTATTTATATTATTGATGGAAAAGCTTAATCAGTATGTTGGGAAAATCTCAGAAGAGTCTAGGAAATATACTCAGCTTTTTATTGCTTATGAAATCAGGCAAATAGATTCAACATTAACTTACAGAACATTTGTTCAACGCAGAAAAAAGAAATTTATGGACAAGCTAGTAGCTGGTAATAAATAATATATTGATTAAAAAAACTCAAAATGAAGCAAATCATGGCTGGAATAAGGACAGCATTATTTCTTTAATTCATGGACCACTTAAAATTACAGGTAACTGACAGAGGAATTCCTTACTGTATAGAATTCATAAAATCTATACCTCACACAAATGAATCATTATAGACTGCATACGTACCAGAGCTAATTTTTATTTTAGATTAACAAAAATTATCTAAAAGAATAGATCTTGCATCTAAAATTATCTTTAAAAAAATACCAGCACAAGATTTGAGCATTTCTGGTTCAAAAGGACCATACTGACCCCCTAAAAGCCTTTTTCTGAAAAAACAAATACAACCATTTTTAGATAGTACCTAGTGGTGTACCCATATAAATTTTCAAAGTTGTAACCACAAAAGTATGACCAGGAGTACCTGGTGATTCATTAACACAGAGACGCAGACGAGCAAAGAGGGAAGAATCTGATACCCGCTTGGCTGGTTGGTAGAGCAAGCAATTTGTTTGGCTATGGTGAATTGATTTTGGAACTCTTTTGTGAATTGAATAGAAAAACATATAGAATTCACCAAATGATCAAAGAAATATAATTTTAATCTGAAGTTATTTCCCTTTAAAATGACATTCAATTTCTTTAATGAATTCAAGAGTTAAACATCAAAAACCAAATGTAATATATTCTACAGGGTAAAAAGTCATCCCCATTCCTCTCTCTCGATCTCTCTTATGGGATGCAAAGGGAGTAAGTGTTACTGTGAGAAATTTGTTTATTTGACTGAGGCACAGGAGGGAAATATATCTTTTTTCTAGGCTCGGAAGCTCACCAGTGATTTTGAGGTATCACAATGCAGCTCTTCCTCATACTGTATATTCTCCATGTCTGTCATCTTCAGATTATGACTTTTTTCTTCTCCATGTAACCCCCCCCCCCCACCTCCCTTGTCTGGTCAGTGGTTTCAGCAGTTTATATCTACTTCCTAATTGTAAGGGTTTTTTTGCATGTAACAGAGATATTACTTTATACCTGGTTTCCAACTCTCACTTCCATGACTGAGTGTAGTATCATAAAAAGCCGGAAAAAATACTTTGATCACTGAATTATGCTGCTATATCAAATTTGAATTGCCACATGAAATGAAATCTAATCTAAGACCAATTTTTACCTCTATGGGCTTTTCTAAAAACGTCAAAAACACATTAGTCAAGCTGCAAACATAAGAAAAAGCCTTTTTAATGCAATCAAGACACACTGTGTAAGGTTCAGATCCTAGGCACCAGATCTATATAATTGTACTATAGTAAAAGACAAGTGAGCTTACCTTCTACACTTAATTTACAAAAAGAAGTCAAGTACACTCAATCCAAGAAATCTTTTGATATATTATCCTAAGAAATAACAAGTGATTACTTAGCCAAACAACATCTTCATGGCAGACAGACAATTTGGGGCAAAAAACACGTTTTTGGATATTTTTCATAATAACAAATGTATCAGACAGAATTGAATGTCCTTTAAATTTTTTTTGCATCCAAGTCTATAGCAGGCAGGACTTCCCTTAGAAGATACAGGGGCCCCTGATTAACAGTCAAAATATGCACCTTAGAATTTCAGAGAAATTATTTCTATGCCCTTTTGTATTTGATTAACATCATTTCATTCAATTACATTTGATTACAAAAAATCAAAGTATATACAGTGTAAATAAATGCTGTTCAAGAATTCAAAAGAAAATCAATAGTGTTGCTGATCTCTGTAAATCATCTACAATGTGGTGATGTGTGGGTTTGACTAGATAAGAATATACCCCATTGCAGGGTCCCCCATTGGAACCACTGATCCCATCGGCTCTGGTTGCAAAAAGCTTCTTACATCTGGAAACATCATTACTTTTGTGTGGTACGTTATGGAAAAATTCTGTTCTGACCCTGGTTGCAACCATTATAACATCTAGCTACAATTGAAGAAGTGTGTGTGTGTGTGTGTGTCTATGCACAGCGGTTACCTGACAACTGGTCATTGTACGAAGTTGACATTCACCAGAAAGCAAAGAGGGCAGTGCGGTGTCTAGTTAGATGTTTTTAGCAGTTCATAAGAAATCTAATAGAAATAAAAAAAACAATAAAAATTGTAGATCTATTATCATTGTTTACATAAATTATCTCCTTTTACTTCTGCTCTTTAGAATTATCTATATTCAGATGTAAAATATCAAAATTGGCAACATTGAAGAGAAGTGACTGAATTACATTGAAGCCTTAGTTTTGTACAGGTGATGAAAAATTAATTTACATTACAATTATGGTAAGCAAGTCTCACACCATGAAGTCTGACACCTTTCAAGCATGCAACTATGGTACAGGCATTGTCTTAGCCTACTTAATGAAAGAAATGAATAAACAGTGAGTGTCATCATTACAATTGTCTTCTTTTAGCTTCAAAAATGATTGTAAATGATAAGACATCCACAGTTAGAATATTTTTGAAAGAAAATATAAATCACTATCAATAAATCACAGTCAATAATTGAACTATCATTGCGTCAAAATTAGAAGTCATGAAAAAAAAAATTCCATCAAGCAATAAATTTGGTCAGAATAGATTCTTTTTATGACATCATGGGCATTTCCACCCGAAAATATGTATGAAAGTGTAAAAATAACATCTAGAAACATCTAAATTTTTGAGAGTCTAGATGTTATTGATAAACCCGTTAAAATAAGACTCCAAGAAGGTCCGAAAAGCTTTTTTTCCAATTGTCAAGAGAAAATTTTCAGAAGCAATTTAGTGGTGTACTGATGCCGGTTTTCAAGTTGGTAGACAAAACGGTATGGCTAGGAGCACTGGAACACAAAGACACAGAAACAAATGTATGCAAATACAAAAGAAGACTAAAACCTTGCACCATACTTGATAGCTATATTTGTTCGATTTCTTAAAAGATTAAATAAGCAGGAGCAAATAAAAAGCTTGGAAAAAAGGGAAATCAATGAATAAGTTATATTCCTTGCCTTTTGTTTGGCAGTGATCACTAAGAAGAGTTTGAATTTTTTAAATAACAAGCATGAATGTCGCTGGGCACCAACTAGGGGCCGATTTAGCATAAGCTTACAGTGTAGATCGAACTGACCATTAAAACCTTATGGGGGGGTGTTAGAAAAAACTATTTTGTTTTTTCTAAACATGATTTTCAGCCTTCATAACTCCATTGATGCAGCCTGTAGGTATCATATATACATAGCCAGACAACCTGTCAGCTTATCAACCTAATTTCTAGCAGATAATTTCTTTTTTCAAAGATAAAATTTTTCAAAAATCTCCCATTACAATTTTTATTTCTTATTAATGTCTCAATTTTTTTCTTCAAATAAATTCCTAATTTATTTTTGTTCATTTTTCCCAAATACCTTCTTTATTTCAGGAAGGTTTGAATTATCCGTGTTCATCAAAGAGTTATAAATAGTAAAAACTGAAATTCCTTTCTACCAAAGCAGAGATAACCATCATTGAGATGTGAGTTATTTGTAACTATGGAAGTCTTTAGTCAGTCAGACAGTTGGGGAATCACTGAAAACTGGAGAGACCTATGTTGATACTTTTGGTGACAGTGCGTATTGATAGTTTCTAATCAAACGGAAAAATAAAACCATATCCAAAGTAATAACTACTATTGATGAAAATAAAAGTTAGAAATAAAAAGCCGAATAAATTCTAAAAATGAGATCACATTGAAAGCAAATAAGTGAAACAAAAAGTATGTGAATCAATCAAGAAAAATCAAAAATTCATACATAAAAGAAGAAAAATTTATAAGGAAAATACAAATTACATTCAAAGAATTACAAAAAATAAAGAAATAAAATTTGAAATTTTTAAAAATCAAGCACTTAAAAAGGATTCCAGTCGACTTTAAAAAAATAAACAAATAAATAAAAAATAATTGCAAGAAATTGCAAAAATGTAAAAAAGAGAAGTTTAAATAATCTAATCAACATTCCTTGGAAGATGCAAACAACCTTATTTTCAACAAATAATCTTTTTTTTTTCAAATGAAACAATTTTTTAAAAATTTCCTATTAGAATTTCTTTTTTTATTCATATTTCAATTTTTTTATCTTTTTTTCAAATGAATTCCTAATTTATTTTTTGTTCATTTGTTATTTTCTCAAGTGCCTTCTCCATTTCATGAAAGTTTGAATTATCCGTGTTCATCAAAGAGTTATAAATTGCGAAAACTGAAATTCCTTCCTACCCCTGCATGGGTAACTGTCATCAAGATGGGGGTTATTTGTTGCTATGGAAGTCCTTAGTCAGTAGGGGAATAGCTGTCACAGCAAATTGGGAACGATGGAGAAGCTTTATCATAAAATGAATGTCATTGTTTGGATTAGGATTTCTTTTTGTCTTTATTTCTTGTTAGAAACAGTCATCAAAATTGTCAAGGAAGGTTTCTTCAGTTTTCAAGTTGGTTCGGCTGGATGGATGGTTGGCTATGAATGTATCATGTGTACCAGCCACCCTAACCTAGCTAGAGAGCTGAAAATTTAAATATTCTTTCATCATTATGTCTACAAAAAACATTTTTGTAATTTTTTTTTTAAAAATCTCCCCATACATATGGTTTTAGTTTGGGGTTCAATTTGCAATGTAGGCTTATGTGAAATCGATCCCCTAGTTTGTGCCCAGCAGAATTCATCTTTGATTTTGCAAAATTCAATTTTTTTTAGTGAGCAGTGCCTGAACAAGAAGCCAAGGAAGCAACTTATTCAAAAATATAGCAGGTCTGCTTCGTCACCAGATAAAAACTGTCACATGACCAACTTTTTTGGCAGTATGTTGTGTTTGCAGGTGATCAATTAAAAAAATAGAGTGAAAGGGGGATCAATGAATAAGTTGATTCTCTCACATTTTGTTGGGCAGTGATCACTAAAAAGTCCAAATTTTCTAAAAACGAGCAACCAAAGGACCAATTTAGGATAAACTTACATTGCAAAGAGAGCCCTCCATTAAAGACCTGTTTGGTTGAGAAGCTTTAAAATAACTAATAGACATTTTTTGAAGACATTATAAAGAGAATATGTTTAAATTTCCGGCCCTGTAGCTTCATTGGTGAGGCCTGTATGCATGACATGTGTAGACCTAGCCAGCCAGCCAGCCAGCTAGCCTACCTGAATCACTTGAAAACTGAAGAAACCTACATTGATAGTTTTGGTTGACGGTTTCTAAAACACACTACCAGAGAGATTAAGAGGTAGGTGGGTGAGATAGAAAGAGGAAAAGAAATCAGAACCAAGAGAGTTTCTAAAGAATCAAAATGGCTAAAAAGTAATCAAAAAAATGCTAAGATCAAATAATAAGAAAAGCATAGAAACAGGGAATATATATATATATATATATATATATATATATATATATTGAGGTATAACTTGATTAGTACGATTAATTCATTCCAAAATCAGACACAGTTACCAAAAACTGTAAACATAGGTTTCTTAAAACCACACTGGTGGATCTTGAGGGCTGAAATCTTTAAAATGTACTTTTATTTATTTTCTGAATTCCTACCCACCCAAACAAATAACTTTTGATGGGAAGGAGGCTCAATTTGCAATCTAAGTTCATGTTGGATTAGTTCTTTGTGTGTCTGGGCTTGTTTTTGAAAATTAAGACTGTTTAGTAATCAAAGAAAAGGTGAGAGTAGTAACTTATTCATTGATCATGCTTTTTCCAATTCTTTAACTGATCATCCCCAACATGGTATGCTGCAAAAAAAACAATGGTAACATTGTTTCAAGACACGATCATCAGACAAAGAGACCATTGGTTTTAATAGGAATTAGTTGTGGGATCAAACAGTCTCCCATATGGTTAGTTTTATCACTATAATGACAGTTTGAGCAGCAGAGAATTTGAATTTTATAGTTGCCGTCACATCTCCCCTGAGCTACCTGCTGGTCAGAGAGTGATTGGAGAGATAGACAAGCAATCAAGTCAGAGACTAAGGCTAGTGGGAGATGATATGTATCACTCCCACATATCACTTGTTGAAGGATGGAAGAGTGAACAGCCAACTATGAACGATAATAGAGTTTTAGATACACGATGCTAGTCTCCATGGTTTGTTGTGGGAATTCTACTTTCAATGTTCTTACCTTTGTCAGTTTTGAATGAAGGAGAAGAAAATTAGCATTCCAAGGGAAATTATGAATCACCATCACAACTCATAAATGCTGCTTTCAACTTAATGAATACAGCAGTGGTGGTCATAAAAATGAGTTACCTTGATGAAAATACTTCCAGTATTGCTTGAAGCATAAAATCATGATTGAAAAAACAGGTTTGTTAAATCTCTTGATAGAGTAATCAATTAAAAAAGTTGGAAAAGGGGTGATCGATGAATTAACTACTTTTAGTAAAAATTTAGAAAAAGAAAAGTGTGATTGCTGCTGGACACAAACTAAGGGACTAATTTGGCGTAAACTTTCATTTTGGTGAGGCGTTCAAAAATCAGAAAAAAATATTTTCCTTGCTTATTGAGGCGTGTTTGTGCACCAAATTTCAAGTTTTTACAATGAATGGTTAGGGCTGGGTGAAGCCCGTATGGATAGATTGATTGATACAAATAAATGTCAGAACACATGAATAACTTTAACCCAGGAAGAAAATGGAATGAAAGAAGTGGGAAGGTGAAAAGGAAAAAACTGAAAGAAGATAAGTTTAAGAAAATTGGAAAAGAGAGCAAATTAATAGGAAAATTTTCCATCGAGACTTTGATAGATTATTTCATATAAAAAAAAAGGTGATTTTTTGGCTGATATAGGAAAAGAGACAGTGTAATATAGGTTTAGTTTCATCAGGGAGAAAAGAATATTTATGTCTTTTTTTACAGACCATCTTGTATGATATACAATATATATCATACAAGATGAATTGTAAAAAAAAAAGATTCTCAATTTTGGAAGCCTTAGTTATTAAAAAGAGGAATCTTCTTCGGCCAAGGTCAGGAGAGTTTTGGTCAGGGAGCAATTGAAACCCCTCCCAGTTGAAAATTCAGACTTCCCACCACACTCAATGTATCAACCCACTAATAATCAAGTCAAATATACCATGGTCAAAATGATTATATAATTTTTGAAGACCTTGAAAATGGCTAGATGTTTAGTCAAAAGCGCCAGCTATGATAACACTTTTGTATAAATATTGCACTCAGTGAATCCAAACATAAATTCTTTTCAGTCGTATTTAACTGGGTATGTATAAATGATTACGGCCCAAATATATATATATATATATATATATATATATATATACCTATGTGTGTTATTGAGAAATAGATGAATTATCCAACGGAGTGATAATGAATTGCAGTATATCATATTGAACCTCTTTGAAATGAGCTCTCATTATTACTAGATAAATGTATCATTTGGCTTACACAACACAGACAAAATAAATAACTAAAGAAAATGGGGGCGCTGCAGGAATTGAACCAGTCACTGATAGAGTTACCACTTCAAGTGAAGGTACTAGTTTTCCATTCTAGGGTTCAATAAATCTAAGTGAAAAAGCACTTGAAATATTTTAAATGGATAATGTAATTGTCCAAATACTTCTCTCCCCTAATATATATATATATATATATATATATATATATATATATATATATATATATATATATATATATTAAGAAATGGATATATGATCCAGCAGAATGATTATAAATTGCATTATATTATACAGAAACTTATTTGGAATGATCTCCCATCATCACATTGTACTCTTACCACTGAGATGAACAGTTGCCGGTAATGCAAAGGCAGAAATAACTGTTTTTAACCCCAGGTTAGACTCCTGCTGCAGCCACATTTTCTGTAATTGTTTAGTTTATTTACATTGTCTGGGATAAGTGAAGCATTAAGCATATAATGACGGGAGATCATTTCAAATAAGTTTCTATATGATATAATACAATCTACAATCACATAGATATATATAAAAGAGGTAAGTAAAAAGTAAGGAAAAGCCACACGCATGTATTTGCATGTACATATGTGCTTGTTGGTTAGAGCGCATATGACATGTTTGTATTCGTGTACACCAATGTATCCATCTCATATAAGGCTGCATGCAAATATATTTTCTCCACATGTGCACAGGATGTGCATGTATTTCTGCACCTCCAATGTAGATGTAGGCTCAGGTGTGTATGCTTATATGTGCACATGTCTATGCATATACATATATATATATATATATATATACATGGCTATGCAGCCTGGAGGAGGTTTATGTAGGTGTGCCTAAATGAATTCACCTCATCTAGAAGCAAATGATTCCCTCTACCTCCTGAGAGAGGACACTACCATACTAGAAATATAAAGACCATTCCTTTATAAGTACGTGTTTCCAAGGCTGTATATATCTCAGGCTTTTTTTCCCCATCTGTCATAACTATAAAATCTATCATTATTAGAATTATCTGTATACACTAATCATCCACCAATTTATGATTAAAACTTTAAATTCTGTTCTTGTATAAACATGTGTTTGTATATCTATATATGATATGCGAATGCACATGTATGTTCATTAGTGCATGATAGGCAGGGGAGGGCTTTTTTTTTGTATATACGCTCTATCATTCCTGATAGGCTCAAGAACCCTGGAGGGACCCTACTTACCATTCCCTAATCTCGAGGACTTCATCCACACTGACCCCACTGTGATATTTAAAATGAACTATGCAACGGATGACAAATCAATCACAGGATCCTTATACCCATCACTCTAAAGGCACTCATTTGTCTCCTGATAATCTCAATGAAAATGCTCAAATAGATCTTTTCTGTGAGCAGAGAAATAGAATAATCAACACAAACCCTTTTCGCAAAATATCCAAGTTATCAAATATTGAATACTCTCCAACCAGATAAAATCAGCATCTACCAGCTCCAAAAAGCTAGTAAACTACTCATCCTATTCAACTTATGCCTAAAACAGAGTGAAGTCCAAGAAGACTGGAACAATGCAATCATAATGCTATTACTTAAGAAAGAGAACCCAAAATATCTAAGCAACTATAGGCCAATACGCCTATTTAACTTCAAACTTTTCACTAAAGTGATCACCAATCGAATCACCAGCCACAAGAACAGGCTTGATTCAGAAAAGGCCACTCAACCATTAACCATATATATCAACACAGCAGTTAATTTACAAAGCTGCAGTAAAACAAAAGTCATATAAAACAAATATGCTGAGGGCAAAGACACAACAATCAAAATCAAAGATACAGATCTGAAAAAAGCAGATCACAAGATTTACCTAGGACATGGAATCTCCATGAAATCCCCAAAAGAAGAAAAAACAAGCGAAGAATCACTTTAGGTTGGCAAGTTTTTGGTAGAGCAAGCTCAACTTTCAAGAATAAGAAAATCCTATTAACCTTTAAAAGATGGGTCTAAAACTGGTGCATCCTTCCAATAATCACCTCTGGAGCTGAAATATGAAACATAATGAAAAGATTGACCCTCAAACTGAGATCAATGCAATGTACACATGAAAGAATCATAGTCAGCATCACATGTAGAGATTACAAGACAGAGCAGAATATTAGAGGAAAAACACAGAGTCAGGGATACTATAGAATCCATTAGAAAATCCAAATGGCAATGGGCTGGTCATGATACAAGAATTCCAGACAACCAATGGACATCATAAGTCACAACGTGGATTCCCAGAGATCATAGGCAAAACTATGGACAGCAAAGTATGAGATGGCATGACAAACTAGATAAGATCAGATAATGTTTGCTCTGTAATGCCCATGACGGTGAGATCTAGGGAAGGTCCATTTCCAATGATGGATGCTAAAAAGCTACTGCTGCAGATGACGATAAAGAAAAAATTACTCTAGAAATGTTATTGAAAAAAAAAAAATGGAGGTATAGACTTTTCTGAACATGCAATATAAACTTTTGGAATGTTCCAGCACTATGGCATGATGCCATCACTGTCATCATTAACTACTTCACCATCTTGCAATGAGTTTGTCATTGTTAAAGGGAGGGAGCTCTCAACCAAACAAAAGAATGAAGTAATTAAGTAACATAATGAGGGTTTGAGCTATAGGGCCATTGCCAAGTTGTTAAATATCCCTGTCAGTATCATTGGATCAATTATTCTGAAGTGGAGGAAATTTTGCACCGTCAGAAACTTTCTTGAACTGACAGTTCATGGAAAATTTCCTCATAAGAAACTCGAAAAATGCTATGATAAGTCAAAGTGAATCCAATGGTGACTTGAAAGGAAATCCAAGATGGTTTAAAAGCAGCAGGTACATCAGTTACTAAAAGAACTATTAGTAATGAACTGCACAGGAATGGTTTTGAATCCCATACCTCACAAAAAACATGTTTGTAGAAAAAAAAAAGCCACAGGATCCTCAGATGAAGTCTGCTTGTGAGCCTTTAGAGAAGCCATATCATTTTTGACGGATTATTCCTTGATCAGATGAAACTAAAATTGAACTTTTTGCTCTCAACCTAGCTTACCATGCATGGAGAAAAGATGGATGTGCCTATTTTTGAAAAAGGTTCCATCTCCACAGAGAAGCATGGAGGTGGAAGTATCATGGTTTGGGATTGTTTCTCTTTCACTAGTATAGGGACACATGGAGTGATTAAATGAACCATGAATGGGGTGATTCATCAGAGCATTTTGGAAGCTAATTTGATATTTTTGGTGCAACAGCTAGAATTTGAAGAAGTTTGAATCTTTCAACAAGATGATGATCCAAAGCATATAGCTAAATTAACTTGCAAATGGTTTGATCAGCACAATGTAAGGATGTTTCAGTGACTCAGTTAATCTCCCGATTTGAATCCATTTGAAAATTAATGGTGAAGCTTCAAAGACTGAATTAGGGGTTCCCCCAAGCAATTGACAATTTGAAGGTCATTTGCAGGGAAGTATGGATCAAGATTTCAAAAACGTCGCAAAATATGAAATCAATACGTCCAAATACTTTTTCCATCATTACTTTTGTTTATGTTCTATTCTGCATTTTCTTTCTTAGTAATCGTTGATTTTATATCCAAATACATCATAGATATAAATTCAAAGTAAATGTGAGCATTGGAAATATAGTAAATTGTTATTTTTCAAATGTCCAAATAATTCTCTTCTCCCACTGTGTATATAGATGCATGTGTGCAGTTGGATGTATGTATGTGTAGAAGTATGATGAGAGGGGATATTTATATATATATATATATATATATATATATATATATATCCATTTCACAAAAATAATCACAAACAATTAGAAATCAACTAAGCAAGCTTCAGAAATGGATATTCAACAATAGACCACCTGCATATAACAAATCAACAAATTAAATAGTCATTAGAATACAATAAACCACTTTGTTTGGCCCTTGTAGATCATCAAAGAGCATTTGACTGGGTAGAATATATAGCAACAATGTATAAAGAAGCTATTAATAAGGATTACCTACGAGTCATTAAGAAGATATATGAGAATGGTACCACATTAAAGATAGAAAAAGGAGTGAGATAAAAAAAGATACAATATCACCTACGCTAATTACAGCCTTAACATCTTTCAGAAAACTGACTGGAATGGGTATAAACATAGATGGAAAATATTTGAACCACTTGAAGTTTACTGGTGATATTTCCATGATGTCAGAAGCATTGGATGAATTACAAAACATGTTGTCCGATCTAAATAGGGAAAGTAAAAAAGTAGGCTTGAAGATAAACTGATTAAAGACAAAAGTAATATTCAATGATTAATTCCCCCAAAAGAGCATAAGAATAAAGGGCAAGGTTTTCGAAAAGGTAAGAAATATGTTTATGTAGGATAGGTAATGAAGTTGGTGGAAGACCATGAAAGCAAAACAAAAACGGTACATAATGATTGTCTGGAAATCATTATATATATAAATTGGTATTGACACATATTGAAGAACACTTTGCCAATGTGCTTGAAGCATAGGGCATCCAATAAACGTATATTACCAGCAATAACTTATGAATGCAAAACACAGAAATTTTTTTAAGAGTACACAGAGAGCAATGGAAAGAGCAGTGCTAGGCATAACTCTAAAAGATTGAAAAAATCAACATGGATCAGCTAGAAGATAAATAATTAAGCAACAAAATGTTAATGGGATGGATACTTAGCAAGAAGAGATGACAATAGCTGAACCAAAAGAATAACCGGTCGATACCCACGGAACAGTAGGAAAAGACCAGACCCAAGCTGGAGAGATGAGATAGATAAGATTGCCAGTAAGATGTTGCTGAGGTTAGCACAATCACAGTCAGCATAGAAGGAAATTGGAAAGGCCATTGCCCAGCGGTGGACTTGTGATCACTGATGATGATGGTAATGATGATGATCAATTAAAGACAGAGAAAGAAAACAGAAAAGAAAATAACGTACAATTATCCAAGAATTGAAAATATAGTTTCTCTATGTTTACGACGGGAGGTGAAAAAAGAGAGACTGTGAGGAGATAAACAGGTGGATGAGAGACAACGTAATGAAAAAAAATCATTGACAAAAACTTATACATAAGAAGAGAGAAAAAGTAATTTGGGAGAGCAAATTCAGTGAGGTGAGAGAGCAAGAGAGAATGGAGAGCAAGAATAAACAGAAGGATAAGAGACTGATCATGATAATATTCACTGGGGCTTTAACTAAGTGTTATTATCAAGTAATCGTATTATCTGATAACACACTTGTCAGATTCAACTCTCGATGGAGCATAAACAACCCTATTTTTACTTGAAGTACTGAAGAAATAAGGGAAAATTATTTGAATTGTGCCCTGTGGCACATCAACTACCCATCATGCCAGTGTGAGCCAGGAGTATCTTCTTCAGATAGGTGTGGCTGTTTTTAACAGGGATTGGAGGCGCAGATGTGCTTTTGAAATTATTAACAACAAAACGAATGCGTATGAGGAATGAAACGAGTGCACATGTTGATTTGTTTGCACCAACTTGTTTTTTTTTTTCCTTTTGCTGTTTGAACCTTTCTTTTTTTTTTTTTTTAACTCATTGCTCCTCACAGCTCTAACCTCCTCTGATTTTAATCCTGATTCCAATAAACAAAAACTGGCTATAACTTTCTAAATCTTTTTAATTCTCAGTTTTGTTTGAGAAAATTCAAATATTGATATCAAGGGGAATAGCTACCGATCAAAGCTACTTCCTTTCAACTTTGGGTAAATTTTTTATTCTATCTTTTATCAGAGTGAAGCAAAGATCTTCACACAGGACTGATTTGGTAAGAGGGGTCTGCACCTTTCACATTTTCGTCAAATGAAGTTGTCTTTTAGATTGTTAGATTGAGTTGGTACTAGAGAATTTTTGGCCAAAATGCAACTTTTTACACATTGAATCATAAAACGCATCCTTGGGCTAGCAACAGTTTCAGCTGTTCCTGCTTGGAAAACTGATTTCCCACACCGTTTTAAGTGCAGAGACTCCAGCTAGTCTTGACTGACTCTAAGTATGCTAAAATATTTGTATAGAGATGATAAAAAATAACTCTCCTTAAAATTCATTATAGGTACTAATAATTAATGCAAATCAGTTGTCTACCCCTTTTGTTTTTAATCAAAGGTTATCCAACCTCTAGCTTTTCGACATGATCAAAGTGTAGCATCTGCCAGAGAGAGTGTGTGTGTCAAAGACCGAGTGCGCCGGTGCAATGCGTCAGCCAATGAGGTTTCACCGAGGCTAAGCATCGGGTACCTACGGATTCCCTATCAATTACTCTGCCTAGCTGCAGGGAATACAGCACCCTGGGGCAGCACTGTTCGATTGCACTCAGTGGAACAGGTGAGGCTCATCCTGACGCTTTCATGGCGGTGGTTGCTTTGCAAACCAAAGTCGTGTCAGCTGGAGCTATTTTTCCAGGGTGTCTTCTATTTTCCCCATGTAAAGCCTTGACCTTGTGTCACATTTTGCTGTGGTTATACAGTAAATAAATAGCACCTCTAGCTCTGATCAAAGTGTAGTATCTGCTCCACGGCTTTAGCCACTTTTCATGGGAAGCTCCATTTTCCCACGTTAAGCTTGAGCTTGTGTCGCATTTCACTCATGTGGAAGTGTGAATAATTAAGCGCACCATGGCTTTACCCAAGGTGTTGGAACTGACACTTGATGTTCAAATGTACCAGACAGTGGATGGCGAGTGTGCAGGTGCAATGCTGTTGTCAATGAAGGCACACTGTGGCTGCACATTGAGAACATTTGAACTCATCCTTTGGTTCTTTTATTGGTACTTAGCCCAGCTGCAGGGAAGCTGTTTGCCTTGGGATGGTGCTGTCCCACTGCACTAAGAGGGACAGGTTGGGCTCGTTCAGACACCTTCATGACTTTGGTTATGGCGGCTGGAACTACATCTGCATATGCTCCATCCCATTTTAAACTTGACCTTCAGTCACATTTTGCTCTCATGGGAGTGCAAGTAAATAAATGCACATTGATTACACAAGCTGTGATACTGCCACAACAAAAGTGGAGCTGGAGATGTGGGCACCTAGTTAATTCCTTTTTCATTGTCATATTAATCTTTACAAACTTTGTTTCTGCTACAAGAGAGTTCCATTGTAAATTAGAAGATATTCTCTTATCTTGCTTTCCAATCCTCACTGGGGGACCAGACTAAGCTAGAATTAGTAGATGTCGATACATCAATGACACAGGGTTCTTTATAAGTATACAAGAATACCATGCATAAGAAGAATGAAATAACTATTCATGTATTGATATGGTATATCTGCCTGGGATCAGATTTAAAGCATCACTCCCCAGCTGCCATGGATCAAAGTGTAGAATCTGTATGCTCTGATGGATGTTAAGGACAGAGAAACAATGAAACAACCAGAAAAAGTCACACTATTCATATATAGATGGATTATAAGAAAAAAAAAACTCCAACAAATATTTTACGAGATGTGTCTGTTGGAAGAAGTGAAATCAAAAGACTTTGTTTTGATAAGAATCACAACTTTAAAAGGCCAAAAGGGAGAAGAGGCCATTAAAGATGTTTACAAGATTGATAATCTCAAATATCTCAGACATGCTTCTTGAGACAACAGTCTTCATGTACATCGTACATTACAATTAAGGAAATTATTGCATTTTTAACAAAATTCTCTTTTGCTGATTTTGTTCCGTAGAGACCTGGGTGAAGGAAAGTTATCATTTCAAGTCAAAGAAAAGGATTCACTCTTTAAGATCACTAGTCTTGTTCTCACAAAATACAGGATGATTAATTAGAGCAAACTTGCAGTTTTTCTATTACTTAGAAGTTACTTTTTCTCTCCATTTTGTATCAAATATTATAAAACCTTGTGAATCAATAATAGATTAAACATACATATCTGATAAAGTAGCACTCATATTGGGATTTAGTGCTGCTGGATAGGATAAAAAACAGTTGAAGAATGAAGTAAAGTTTTGTTAATATAAAGAGTCATAATCATCCAATGAATTCAGGAAATATTTGCCGGTCAAAAAAGTGACCCTTCAACAATTGAGAACGGAATAATTCATGTACTAACATGTTTCTCTTATACGCATTTTCCACTCACTCCCTCACTCAATGTTAAAAAGAAATAATTTGACAGTTATAACTAATTTGATTTATTCAAAGCAATAACAATATGATCTATGTATTAACTTCTGTTTTTCTAACATGAATTTTCCACCTTCTCGATGTTGAAAACAATGCACAATTTTTGCAAATGCTCACATTACTCGGCAAAGACAATTCCACTGTGTTTAAATCTCTACAAGCTCAACCTATGCAACTTCTTTACTCTCCAATGATTCTCAGTCAATTATCCAGACCTCATCTCAGATGGTAATGCAAACCATTCTCATTCCACATATATTCTACCATATGAGATCCCCACCCTATTTTGCCTATGGTTTTATTATATTCCTTAAGTTTGTCTTCATATATATATATATATATATATATATATATATATATATAATTTAAAGGGAGAAAAATATGTAAACATTGAAGTACACATAGTGTATTTCTCCAAATAATTGTCTATCAGATCTTTTCAGACAAAAATTGAAGGTAACAGCAAAATTTATGCTTGTATATAAACAATCAATATTTTGCTTTGTTAAGATAGCATTGATTACCTAGAAGCTTGCTTTTTATTTTTTCCGGAATCTCTAACTAGTAAGTCTGAATATTTGCTTGAATATTTCTATGCATGTAAGTGTGCACATAAATATATATATATATATATATTTCAAAATCTTGGTAACTCCTCCGCAAGTCATGTGAATGCAGAGAAATGATGCAGTTCATAACAATTTATAAAAAGATTTGACATTGGCTCTATCATCTAGGAATGATGTATTCTACAGATAAAAATGCATATTTTTCAATCTACATAGAATTGACCAAACAATACAGCTAATGGGAGAGTAGATGCAGGCAGAACCCACTCACACATATAAGCTTGTCCCGAGAGAGAGTTCACTGAAAAGTCATATCTGTTTTGGTTTGAAATCAAAGTTTGTTGAGGCAGTATTTTTGAGTCAAGGGTGAACATTCAATGCCAAATAGTTTTGGAAATTGAAGTTTTCTTATGTAGTGAAACTGAATATCATTATCACATCTTTCACTTGGGCATCTATTGAATTCTAAGAATGTATCAAATATGTAATAATCTGTTCTATAACTCCAGATTCTTTTTTCATTCAAAAACATTTTTTTCTTACACAATACATGCTTTTAATGCATGGAGAAAAATTAGTCTCTTTTTTAGTAATCCGTATCACCATCAGCCTCTCAATATACATATATAAATATATATATATATACATATATATATTTTCATAACAGGTTGTAAAGCAATACAATCAGAAAAATGCCCTAAGGGATCAAATACTTTTTCATGCAATAGTAGTTTAACACTCAAAGTAATTCAATGAACAGGTACACCAATCTGGACAGAGGAACTTTCCAGCCCTTTTTGGGTTATCTTTGGTCTCTTTGTTGAGTTTCTCATTAATGACCTCCCAGCTGGGTCCGTGAGTTTTGGCGAGACACCCTTCCTTGGCAGGTTCTCTGTGGTGCAAAAGTCTTCCTATTTTTGTTATAATGGATTTGATAGTGCTTCATGGGATGCTCAAATCTGATCTCTGCTCTCCTATTCTTTGTCCCTGCCCTTTTTAGAAAGCTCTTTGGTCTTCATGATGAAACTTGCTTGGTGGTATCCATAGCGAAACAGTGTTGCAGACTCTTCTGCCTTTCAAAGCAGGTATATATATTTTGACTGATCAGGTGACATTTAGATTGCATACTGGTGGACTCCATTCAACTTGTTATATGACATAAAATGAAGGTTATTGGTTGCACGATCTTATTTGAGGGGTTTATAGCATAGAGTTTGAATACTTATGTACACACCACTTTTCAGTTTTTTAATCTTTAAGAACAAGATTTTCCAAAATTATTACCTTACCAATTTGGACTTCTCTGTTTTGGTTCATAGCATAAATCTTCTAAAATACTCATTTGTTAGTCACTGTATATATTGTCATTACATAAAGCATTGACAAAATCAAGCCAAACTAACAACTGCTTTTAAATACAACAAGTACATTAAATTATTATATATAAATTAGAATATCTATTAATGCCGTTGAAAGTAATAAACATAATACGCCATGTTGTTCATCTAAAGTTTTTTTTCTGAGCAAGTTTCAAAAAAGCAAAAATATTTTGGGTGAGAAATTTCAAATTCTACAATGACTTTATTTCAAAATACAAATTTTTTGTTGGAGCATTTCATTTTTAATTTGCAAACAATACAATGCAAGGTACATGCACTTTGCTAATATAGGTATTTGAAATTGCATTTATTCATTTTATGTGATTCTTATTTTATATGTCTAAACTTTTAAAATGAAATGAGTCAGTAAGTAGAAAAAGCAGTATATGCTACGGGCTCTGAATTTTCAAGGGGCTCATGCGAAATATTTGCAAGCTATTGATTCCAATGTAGTGGTTCTGCTCTTATACATTTTGTATAGCACTATACTGCCTCTAACTTTTATGAATGACTGGGTGCTTCAGATTAACAATTATAGCCAATTATTAGCTTTACCTTTTAGATTCATATAAAAAAATTGTATGTTCTTATAAAGGGCAATAACTACAAATCAAAATTACTTACCTTCCCCTTTTAAAAAAGATTTTGGTCTGTTCTGTTCAATTAAAAGTTGCATTATTTTCATACTAAGAGTTCCATAGTCAATATGAGCAATATTATATGGTTCAGGAAATTAAGACTTAATTAATCAATTGATTATCTTAAAATTGCAATTACTAGGAGTATGATATCTATGAGATACATGACTCCACAAAGATCCAAACAAAACCAAGTAATACTATTGCTAATGTGTCAGATATTATTCAGCTACGTAGCAAATGAAAAAATGAATTACTTGCTATTCAAGTAAATAATCTATTCGTTCTGGTTAAGCATTTATCTGAATGTTTTTTAAATTTAGGGTTATTTCATAATATATGCATTGGCATGGCTGAGCACTGGGGAGAAGGTGCTATTTAAAAGGTGCCCCCCCCCCCGAAGCCTTTTAAACTATAGTTCACCTATTGCATTCATATTGACAATGTACAATAACAAGGATGTATCTGTACATACATGAAATGCATTAATAATAATTCAGCCTTTTGGGTTTATGTATCACCAATTAAGTGATACTTCATGTCAGTTTATCGCAAATTTTCTTTTTTCATCAAATCACTCTAAATTATCAGGGGGATGTTAAGGAACCAAGCCCCCTAGGCCCCTAAATCTTTAGCAGCACTTCCGAACATATGCTACAGGCTCCACACAAGCTTAATCTGGCCCTGAATGAAATGATTCCACTTGCTGAACTCTGGGAAATGGCCAGTGTTATAGCTAAGCTATGTTTCTACTAGTACACATAAATGAATGATTTATGTGAACTGTTGGAAACATAGCACAAAAGTTTGGAGAAAGTGAAAACGGATGATGAGAAGGAAAAAATGAAAGAGGAGAGAAGAAACTTTTGCTTTCTACGGAATTGATTGACGAGAAATCTTGGAACTTCCTCAGGGACCAAAGTTTGAAACCCATCAAAGTTGATTTGACATTTTATCCTTGCAAAGTCAATAAAAGTTGGTGGAAATGATCAAAGTGGTCTCGGATAGGATAAGTCATCACTCTAACCTTCTCTTACTATTCAATTCATTTTCATTTTGAAGACAAAGAAAGAAGAGACTTTCAGTTGCCTTCTGGTATCTTGGTGTAGATGGGAGTGTATTTGGAACAGAACCTACAGCTACTAAGTTCCAAGCTCATCAAGGTTAACTTGAGTTTTAATGATACCAAGAACAGTAAAAAAAAAAATAAAGCTTGCTATCACAGTCAATAATTGACCAACTGTAGCGTCAAAATTTGAAATCATGTAAAACAATTCTATCGAGAAATAAAAACGGTCAGAATGAGTCCTGTTTATGACCTCACTGGCATTTTCCACCGGAAAAAATCCAAAATAAAGTCAAAAAACCAATCTAGAAATATTCATAATCAATTAATAAACCGGTCAATGAAATTTTTCTTCATTGAATTTAAAAAAAACATTTTTAGGAAGGGTCTTGTGGAGTAATAGTGCCAATTTCAAGTCTGTAAACAAAACAGTATGGCCAGGAGTGCTGGAAAGCACAAACAGATGCTCATGTGAAACAGAAAGATACCTTCACCATCCACGGCTATTAGGAAATAAAGATCCATTAAATTACAGGCAGAAACCAAGAAAAGATTCACAATATTTTTTTTCCAATCTACAGGTCACACCAATGGAGCAAGAGGGCTGAAAATTCAAACATTCTTATTACGTCTACCAAAAACCATTGTTTTTGCTTTTTGAAAGTTCACTACCAAAATAAGTTTTTAAGGGACGGGGTTCAACTCACAATGTAAGTTTATGCTAAATTGATCCAATAGAGTCTTGTAGTGTTCATTCTTGTTTTTCTTAGGAAATTCAGACTCTTCAGTGATCATTGCCTGTACAGAAGTTGAGTCAATAAACTTATTTATTGATTGGCCCTCTCTTGAATTTTTCAATTGATCACCTCTGACATAACATGCAGCCATAAAAACATAGGTCAGGAGATAGTTCCTATTGAGCGACTAACCTGACCTGTTTGTTTACTATATCAGCAGTACTTACTGCAGTAAAATTAGTAGTAATCTAATTAGACACAACTACACAGAGACTATTAGAGATACACAGTTAGGTTGATACAATGGAATTAACACCTACTCTTTATATAAAGTGAAGCACTGTTATGATCAAAAGTAGATAATGGTGAATTGTAACCACTCAACCAGAATCAAGTGAGATAGTCTTCATTGTTATTTTTCATACCAGGTCAGTGAAACACATTATCAGTGATGGAAATGCCCGGGGATCGCAGAAAGATTTGTCAGGGATGAGCAAAGTGAATGAATACAACCTGGTGGTCCAGGGTACTGCAAGGCCCCCCATAGGTAATTTTTCTAAATATGGCCAATACTGAGTTCATTTTGAACGTTGAATTTGAGAAATAGTTGTATGCTGTATTCCCGGATACCCACTTTCAACTCATTTCTACGACTGCTCTGTTCTAAAGATTTACTGAGATGAGAAATTTGATTTGAATCTCAGAGAAGGAAAATGTTTGAGTTCCAAAGACAACAGGAAAATTTTGGAAATACACAAGGGTAAAATTTAGTTTTTCCAAGAGAATCATAAACAGTATTAAGCCATTGACAAGATTTTAGTTTGAAGAAAGAACGAGTCTGCACAGGTACCAGAACTAATTATCTGAAAATTTATAAGAAATTAACCAAAAAAAATAGATCATCTATCTAAGATTATCAAAAATAAAAATAAAAGCTCAGAATATGGGCGTTGTTGGTCCAAAATGATCATGGAGACCCAGAAAACCACTTTTTCGAAAAAACAAAAATTGTTTTGAGATGGTGTCTAGTTGTGCACTCATGACAATTTTCAAGTTTGTAGCCCCAAAAATGTGACCAGGAGAGCCCAGACCTTCAGGCACACTAACACACAAAAAAGAATAACCTGTTGCCCATTTGGCTGGTTGGTCAGGCAGGCCATTTATGGGGCTATGGTGATTCAATAATAAAAAAAAATAAGTTATTTAGCAACTCCTCTAAAAATGCATAGGTAGAATCAACATATTCCAAAAATGTTTTATTCATGTATACTGCAAAAGGTTTGTATAAGAAGCAAAAGCCTGAATTGAGAGTTTGCATTACACACTATCATATTATTTTGATAGATAAAAACCATCAACCAAAACTGTTACCAAAAATGTCAACGTGGATTTCTTTAGTTTTCAAGTGGGTCTTGCTAGCTGGCTATGTATGTATATATATATGTATGTATCACACTTCAGGGAAACTGAGACACAGTGGATCATGGGACTTGGTGAATCAATGATTATTTTTTACAAATGCAAATACATGACACGACAGCTGAACTACTTCCTTTTCTCGTGTCAACACATCTGCTATCTTGTTTTGTGAAAGACTAGCCTGTTTGAGCATTGCTGTATGAAGTGCAAGCTAAGGGATATGATTGTAAGCCAAAAGTAATATTCAAAGGTGCTTTTATTTCATATAGCCACAAATATCTAAAATTTTCAAATTGTGCTGTGTGAGATGAAATCAAGATCATACTGGAATTATTTCCTGTCCAAACTGCAATCACTGTGCTTGCTCATTAGAGATGTGTAAGGTTACCTTTGTCAATGATATGTGTGAGGCATAGGAAATCAGAGCTCAGTGGATCATTTCTTCCAATCAAAAATGATCAATTCATTTGATGTAATTTACTTGGAAACAAAAGGAGCATTTATATTTTATTTCGGTATCATTGTTTTTTACTTTTCTTAGATTGTTTTTAAGACTGTATGAATGGGATTTCATTTTCAATATTTCCTCTAATGTGCCAAACTTTTGCCAGTGAGTGTTTCAAAGATATTTTTTGATCACTTTTTGCAGCATAGTCTACAGTTCGAGAGTACTTTAACAAGATGTTTCATTGGTTTCACTCTGGGACTTCTTTGAATCATTCACTCTTATATTGATTCACTGTTCTCCAGGATATGATTTACTTGTTGGTTACATAACAGTTTCTATTCAGCGACAAACCAAATTTATCAATTTCAATTTTCAAAACTTAAATGTTCAAAAAATAAAAGATTGTCCATCTTTATAAGTTCAAATCCACTTTTTACCTCTCAACACTTGTAATACTTTAGAATATCAAGACCAGATTCGTAGTGATACTGACCTTTCAATACATCAGTAAGGACTAAAAGTGAGGATATGGAGCTCCTTCACTTTATATATCAAATAGTTCTAGAAGAATTTTTCAAATTTATCAATTGATCACCCTCAACACAGCATGCTGCCAAAAGACATTTGTTGTATGATGGTTTCTATTGAGTGACTAACCAGATCTTTTACATTTTTTGTATCAAGGAAGTAGTAGCTATGTACCATGGTTTCGCTCTTATGTAATCCACCTTATAAATGCCCAACTCATAAATACAAAAAGCTTGATTTGAATAACTTTTAATCATTCGTCAACCATATCATCAGCATTTAAGTGTTCGTTGTCCAACGTAGACCCTCCCCAAGATTCACTAAACCTATCATGGATGGCATGGGGCCAATACTTTCTGAGCTTGTCTAGTTTTTCACGCCATCCCATATTTTGTCGCCCACAGCTTTTTTATACAGTATTCTGTGGATCCATGCTGTGAGCTATGATGCCTACCGGTTATCTGCCATTCTTGCAACATGACAAGCTCATTGATATTTTTTGTTTGTTTGATTCAATGATATTTCTGACTGCTTTCCCTTTAAAATGCTAAGCTGTCTTGCGATCACCATGTTTCAGCTCAACTGGCATCTAAGAAACAGCCATACCACATTTGCAGTGAGCAAATGGTTTCTCATGAAATCCTCATGTTTACTCGTCTTAATCAACCAGATTCAGCCAACTCCAGTGTTTATAACTTTCTAAATGTGTCTTCTAAAAAATATGATTTAAGGAAACAAATTCAGTAAAAGAAGAAAAGTAGTATTTTTGAAAATGAATTTATTATACAAGAGAGATAATTTCTTTGGGTGGGGACTGCATAATGCAGAAAAGTAAAATACATTCACATTTTTCCAAGTAAAAATTCGGTTCTGAAATATGAAAATGAATAGATATAGTGGAAAATCATTTTAATGAAACTACTTTAAACTCTAATTTGAACTAGCTGATATTGGAAAGGTCAACTATTTTAAAACTAAATCTTTGGACAAAGAACTTGGTGACTCTAAACTGAAGTAATTAAATAAGAACAATGTCTCAAAGCAAATACACAGGTTTCCTTCCTTCTATTAGCAAGAGAAATGTTATTTTTCAATGGCTTGTTTTTTCCTCATTACTGCATTGATACAAATAAAAAGAATATAAAGTAAAAAAAAACATCAGAAAAAACAAAATGATAAAGTGGAAAAGAAAATTATGATATTGGTTTTTGAAAATACCATCTGGAGAGGGAGAGAGACAGAGGGAGGGGCTGAGGGAAAAGACTATTTTTTCCTGGTCAGTAAAATAAAATTAATAAAATGCACTGACCCATCAAAATCAA
>OY735203.1:4953849-5103849 GCA_963457665.1 Thysanoteuthis rhombus | reverse complement strand
GCCAAATTTTACAATTATTCAAATATTACAGCTGCTTGTTTATAATAATGATAATAATGATCAATTTGAATGGAAAAATTTCTTGCCTTAAAATATTACAGATTTTCATTATTGAACAACCCTAGCCATCAAAGATGGCAATGGGTTCTATCCAGTTTCATATAAACATGTATATAAAAGTTTGTTTGTTCCAGTACTCCTGGCCATATCATTTTGTCTATGGACTCTAAAATAGTCATCAGTAATCCACTAGACCCCTTCTAAAAATGGGTCTTTTGATTTTGGGAAAAAAAAACATTTTTTACCCTTTTGAGGCCTTAATTTGACAAGTTTATCAGTAACATCTAGATTCTCCAGAATATAGATGTTTTTAGATGTTTTTTTTACTCAGATATTTACTTACGGGAAATGTGAGTTTATTCCAACCATATTTATTGTTTGATGAAAATTTTTACATGACTTTAAATTTTGGCACGATGGTTGTTCTATTAATGACAACGATGCTGAGTTATTCTTGTTATTTTCCTGTTATTTTTAGAGCAGCTGGCATTTGTTTGCTGACAAAATTTGGAGTTTTTTTTCTTCTTATAATCAAATAAACTAAAACTCTTATAAGATATTCAGTGTTGCACTCTGTGACATTGAGTCCATAAGGAAGATTGTTTCCTTTCATTACTGTAAATTTGTAAGGCTTTTTTTCTTCTGACATCAAGGTTACAACAAAGCTCGTTAATGTATGTTTTTAATTATCTCTGGGAAATCTTCCAACAGCTTTTGATCATAAAGGTGCAGTGTACTGAATGCTGTGTGTCGAGGATACTTGGTGAAAATTCATACAATTTTATATCACTCGAATGACAGTTCTATTGAAATCTTTCTATGTCAAGTTTTGTTAGTATCAGTACTGAGCCTGCTCGTTGGCTAGATACTTGCATGTTTGCCTCTTGTGGCCATAGCAGTCAAAGTAGATAGGACCTTCTACAGGGAAGATCGACACATCACAATCTTTTTCCCTCCCAAAGTACTTCAACTGACTCATAAAATCTCCAATATCTATATGCCGTAAATATTCCTCTGATAGGCGTCCTCCATTATAATGCAGTTTGTTTCGCAGGGTTGTGATGCGGTTGGCTTTCTTGGATTCCAAAGCGCTATAATGGAGCAAGTCTGTGAAAAGAGGAATTGGTTACCTCAAATCAGATGATACTCAAAATTTGAGAGATTTTGTGGAACACAAAGAGAACATAGTTTTTTATTTCCAGGTAAAGTCATTTCAAGATCTCACAAAAAATTTTTCATACTTAATGGGAAAAAAACATTCAAAGTATCTCCTCACACTGAGATAGAATTTAGAAAAGAACCATGTTACCATTGAATTCATCATCAGCAGCCTTTTAGCTGCTGTCGCTGAATATAGACCTTCCCCAAGATTTGCCGTACCTCTTTATTGTTGACACCTCAGAGCAAGTACTTTCCATACCTACCTAGTTCATCACCAACATGGAATGATTCTTCACTTGATTTCTTCTTCTTTTGTGGATTTCATGGAGAAGCATTGTCTTAGATATAGTGATCTACTTTCTCTAGTTCTGCATTTTAGATTTTGATTGATATGTCTTTGTCTCCAACATATCCATTGTACATGACATTTGTTTTCTGAAGCTCATGTGGAGACTAATTCTTGCTTTCTTTGTTCAGCAAAGGTTATGATGGTTCTCGGCGAAAAGAATGATGTCATCCGCAAATCTGAGGTTGTTTAGGTATTTGCCGTCTATTCTGATTCCTATATTTTCCTGATCTATGTTCATGGAGATCATCTTGAGGCAAGCTGTGAAGAGTTTTGGGCTGAGATGGTATCTCCTTGTCTTTTTCAAACTGGACATCTTCATGTAGCCTGTTGTGTCAGCAGATATATTGCAATAATCTGACATATCCTGGGTCTATGCTTTGTTGAATGGGAATTTTCACTGAATCAAAGGCTCTCTTGAAATCAACAAATGCTGCAGTGACTGGCATTTTATATTCTGCAGCTTTCTCTTTTAGTTGATATACCGAATGGAGGTGGTCAATAGTTGGATAGTTTTTGTAAAACCAGCTTGTTCCCATGGTTGGTTTTCATCTAGTGCTTAGGTGATTTGGTTGGTGATCAATTTCATGAAAAGTTAGTATATGCTGTCCATATTATTCTGCATTTGTTGAAGAACTTCTTTGAGAAAGAAAAAAATGACTTTATATTGCATTCCTCATTCTTTTTTTTTAGTCTTACTTTTTTTCCTGTTCCTCAAAATTAAAATAAGTTTCAAGGAAAGCGACTTGAGAAAATTTTATCCATAAAAATGTGGAATTGAAAACTTCTAATATGGTCTCTGATAAATGAAAACAACATTAGATCAATTCCAGCTTCTATAGATTACTTTGAAAAGGGATATATACAAAGTACGTAATGAGAAAGGAGAAGATCTTGTAAACTTTGCAATGGCTAATGGATTCAATGAACACCTTCTTCAAGAAAGGATCCAATAGGAAATGGACTTAGAAGACCCCCAATCAGGAAACAAAGAACAAAATAGTCTTCATCCTAATAGACAAAAACGATATCGTCAAGGACATCAAAGTTCTGAATCAAGTCAATGTAAGCAGCGACCACAGAATGGTATGATGTAAAATACAAGTAAACACCAACAAAGAACACAGGAAAATGTTCCACATAAAACTGCAACCTCTAAACATACCAAAAGAGAACGCTCGATCTTTCAAGCTCAAACTGGAAAATGGACTGAAAATTCTTACTGAACAAGACGACACCAACATCAGCAAACTAAACAACAAAATGACAGCATCTATAATGAAGGTTGCCAGCATATTCAAACTAATGAGCACACAACACATTAGTAAAATCTCAGATGAAACCAGAAATCTCATGGAAAAATGCAGAAACCTCAAGCCACCGACAACAACAAGAGAGAAAATTGAAGAGGCCAAACTAAATAAATTAATCAAGAAGAAACGAAGGGAAGACCGAAGAAGATACATGACTGCAGTCATTGAATCGACTCTTGGAAGAGGTTGGTGCTTCAAAGCTATAAACAAAGGCCTCAACTCAGGATGAAATCAAATAACCAGCATATTCAAGGAAAATGGAAACCTAACAACAGACAGAGATAGGATTGTCAAACATGCCAAAGAATTTTACCAAAAACTTTATTTGTCCAAACAAGGACTACAAAACAAGATATGCAAGACGTGAGCAATCAAGTAACACAAGTAACCCCATGGGAGGTGAAAGAAGCCATTAAACAGATGAAAAAGGAAAGGCCCCTGAACCAAACAACATCACCATTGACCTACTCCGAAAAGCTGGTAAAATCATCACTAGGAAACTGGCCGTCCTCTTCAACTTGTGTCTAAAACTCAGTAAAGTCCCAGATGATTGGAATACTGATATCATAATGCTTTTATGTAAAAAAGGGAACCCAAATGACCTCAACAACTACAGACCTATAAGCCTACTCAACTGCGTATACAAACTTTTCACAAAATCATCACCAACCAAATCACAGAAATACTTGATGAAAACCAACCACGAGAGCAAGCTGGCTTTAGAAGAAGTTACTCAACCATGGACCACCTGCATTCGATAAATCAACTGAAAGAAAAAACAGCAGAATATAAATTACCAGTCACCGTAGCATTTATTGACTTCAAAAAGGCGTTTGATTCTGTAGAAATCCCTAAGGTTATGGAGGCCGTTACTCGACAAGGTGTAGATCCAGTACATGTCAAAGTGCTAAAACATATATACAATCACAGCAGCTCCTTTATCAGGCTACATAAAGACTCGGACCCCTTTCAGCTCCAGAAAGGAGTGAGACAAGGTGATACCAGCTCACCCAAACTTTTCACAGCCTACCACAAGATGATCTTCAGAAGACAAGATAGGGAGAGTAAAGGGTTAGAATAGACAGCGAGTATCTGAGCAACCTCAGATTTGCAGATGACATTGACCTTTTTGCAGAGAACCTGTATGACCTCCAACTAATGATAGATGAACTAAATGAAGAGAGCAAGAAAGTCGGCCTACACATGAACTTCAGCAAGACGAATATGATGTGCAACAACCACATCGGAGATATAAACACTGAGATCAAAATCGAAGACACAGAACTAGAGAAAGTAGATCACTACATCTACCTAGGGCAATGAATCTCCATGAGACCCACAAAAGAAGAGGAAATCAAGGGACGAATCACACTAGGATGGCAAGCCTTTGGCAGAGCAAGCTCAACCTTCAAAAATAAGAAGATCCCATTAATCCTAAAAAGAAGGGTGTATAACCAATGCATCCTCCCAATAGTCACTTATGGAGCTGAAACATGGAACCTAACCAAGAGACAGATCCACAAATTGAGAAGTATGTAACATGCACATGAGAAAATTATGCTGGTCCTCACATGGAGAGACCACAAGACAGCACAGTACATCCGGCAAAAGACAGGAGTCAGGGACATTTAATTAATCCATTAAAAAGCTCAAATGGAAAAGGGCTGGCCATGTTGCACGAATGGCGGACAACCAATGGACATTGCAACCGAGATCACATGCACAAACAAGGCCAAAGCAAAATATTAGATGGAGAGACAACCTAGACAAATTCAGAATGTACTGGCTCAGCGACGCCCATGATAGAGAAGTGTGGCAAATCCTGGGGAAGGTCTATGTCCAACGACGGATGTTGAAAAACTGATGATGATGAATGTATTTTACAGAATTCTCTTACTGTTTCATTGGTGAAAGAATTATCAATTAGAGTATTGGTAGCATGAATCAGAGTTGATATAAACTCACTTCTTATGCTTCTGCATTTGGCAACCCTCAACAAATCTAACAAAGACTCTATAGAAAGTATTCAAAGAAGAGCCGCAGGGATGGTCCCCAGCATCATACACCTGTCATGTTCAGAAAAGCCAGAAGAGCTTGACCTAGAGACACTATCCTACAGAAGAACTTGTGCTGATCTGCTGGAAATATCAGGAAATCTCAATTCTACATGGCATCAACCAAGACTGTTAGTGCAGCACTGTCCAGATAAAATCTTGCTACAACAATCCATAGGTAGTGCAACCAGATGTCATAGCAAGAAGCTACAAATTCAAACATCCACTGGGGTTAGAAAGTACTTCTCAAACAGAACTGCTTCTACCTGGAACACGCTATCAGATGCGACAGTCTCTTTTCATAGCATAACTCATCAAATATTAGGAAAGATCTCAGACACTGAATGTTTGAGTATGAATTTATGAACCAAATCCTAAACTACAGTACAACCTCATAGGTTGACCTTATCAGTCCGATATTGTCCCGCTTGAGATACGATTGCAAAAACTAATTCACAGATAGTTATTTCTTATATCCTTTTTTTGAACCACAAAGATTTTGATATGAGCAAAGCCTAATATCAGAGGATCATTGAAAACCAGATAAGATAAACTTATACTGTCTATAGTTTTGAGAAGGGCCATCAACATTTTAAAAGTTTTGGGGACAATTGAACTGCTTCTTGCTGTTTATGATGTTTCAGCCAAACTAGTCTATAGCCTTTTCAAGTTTACTATTCATTGAAGAGTTCTACTGTCAATTACAAGTGGTTAATGAATTACAAAAGTCAAGACGAGCCATTATTATTCAATGAGCCGTTCAAGCTACTGAAGTCATTCAATATGTTGCTTCAGTGGTTACAATCTATAAAGATTGTTCATTCACATCAAGGTGAGCCATATAGATGAGATAGTATGTTCTGTGCAGCTTACATTCGTGGGAATGAGCCAAGCTGGGTGATATATCAGCCAACATTTTTTTCTGTTCACCCACTTTTTCTGTGGAAAAAGGACCACACTCCTTATGAATTGTATACCTGAAGGTAGAAGAATGGATTGGTTGGAACGTAGCCCTAAAAACAGCATAAAGAAGGAGTTCAATAATATATGTAATTCACAGAAAGAATTCTGGCTGATTTTGGTAATATTTGACTCAAGACTGGAATATATCGGAAACAGCCACTGCTTATTTTCTTATGAATTGAATGTTGACTGGCTGCAAGCATATCTATTCTTGCTGACTTATATCATGTTAGTTTCATGTGAACAGATGATCTCCTTTGCAACTATCAAAATATAAGGGAGAGTAATTTGGAGAGTAAACTGAAACAGTCACTCAGTAGAAACTGTGAAGTGATCAGTATTGTTTGGCAGCATGCCATGGTAGGGATGATGAATTAAAACATTGGAATGAGAAGTGATCAATAAATACATTACCTCTCTAGCCTTTTGTTGGGCAGTAATCACTAAAAAATCTAAATTTTCATAAAGCAAGCATGTACAAACTGGGAGCCAATTTTACATAAACTTACTTTTCAAACTGATCTCCTCACTAAAACCCTGTTAAGGGTTGGTGGGGGTCTTTCTAGAAAAAACAAATGCAAAAATGATTTATGTCAACATGATAAGGAGTAAATGTGTATATTTTCAGTCATCTAGATCTATTGGTGCAACCTGTATGCCTCATACATACATTTATAGCCAGACTGACAGGAAAAGTGAAGGTGCCTATTTTGACAGTTTTGATGCCAGTTTTAGTTTACTGTTTCTAATAACAGCGCAGCTACTGACCATGATGAAAAAAATAAGTTTACCGACTCCGGGTAATTATGAAATACGTCTGTACTGTGAGGCACACAAAAAAGCCTTTTTTTTAATTTCCTCTTTGGTATTCTGAGCGTACAGTTATTTTTACATTTTCTATTTTCACAGCTCTCTGCCATTCAGTCCTTATCTTGTCTTCTTGATAACTTGATTTCATTTCGCAGCATTCGACTTCTGATATGCACTGATCCCTAAAACAGCGGGAGGACAGATTTCCCTCACTAATGAAAAATGTTCATGATTAGATTAACTGTTATGTCAATAATGATGGGGACCATTAATATCTGCACAGTTTTTTCTTGTTATTGTTGTTGGGAGTAGAAATGATAATGATGATGATAATATTATTATTAATGATAATATTAATCATGACAAATGATCGATAATGTCTAGTTAGTTTATATTCTAAATATCAAAGTTTGATGCGTGACGTTCAAATTTTGTTCCATTTTTTTTCAGCACGCACCATTAACATTTCCAAATTTGTTATGCATTTGAATTTGTTTGACAAAGATATACAATATATCAAAAATTTTCTGTTTTGTTTTATTATGTTTAAAAAATTCAAAACAGTCTTCTTTTCCTTTCCCTTTATTTTTTATTACAACATCGATGACAACATCGGAGAGAGATGAGATGAGAGCTGAAGACCTGAAGGGACTTACCATCACTCAGCCTTTAGTGACAACCACCAGGCAACTGGTGTGAAATTGTAAACCACAGTATTGCTGAGGACTATAAGAGTGTAGAGAAGAGGGCTAGAGACTTGCTGTCACACAACCTCCAGCCGTAACTACCTGGCAACTAGTGCGAAATTGTTAATAATTATGATGATGATAACAACAACAATATAGACATAGCAATCTCTTTATATGTATATTTGTATGTGTATATGTGCTTGTGTATATATATATATATATATATATATATATATATATATATATATATATATATATATATGGGTGTGTATGCATGCATTTAAAAACCTTGGTGACTGAAGACTGCAGGCAATAAGTGCAGTGCACAATACCCCTACTCAACTACATTGTGTGCATCCATACTTCCTGCACAAAGTGAGAATACAACCGGTTCTAAGGGTCAGTGGAGCCTGACTGAAATCAGTCCTAACCAATCCATCATGGTATCATTTCATGCACCCAGGTGGGGTGAAGGCAACCTACCTAGTGATTGCTTCATGATAAAAATACATCTCAGGCAGTAAGAATAAAATGCAATTCCTTGTGTTAAACAAAAAAATATACTGGATCAGTTGTTACCCAGTACAAGGAATACCCCCCCCCCACCCAGGGTGGAAGCAGTCTGGGGTCAAAAAGCATACTGCTGGAACAAACTCTTCAATTGACTTGGATGATCAGTTGAACAGGAACAATCCTAATCAAAGCCCCTCAAAGCCAACAGCAGAAAAAATAAAAATTGAAATACAAAAATGGACGTATGCTGAGTACTAAGAGGTCATATGCACATCATATCACTTGCTTGATAAACTATCAGGCATGAACCACACAAATAATACCTATATGATATGGAAAGAACAGAAAGTAAACAATGCCCGGAACCAAGATGAAAACTAATTTGCAAATGTAAGGAGGGACATAACGAAGAATAAGAGACTTGCAGATGAAAAACTGGACCATCTCAAACAAAAAGTCAGAATAGATTTGAACATACAAGTAGAAGGTAATGTGACTACAGTAAGACATACAAACGATATGCTCAAAGAAAACCCTGCTATACAAGCGAGGTCTTCTTTACCCCCTACAGATGAACCTTGACAAACATCTGAAGGCCGTACTGATAGAAAGAGCAGGAGGTTATTACAACAAAGAAACATGATAGGGCAACAATGATTTGGAGGATGAACAATTTGTGAACATTGTGTCAAACCAAATAAGAAATATAATGTTTGCTCACAAAGGTAAAATTCATTAACATGGAGGACAGAGAATCTCTGAGAAAAGTAGCTATGAACAACCATAATAGAAAAAAAAAGTAAAAATGGGGAATAATACTACAAAAGGTTCTTGGAGATCCAAGGCCGGATCTTACTGAACTGAATGAAATAATATATCAGTAAAAGTGCTAGAATCTAAATGCATAAAAAAACAGAAAAAAACAAAAATACATTAGAAAAAATAAAAAACAAACAAGGTAGAAAACAAAGATTGAAAACAAAATCAAAATAAAGCAAGGAGAAATTTTTATAATGGATGAGCTTGTAAGTTCTGAAAATCTCAGCAGAAGGAAAGCCAGGAAGGTGAAGTAAAAGCATAGATTGGAAACCCCGAGCGATATATCACCCATCAGAGAGACATTAAAATAGAAAGTACAGTTAGAAGTCCAAAGACTGAGGAGATATGAAAAGAGGACTAAATTCTATAGACAAAATAAAGTATTCTAAACTGATGAAAAAAAAATTCTACCAAGAAATAACAAAAAAACAGATAACAGTAGAAGATATGCCAAACTAAGACCAAATGGAGGAGTTCTGGAAAAATATCTGGAACAATAAATTGACATACAACGAACATGCAACATGAATGGAGAGGTTGGAAGAATAAGATAAAACATTTCAGAGTCAGCAGTTGTAAGATGTTTAGATTTGTGAACTAGAACAGGCGCTAAAAGTCACGCAATTGGAAATCACCTGGCATTGACAGGGGCACAAAATTTTGTTTTTTTCCCCCCCCTCACAAGCTGCCATAATAACATCATGAGGCAGTATTGTGAGATACGGAACTTATCTGAAGAACATTAGATTGGCTGGCAAAAAGGGTCACATACTTCCCTCCTGAAATGGAAGATACAAGCCTTGGAATTATAAACTCATCCCGTGTCTTTCTGTGGCTTATGAAATTCTAGCATCAATATTGACAAAAAAAAACAACATATTCTTCCATGGAAGAAAACAACCTATTCCCTGTAGAATACAAAAGCTGTAAAAGAAGATCTTATGGATGTAAGGACCAACTCCCAATAAACTTTGAGATCCTAGAAACTTGCCACTATAAACCCAAGAATCTGAGCACTGTGTAGATCAACAACAAAAAGGTGTTTGATTGTATCCCTCATTCATGAATAATGAAAGTATTAGAAGTCTTTAAGCTATCTCCAGTGTTGCAGAACTTCTTGTGACATAATATATCATTATAGAACACTGACCTCTCCAAATGGGATCAGAGAATATCTGCATATCTCAAAAGGATTCATTTTCTCATCAGCTTTTTGGTATCTCACTAATTCCTCTATCCAAAAAACTGGATATTGATACAAGTCAAGATACAGTGCAATTAACCTCCTATCTTATATGGATGACCTGAAATTATATGGTAAAGATAACAATGAACTTGAAGGTTTTTCAAAGACTGTTAAAAATTTTAGTGATGATATAAGAATAGAATTTGGTTTGGATAAGTGTGCTAAAGCCATGTTCAAAATATGTAGGTTAATGCAAACCAACTTCACAGAACAAGTTATAGAAACAGCAATAAAAGAACAAGAATAAAGAGAGGTATATAAATATTTAGGAATTGATGAAGGAAGTGAAATTCAACATTCCAGTTTGAGAGAAAAAGTGAGAGTGCATCAGAGGATTGTGAGTAGAACTGAAAACTGAGATGAATTCAAAAAATAGAGTAAGAGCCACCAATATGCTTGCTATCCCTGTTGTAACATGTGGTTTTGATATAATCAATTGGAATGTACATGAAGAAAATTGACACAAAAATAAGGAAAGCACTAACATGCCACAGAATGCACCAGCCTAAAGCTGACATTGATCGTGTCTACTTGCCAAGGTGTAACAGAGGTAGGGGAGTGGTTCAACTAAAACTGCCAAACAAAAAAGCAAAATCAATCAGGACTGGATGTTAAAACTAGTTAAGGAACATGAAAACACAAAAATGTTGCACTCAATTGTAAAAGAAAGTTTGCAAGGTTTGCAAGAGAACTGGAAATAAACTTGGACGATGGAGGGTTTTAACAATATATAGATGGGAAAAAAAGACGAGTCATAACTTGTACGAACATCAACCAGACCCAGTAACTGAAGGACAGAATGCTGTGATACTATGGAACTTCGCAATGAATAGTAACCAAGGACCACCAGAAAAGAGCTTGCTTTTTATTCGAGATGAGTGTGCCTTCTGATAGAAACATAGCAATAAAGGAGCTTGTGAAACTAGGCAAGCACAAGATTTTGAAATCAAAATACAGATGTGGTACTAGAAAACACAAACTATCCCCGTTATGGTAAGGGCACAAGGGGTGATCAAGAAAGGCACTGAAAAGCATTTCGCTGAAATCCAAGGCATCCCATCTCTATGAGAAATTCAATGCAGTGTTTATTGAGAAGAGCCGTATCATCAGTTGTATACAAATGTAAACTGCAACACAAAAAAAGGAAAAATGAATCACCGTAGTCTGTGTACGTACCAGAAATAATTATCTGAAAAAATTGATTTTTTCTTCATGCAGAATGACCTGGAAAATACTAGTACAGGATTTGGGCATTGTTGGTCCAAAATAACCAGAGACCAAAAAAAAGCACATTTTGACAAAGTGTACCAAATAATATTCTTATGCAAATCTTCATGGTTGTAGCCCCCAAAATGTGACCAGAAACACACATAGACATGGTCTCTCAAAGAGAGAAGAATCTGTAGCCTACTTCCCTGGTTGGACGGCCATTTGTGGGGCTATGGTAATTCAATGATAATAATAATAACAACAATAACAGGTCTGATCAATCACCAATTAAAAACGGTGAAGTGTTTATGTTAATGTTGAGGTTGATCAATATGAAAATTAGAAAAAGTGGTGATCAATGAATAAGGTACTTCTCTAGCCTTTTGTTGGGTCATGATCATTGAAAAAGCCCAAATTTAAAAAAAAAAAAAGCCAACAAAGAGGCCAATTGGGTGTAATTTTACATTGTAAATTAAATCTCCCACTAAAAACCAATTTATTTGGAGAATTTTCAAAAAACAAAGAAATATTTACAGTCCTTTAGCTCAATCGGTATAGCATGCGCACATGAAACATACAGAGCCAGACAGACAGGTTTACAGAGCAGCTAAAAACCGAAGAAACCTGGTCTGACAGATTTGGTTGAGAGTTTCTAATAAAAAGGAAGAAAAACAAACTTATAAGCTCCTTTCAGCTAATGAAGCCAACTTCATACTCAAAGGCAGGATGCATAATTTATTTTCTAAACCTTGCTGCACCTGCAATTTAAGGTAGAAAAGGAGAACATGAGGGAAACAGGTGCGCTTCAATCAGCGGCTCAGCCGATCCTAGATACAGTGTTCATAAGCTCCCATTGGCCACTGTGAGAAAATAATATAAGCTGGATATGGCAGGAAAACAAGAAAAAAAGAACTCTCTAAAATCTTCTGAGATTTGAAGTATTAATCCTATCAGCGAATGTGTACTTGAAGTAGTTAGGAATAAAACAGGAGAAATCCTATAAAGCATGTATAACTCTTAAGGAGTAAAAAAAAATGTACTTTTATAGCAGATAAATTGCTGTGTAATAGCCATGTCATGCAAAACAAATTGTGAGTAGAATCTATCAATCACTGTAGCCCCACAAATGGCCTGACCAACCAGCCAAAGTGGGTTTCAGATTTTTCTGCTTCTGAGTGTCTGTATCTATCTTTCTATCTCTGTGTGTGTGTGTGTGTTTCTGGGCACACCTGGTCATGTTTTGGGGACTAAAACAATGAAAGTTTGTATGAATAAACACAAATCAAAAAAAAATTTTTTTTCTCAAAAAAAGAGGGTTTTTTTTGTCTCTATGGTTATTTTGAACAAACAATGCCCAAGTCTTGTGTTTGTATTTTTTTCAGTTAATTTTAGATAAAAAATCTATATTTCATAGATATTTTTAGATAAATGATCTATTTTTTAGATAATTAGATTTGGTACTCTTGTGGGCTATGGTGATCCATTTATGCGAGGTACGGATATTCTTCATTTTTTTTAAAGAGATTTTTATCTCAAGTATTGGAAGGTTCTAATTGTTTAAAAGCCCAGCAAATCTGAAGCTGACAGATATTTTCATTTTCATTGAAAATTGATGATGGTACAATATCCAGATGTTTCTGGAATGACTGCCTCAAAGTACACCAAATCATACATTCTTATCACAAAATGCCCAATTACGATTATTATCGGTGATGATGATGATATTTATAATAAATTTACTTTATTTATCCAGAGAAGCATGCAAATTCATGGAGGAGAAAAAACGTTGAAAAGGCTTTTAATTTCCAGTGACATTTTTGAGTTAAAAAATATTTCTTTCATCATTAGGCAACTGTCTAATTGATATGCCAACGTATAGAATTGTGAAGATGATAATTTAGAAAAGACTTCAGGTATTAATTTCAAGATCTTGAGAAATCCGTTTTATTGCCGATCTAAAACCTCTTCATTTTTCGCTTGTTTACATCAGCAAAATAATAAATTTGTTGCATGGAGGAATCAATTAGTTCATGTTAAAATCTAAAATATTTAGTATTTACCAAAGAGGACATTTGATATCCGGTTCATAAGCAGACATTCATATAGATTTGCATTTAGAAATTTGACATGTAATTTATTCATATAAATTGTCGATTATAAATTTATATATGCTTTGAGGGAAAAAAAATTGTTATGTTGCAAAGTCTTTCAACAAAGGAAGCTGTTTATAATCATCATGGATAATGTTAGCCAACTGTCAATGTTATAAAAAAAATCAGTCAATCCTGAACACATAATTTAAAGTAAATTAAAAATTTGTTTGATTTCATATTTGTTTTTCATAATATGAAGTTGTTTATAACACTGAGTTTGATAGCATAACAATGAATTTATAAACAGGAATGTAAATTTATATCAAAGAATGTAAATTGTTTGAATTTGTGTCTCTTTCATTGAATGTTATCTACGGGGCTATCTGAAAGACTCTGTCCGAAAGTGATCAGAATAAGTGGCGTTCTTTGTATAATTAGTGCTTAAAGTGTTAAAGGAACCTAGAATGCAAGAGGACAAGACAGAATCATTTGGCGGGAGGGTATGTAGGGGCAGATGGGTCAAAGGTTATCATGGAAACTGAACTAATTCAAGCCAGGTCTCATTAGTCACTCAATAGAAACCATCAAGAGAACCACATATTTTAGCAGCATTCCGTGTTGGAAAAGATTAATTGAAATGTATGAAGAAGGGGTGATCAATAAGCAAAACTTCTTTCATCTTTTGTTGGACATCAATAACTGAATTTTTCCCTTAAAACCTATTCAGGAGGGGGATTTTTAAAAAACCCAAAATAAATATTTTTTTCTGTACATGATAAGGAGTAAATATTTGGATTTTCAGCCCTCTATCTCCATTGAGCAGGCCTGTATCCAAGATACATTCAAACATAGCTAGCCGGACCAACTTGAAAACTGAAGAAACCTATTTTGACAGTTTATGTGACAGTGTTGGTTTACGGTTTCTCAAAAGGTAGTGGTAACAGTAGCTATGACGATGGTGGTTGGGTAATGTTAATTGCTATGGTAACAGTCCCAGCACTTTTAGCAACAGCAGTAGCTGGGGAGTAGAAGAGTGTTAATAGCAGTAGCAGCTGCAAAATTAGCAGTTGTCTTGATGGGAACAGCTGTAAGGGGCCAGGTTGAATAATTACAGTGGTCGAAGCAGCAGCAGTAACGCCAATAGAATGCATCAATGATATAGAGAAGGTGGGGTCTGGAGATGAAGGGCTGTAGGTGCTGTTGCCAATTTAACACTTTTCCAGCTAAATTTAGCTAAATTCTTGTTTAGGCAGAGCAAAAATCAATCATTTAGCATTTTTTTAGCCCTCTCTCATTGCTATCTTCCAGCAATTTTAGCCTATTTTTAGCTATTTCCTAGCCGTTTTAAGCACCTCTAGCCATTTTTAGCGGTTAGAAATGTGAAGAGTTGTCATAAAATGGATAAGTGTCTTTAGAGTGTTTTGGTATTTTTCAATGCTTTATCAGGGTTGATTTAGTGTGAAAAACCTTTTTTGAGTAAGCAACACTTGCTCAGGATGAGGGATGTATTGGTTGTGTTTGTATCAGTTGAAAACCATCAGACAAAGGTGTCAACAAAACCATCAACAAAGATATCTTCAATCCTTAGGTGAGGCTAGATGGCTATCTATGTATGTATCATGTATACAGACTGCACCAATGGAGTGAGAGGGTTGAAAATTTACACATTTACTCCTTATTATTGTCTTAGAAAAAAAACTTTTTTATGTTTTTGAAAATTCTCCCTAAAATAGGGTTCTAGCAGTGTTCAATATGCAATGTAAGTTTATGCTAAATTGGTTCTTTAATTGTGTCTGGAAGCATACGGGCTCATTTTGAGAATTTTCAGATTTTTTCTAGTGATCACGGCCAAACAATGGGTAAGAGAAGTAACTTATTAATTGATCATCCCCAAGTTTGATTTTACTCTTACAAAATCCATTGTAATCACTTTGGGACTTGGTCTTTTAGATAATAGTAACCAGCTAATATCATTGAACAAAGGATATAAAATTGGAACTATTTAGATTCATTGTAATAGATTTATTATGTTAATAGATCCATTGTTATAAACATCTTTACACTAAAAAACTTCAATATGAAATTTATTGATTTTTAAAGAATTTTTGAAAATTTTGTTTTCAAATAAAGTATTTGGGACCAACTGATTTTCACAACGAATACTGTTTGATAACATCATCTGTGATCATGATGAATAGCTTCTCTTGTAAATACAACTGATCTGGTTGGTCACCCAATAGAAACTGTCAAGTGACCATCATCTTTTGGCTGCATGGTATGTTGGGGATGATCGATTAAAAATTGAAGGAATGAGGTGATCAATGAATAACTTACTTTTCTTACCTTTTGTTGGACAGTGATCACTAAAGTAGTCTGAATTTTCAAAACCACGCATAAACGCTGCTGAACACAAACTAATAGACCAATTTAGCAAAGCTCACATTGTAAATTCGACATCCCCCCCACAAAAAAAAAACCTTTGAGAGGCAGGGGAATTCCAGAAAAAACAAAAGATTCATTTTTTTTTCTGGACATGATAAGGAGTAAATGTTTGGATTTTCAGCCCTCTAGTTTCATTGGGTGTAGCCTGTGCAGGTAGCACACACATAGCCAGCCAGAACCACTTAGAAACTGCACTGTAATGTTTGAAATGTAGCTGCAATGTTTACAATTACTTACAGAGAGTGAAGTGTACACATTATGGTTAACATTGAAGGAGTCATGTAACAATATCTGAAAAACACAACAACAAAATTCATATCAACCATAATAATATTTCTTGTGCGTGTGTTTTTCAAATGTTATTACGAAGCACCTTCAATAAAAGACATTATATCTCATATTTTTTATGTATCATTGCATATTTTGAATTGGTTGTGGTGTAATTTGAACTTAATAGACCATGTATGAAGAAAGTTATTGGAGGAAATGTTTAATTTTCCATACGGTATGAATACTTATTGCCCTCATTGAAAGCTATTAAAAAATAACAGGTATGAGAATTGAGTTGGGACCTGTTATCAAAAACAATCTCTCATCTTCATGTCATTCCATGTCGTTATCTTGAGTTATGTCATGGTGTGCTGTAGTATGTAACGTTATCTGAAATCATCATGTTATAAATTGACATCTTATGTCATCGTGGCTTATTTATGATAACCTTTTAAATATTCTTTTGGCACACAACAATGTTGCTTTGCTCATCGGAATACAGTACAACCATAAATCTTGTAAAACTAATAATTTCTAAATCTCTTGTGATCACATTTGTTAAACATTACTGTGAATGGATCTTAATTCAGAGTAATATGTTGTTTTTCTGATAAACATTTTTATAATTTTTTTTTGGTATGATATATTAGAGGAAAAAACAGAAGTTCCATCAGGAAACAATCCATTAGAAAACTCAAAACGCGATGGGCTGGTCAGGTTGCAAAAATGGCAGATAACTGATGGACATCACAACTCTCAACATGGATCCCCAGAAATCACATGCAAATCTGAGGCTGACAGAATGAATCCTGGGGAAAGTCAATGGCCAACGACAGATGAAGAAAGACTGATTATGACGACGTTGCCTACATCTCTGAACATAGTACAATCATAAATCATGTGAAACTACAAACTTGTAAATCTTTTGTGATCACTTTCGTTTAACATTACCGTAAATACATTTTAATTTTGATTAATATGTTTTTTTTCTGAAAAAAATGTGAATTTTTTTTGATGATAATAAATACATACAATTGCATTAAAGTAAATTTCAAAATATTAATCTTTTGATCAGAAGAGCAAAGTTTGAAGGGAATAATTGCCATCTTCTATACTAAGTACACATAAGCAGTAAGGAAATAACACTCACTACCCAGGAACAAAAATTACATTGTACTTTGATTTATTCCCAACCTAGCAGTTAACTGCTCTCTGACACTAACATATCATTATGAAAAATTTAACCTTTACAGACTTTTCGTTGTAATATCTTATTAAGTTGTATCGAGTACCAATTATCCAAAAAGCCTGGAACCAAAGGTGTTTCGGATTTCAGATTTTTTCTGGTTTTGTAATATTTGCATACATAATGAGATAAACATAGACACTTTCTGTCTTTCTTATCACTGTTACTCATATGTGCTGCTTTTTTTTCCATTTTCAACAATATCATTGTACAGATGAGAAAAATAAGCAAAACATTTATTTTATCTTTCACTGTGATGTGAATACAGATTTATGTTTTTAGGAAAGTAAAAATATAATTACACAAAGATGACCAATATTTTACCGTTGTCAAAATGAGTTAAATGCCTTTAAAATCAGCTTCATCTCTTGTCTTTGAATAAGACAACGTTGAAGTCAGGAGTTGAATTTTCCTCTTGTGTCATCATGATGGCTTTTAGAAAAGTTATTGATTTTGGAACATTTCAGCTTTTGGAGTTTCAGATAAGGGGCACTCAATCTATAATTAAAAGATGTTATTTATTTTTAAACCTGTATTTGTAATTATCTCCCTTCACTATTAACACCATTGAAACCTATGTTTGCTTATTGGGTGGTGCTTAACAACTTAAGTATCAGAAGTATGTTAATTCATATCCTTTGACATTGAACATTTTAGGGGTGGGGGTTAGTTTTGGTCCGAAAATTTTTATGGGGTCAGGTTGAAAACATAAGTTATCTGTTTAATCCTTTCAAACGTATTGTCGTCCCATAAAAATGATATAATACAATAATATCAAACACCTTTTCTCTTACTACTGTTGTGGACAATTTTGCTTATATGGAGTCACCACTGAATTGAATAAGTAATGAAAGGTATCATATTTTAGTCTATTTTAGTGTTCACATATCCATACTTTGAATGACGGAATTGCCATTGCCCGCACATGTACCAGAACTAATTAATCTAAGACTGATCTAAAATTCTCTAAAAATTTGTTTTTTCTTCCAAAATTATCTCATAAAATAGATCTTTATTCAAAATCATATAAAAAATACTGGCACAAGATTTGGGCATTGTAGGCCCAAAAAGACTATAGAGATCCTGAAAAGAACTTCTTTTATTAAAACAATTAGGATATTTTTTTTTGGTAGGTGCTTATCAAAATTGAAGACACAGAACTGGAGAAACCAAACCACTACATCTTTCTATGATAATGAATGAAATCCTCAAAAAAAAAAAAAAGCAAAGAATCATTCCAGGATGGCAAGTCTTAGCAAAGTAAGCTCAACCTTCAAAAACAAGAAGATCCCAATCTGAGAAGCATGCAATGCGCATATGAAAGAATTATGCCTTACTCCACATGGAGAGATCAGAAGACAGCGTAATATATCAGGGAGAAAACAAGAGTCCGAGACATCATAGAATCTATTGAAAAATTCAAATGGCAATTGGCTGGTCATATTGCAAGAATGGTAGAAAACTGCTGGACATTATGATTCTCAACATGGATCCCCAGAGATCACATGCACAAACAAGGCTGGCAGAATACTAAATGGAGAGACAAACTAGACAAATTCAGGAAGTATTGGCATTGCAACGCCCATGATAGAGAGATGTCGCAAATCCTGGAGAAGGTCAATGTCCAACGATGGATGTTAAAAGACCATTGATAATGATGAGTAATGTACCAATGCAAGTTTCCAAGATTGTAGTCCCCAAAAATGTGACAAGGAATGCCTGGAGACACTCACATATGGATAATCAAAGAGGGAAGAATAGGTATCCAACTTGGCTTGTTGGTCTCAAATACTGACTGATGAAATGATATACTTTTAAATGGTGTTCACGCATTGTTTTCTTCTAGGAAACAACTTCGTTGTCACCAAACAGTTTTAGGACTGTGCTTTAGACCATTTGTAGCTGACCTTGAGCTATTTTGATATTTGGGAAAGAGATTCCTTTTTCTTTTTTTTTTTCCAAAGAGGGAGGATAGCTGGGGGAGAGGTTTATATATAGAAACATATGTTTAGGTTCAACAATAAGAACAATCAAACAGTACTATTTTTAGCCTAAAATGGCCAACCTGACCAACCAGCAAAGTAAGCTGTAGATTCTTCTCTCTCTTCTCATCAGTATGTGTGCATTTTTCGTGGTGCTCCAGGTCACATTTTTGGGGGCAACAACCTTGAGAATTTGCATTTGTATTCCATTTAGTACTATTTTTTTTAAATTCGGGGACTCTGCGGTCATTTTGGGCCAACGATGCGCAAATCTTGTGTTGGTACTTTTTGGATAATTTTTGATAAAAAATCTTTTTTTCAAAAATAACCTTACATGAAAGAACTTATTTCGGATGATAATATAGAATTAGTTATATAATTAATTGTGGTATGCATGTGGGCTATGGAGATTCGTTTATGTAAGGTATAGACACTATGAATAATTTTGAATATTGATGACGTTTCATCATGTTGGTCTTGCCAAAAAACAAAAAAAACGAAAGGAAAAAGTTTGAGTGTGCACAAAAGGTCTGTTATTAATAGATTGTTATGTAAATAATGCATTCACGTTCGTGTATTGAAATATCAGTCTAGGTACAAATTTTGTCTGCATATTCCGAGGTACCACAAGTGCTGAGAGAAAAAGGAAAGAGGATTTGTACTTATAAAGATTTTCAATTTTTTTCTAAACCTTCAACTTAATAAATCTATTTTAAATGATTGAACAAATATACAAGCTTGTCTGTCCTAGGGTCAAATTCCCTTGCTTCATTGAAATCTAAAGAGGTAAACAAAACAGAATTCATTTTTCCATACAATATTACTCCACAACTACACATCCCATTTCAACTCCTTCATTTATATTTCATGTAAATGGGATTGCAAGCTGCAGCAAAACAAGTCAACCTGAGTAAGGTTTGAGCAGTAGGAGTGAATTTGTTATCAGTTTTTACATATGTCTCTGTGTCACCAATATTCAAGCGTGACGTCACTGGGTTTGGTCTGGTCATTGTCATCCATCATTGTTAGGTACAAAAATAAGATTAAAGCTGAATCATTGGAGTTTGACAATTAATCTATTTCAATAGACTAAATAAATAAATGATATTGACTACATTTCATGCCTAACATCAGTCCACGCCAAAGGCTGGAATTGACTCTCATTTTCAAATGTATGAAGAACAATAGCAAGCACAACAAGGAGAATCCTCACCTAATTTTGGGGAGGCAACTCTTCATAGATTGCACTTTCAATATCAAAATTTTGGAAATGCTATCAGTTAAGAGCTGCCTTCCCTAAACATTTGTGTACTTGGTAGTTCATGAACACATTATCTTTTAGTCTTTGGAATATATACAAAAAAAGTTGCAGGAATCATCGTCAGACAGAATAAAAGTATGAGTGGAGATTTAACCTGCAGCAGCCAAGCTTGTTAATCAATTTTTAGTTTTTATTTATATTAGTAATTTTTTTATTTAACATCAAAACTATTTCAACTCTGAGGCTAGAGTGTAGCCTGACTGAAACGTGATATATTCAAAAGAGAGGAAGTTAGAAAACCTTTGGACATATGGCTCAGTGGCAAACCACAGAACCATCAGTTCCTTAGAAGAAAACCCAAGTATTGCTTTAAGGTACAAAGACTAATGATATAAAATCATTAGCCTCTTACAAGACTTGACATCAGCTAGAGGTGTGAGTAATTAACATTTGAAGGAATCGACTAAAATCCGTTTAACTCTACCAATTTGACTAGATAAATTTTGGAATAATATACAAGGGTATGTCAATAATTATCTGCACTTTTGATATATTTTTCTTCAAGATGACTATCCTGTGTTCTGGGTACATGTGGAATTGTGGTGAGTCTGTATTTGCTAAAGTGAATATTCATCATTAAAAAGTCAATTACCTTTGTGCTTTCATAGAGTAAACCTGGCCTCTCTGCTCTCAGTCAGCACAGAGGAAGAACAACAAGCAGTGATCCATTTTTTATGGGCTGAAGGTGTACCAGGGCTTGAAATTCATCAAAGGCTTTCAGCATGATATGGGAACTATGTTTCACCGCTGTGCCGTGTGTATGGGTGGATTCTGAAGTTCAAAAAATAGGCTTGCGATTTGAAATGCTGACACCTATTGTCAAAAGATATTATGCTTTCACATGACTTTGGGTGCCCATGTAGTATTGTCTGCACTGTTCAAATGTTTCAAAAACTGGGATTCAAGGTTTTGCAGCATCATCCTTATACACTTAATCTCGCTTTCTTGGATTACTATCTGTTTGGTTCTCTCAAATATCCACCTTTAAGAACTATCTCTTGAACACATATATATATATGCACATGTCTTCAGTATATAGGGTCCTGAGTTGACCTGTGTTTCAGGCCCCTATCAAATCTTATTTATATCTTACAATTTTTTTCTGTATCTCCAAGAGGTCAATCATTCTATGTGCATCCATCTATTTTACCATTGGAAATGATTCCAGTGATGTAAGGATAGATATAAGCAGATGTCTCATGTTTTTATTGAAACAATCCCCCAGGAACTTACATGGGAATAGAATCTCCTATTTAATATGTAATTTAATGCCTCAAGATTCAGACATTCGTACATTTTCAACTCTCAGGAAATGGAATTCCCTGATGAAAATGTGATTCAATGATTCAAGATGTACATTTTGAAGATATGGGGCCTGAGTTGACAAGTGCTTCAGGTCCCTAAGAAGCCTAATTCCAGCCATGCACATCTCATAAACTCTTCAGTATCTTCAAGAGGTCAATCAGCCAAATAATGGCCGGACTCAACTTTGTTAATTGGGTGAGCTAGTGCATGAACAAAACTTGGCCATAACTCAATCCCACTGATATTCTATCCATAAATGTCCAGTACAAAGCACTGAAACATCTCTATATCTTTAAATCTCTCTTTGCACATGGTCATAATAAACATTTTTACTGCTTCTAAGTTTCAGTAAAAGTAAGTTAGCCCTCAAATTGCAATCCTTTATCATAGTTATATTTATATATTTATTGGCACATGCCACTATTAAAATTCCAACTCTGGTCCTTCTCTTTGTATAAACATGGACTCTGTGATTTATTCTCCATTGCCAGTACAATTAGGAATTCAATGGAAACAGCAAAATGTTTAGAATACATGATTAGCTTGTTGTCTAGCCAGTGATAGAAATGGGTTTGGGGAAATAGGTATGCAGTATGTATTAGAGGACATTATTGTAAGGAAAAGCCTGGAAATTGAGAAGTAGGTATATGCCCTCCCCTGCATCCAACCCGATTATCATCTCTGCTGTGCTTAGCGTGAGTTGAGAAGCAATGAGATACTAGGACTATTAGATTACTGAGATACTTGTTTTTACCTATGGCAATAGCTACTTGCAAATATTAGAAACTTTAAAGAGTCTTCAACAATGATAAAAGTAGCTACTAAAGATTGTGAGAATTCAAACAAATTTAACATTATCTCAGCTGCTGCTATGATGAATCATTGAAAAAGATCATTGGCATATTACACATATATATATGTGTGTGTATGTGTGAGTATAAATTGTGTCATATTATATTGAAATTTATTTGAAATAATCTAAAGACATTACATGGTTAAGGTATCACTCAGCCTAGACAATATAAATAGAATAAACAAAAAGAGAAAATGGAGCTGCTACAGGAATCAAACCTGCAACCGGTAGGGTTACCACTTCAACCAAGGGATGCTCTTACAATTGAGCTAAACAGCTGCCAGTAATGCAAAAAACTCAAATAACCACTTTCACACTAGATTCTCATTTTGTTCCTTCTCGGTCTATTTGTCTCTTTCAAAAGCATCACTACGTTGAAGCAGCTACCCTATTGGTCACAGGTTCAATTCCTGCAGTAGCCCTATTTTCTTTTATTGTTTTTTCTATTTACATCATCTAGGGCAAGTAATACATTAACCGTGTAATGATGGGAGATCATTTCAAATAAGTTTCTATATAATATATAGTGATTTATGATTATACTGTCGAACCATATACATCCATTTCTCAATACATATATATATGAATAATTAAAATATAGATATGTAATTCCCACAGAATAATTATGAAGAGTGCGGTCCCAAAATGTGATAAGCACTATCAAAAAAAAACAAAAAAAGGCAGTTGAAGTGAAAATCAAACTCTTTATTTGAATTTTCGTCTTATTCAAACCTCACAGACTACATATATATAAAAAGGTTGCAATAAGATAAAAAAATTCAAATCTAGAATTTGATTCTCAATTTGGTTAAACATTCTTTTCAACAGGCACTTTGGAACCACACTCTTCATATATATATACATATACATATATATATATGTATATATTTCACACACACTGTATATTTTTTGATATGTTGATTTTTTTAACCTAGAATTCTGACTAAAATTAACACCTTGACTTATTGTAAGGACAAAATTTTGTATTGGATGAATATTCTAGTGAGTGATAATAATGGTCAAGCACAGTTTTAAGAAATGTGGAATCAGCATTGCCATGGATAGAACAAAAGATGACATCTTATGGCAAGAAGCAGCTGGCCAAACATCAGAAACTCACTATAGGAAGATAACCTTTATGTTGACATCATGACAGGAGAACAGGCTTAGCAGCTTGCAGAATCAGATGAAGACGATCTCTGTGGATTTGAGGGGATAGCTTTTATGTTGGTTGGTCAGTTTTCTTGGCAACTTTTTCAATAAATAAAGATTACATTTACAAGTTATTATTTATTTATATTCAGTCAATGTTCAATGAAAAAAATATCTGGAGCTAAATTGTGAGTTTGTTTTTTCTCACGGATGCAAAGTCATCGAATGCCTTGATTACAGTTTTGTGCTTGATTTGTATTCTAGTCGTCCAATTTACATGGCTTTTCAATTCTAATCTGACCTTTTTCTCATCCTCAAGGTCAACTTATACTCAAAAGTATATGGTTATTATCTTTAGAGCATGGGAGGTGGGTTGCTTAAGATAGATAACCTGTGGTTCAGGCCTCTTTTAAGCTTAACTTGGCCCTGAAAAGACACATGAATATTTTCTAAAATGATAAAATGGGTGATAAATCTTTAATTATCTTTACAGAATGTAATTCATTAGAGGAATGTAAAACATAAGCAGTAAGCAGGGCTCAAATTTTTAATCAACTTGATTTGATGATTTAATCAATTTCAAGTTATATCAAAACAACTTGCGAATTTGAAACAGAATGAAAGATACTTATATAAATGAGTTTCAATCTCTTTTTCCCGAGCTGCCCCAAAAAGATAGAAATTGATTTTGAATGGTGCTGATCATAATCCTGGAAGATGCAATACAGAACGCCATTATTTCCCATGCTCAGATCTTGGAAGATCAGAATCTCAAAAACCACTATCCCTCCCCCCCAAAAAACAAATAAAAATAGAAAAAATTCCATAAGACTGAGATCCCAATGCTGAAATGCCAAAAACTTCAATTCCCCTTGAAAAAAATCACTAAATGAGAGAGGTAGGTGCTCTGGTTGATTATAGAGATCGTTCTTTGCTTGATACTATGTTAAAGGATTTTGACTTTTTAATATTATTCTTTCTTGCTGTACTCCCTACAACACTATGGATCTTTCTTACAGTATTCCCTACAACACAATGCATCTTTATTACTGTATTCCCTACAATACAATGGATCTTTCTTACTGTATTCCCTACAACACAATGGATCTTTCTTACTGTATTCCCTACAATACAATGGATCTTTCTTACTGTATTCCCTACAATACAATGGATCTTTCTTACTGTATTCCCTACAACACAATGGATCTTTCTTACTGTATTCCCTACAACACAATGGATCTTTCTTACAGTATTCCCTACAATACAATGGATCTTTCTTACTGTATTCCCTACAATACAATGGATCTTTCTTACTGTATTCCCTACAATACAATGGATCTTTCTTACTGTATTCCCTACAACACAATGGATCTTTCTTACTGTATTCCCTACAACACAATGGATCTTTCTTACAGTATTCCCTACAATACAATGGATCTTTCTCACAGTATTCTCTACAACACAATGCATCTTTATTACTGTATTCCCTACAATACAATGGATCTTTCTTACTGTATTCCCTATAATGCTATAGAATCCAGGAGGCAAAGAGTTAGATTCCAGATTTTTATTATTTTCTTTTTGATTTCAAGTAAATGCATTCTTATATTTCCGAATAAATCTCTTGAAACTCTAAACAAATACCTTTTAGCACCTTTAAAAATTCTTTCCAGAATTATTTAGTCGGGAATTTGACCTTTCAGGATTGCCATTTTCTGGTTACCAACCTTTAGAGATTCTGATATTTCTGGATTTCAAAATTTGAGATAATGGAATTTTCAATTTTCTCTTTTGGGATTATAACTCAAACCCATTTTGACAAATTTAAATCCAGCAGAGAGCAGCATTTTCCAATCTTCCATGAGAAATGAACTCATAAGTAATAATTTTTGATACCAACAAATGCCAACTATTTTGGATTAATGTACAATAATAAATCAGTTGTACCCACAACATACATGAGTGAATCTGAATTGTGGTAAAATTTTCAGACTATCTTTAATTAGTTTTAGAAATCATAGACCAAAACTGTCACCACGACTATCAACATAGGTTTCTTCAGTTTTCAAGTCAATCTGGCTGGGTAGTGGGTTATCTATGTATCATGTATACTGACCAAACTTATAGAGCTAGAAGGCTGAAAATCTAAACATTTACTTAGTATGTCTTTTAGTGGGGTTTCAGTTTGCAGTGTAATTTTTCTGCTAGATGGATTGCTTAGTTTGTGCTTTCACACTTCTTTTAAATTCTGATTTATCAGGAATCATCACCCAACAAAAATTAAACGAAGTATCATTCATTGTTAGCCGTTTTTTCATTTTTTCAATTGAGTGCCTTCAACACAGCGTGCCATCAAAAGATACTGGTCATGTAATAGTTTCTCTTAAGTGATTAATCAGACTTGGTTTTTTTTCTGTGATTTATTTTTCCCCAAAGAGTGTTTTAAAAGCTGTTCCCTGGAAATTTCCAATATCTTGATGCTAAAAACTTCAAAGGTATATTAATAACTCATCATCTTGAAAACAATGAGGATAGTTTAGCTTGTAATACTTGTCTTCGTAAACAGATTGCATCAGTCAGGCAAAAAAATACTCTTTATTATAATTACACATGTCACGAAACTGAACAAAAACATTCAAATTCAGCAATACCATAGTGAAGGACAGTCTTCTGCTATATTTGCTACACTGTAGAACCATCAAATCCTGTGTCCATAATAATTCTTTGTTCTTAGAAATAACAAGCCTTATGGATTCAAAGCATTTTGCTTATCTTCACATCATTAACTTATGGCTACAACAACTACTTTGCACAGAGCTCCTATTATCGCTTAAGCACTCTCTTCCATCTTTTTCTTCTACTAAGCAACTAGCTGACATTATATACTCATTCTACCATGAATCCAATTCCCATCTTCAATTACTTGGTAATCCATTTTAAACGGGCAGATTCTATCACGATTGATCTTACCAATGGTAACATGTATTTTCCTTCCAGCTTTACGTATATTGTTTATAAATGTCTCATTTGTCAAATCAGTAACTGTACATCTTATTTGTTTGTCTAGACATTTGTATTTGTCTTCATTTCGACTATGAATAATATTCAATCTTTGCATCCATACGCATACATGGCTTGCATTCCGTTATCATTAACTTATATTGTGACATCAGCAAGAACCGGTGAACTCAAAGCACGTAGGGACAAATCCCTTTGTCCTCAGCAAATACGACTTACTTTTTGCTGCATACAATTAACAACCATTAATACTATCCACCATACAATATAGGAACTATCTTACCAATAAGTAAGAATATTAGCCCAAGATAACTCCTTGTCCATCTCTATAATCCTATCTGGAGATAAGAGGAAAAAAGCAGAGAGCATTGTTGTCTCTCTACACATAATATTTACTTCTTTTTAATCAATCAAGAATTCTCCATGATTTTAAGAATCTGATTGATTAACAAATGTGCAGATTAATCTGTAATTTTGCACTGTTTTAATATCAATAATGGATGGGCTTCATTAAAAACAACACAATGTCTTCTTTTTGATTATTTCTTCAAATGTCCAGGGATAATTCAACTCTTTAACAATGAAAAGAAATTGATAGCTTCCTCTGAATGAATAGAAATGTTTCGTTATTCTCGGGCTGTTACGCGTTCGTTGTTTTTAAGAAATTCCTTGAACAATCAAAAATCATTTTTTTCTACGAAATATTCAGTTTCAACATTTAAATGAGTTGCTTGCATCCTAGCGTTATTTTGAAATCTTGTTATCAAGCTGAAATAAGAAACACCAAGACCAAGGAAGAGAGACAAGAGGAAAAGAAATACCTCATTAAAGTTATGGAATGCGTGCAGTGTCTGGGTAGACAAGGGTTGGCATTTCAAAGAGATGTATCTCTGGAAGACGACTATCTTAACCAATTTATGCAATTACGCACAAAGGATGACTAAAATACTTGTCCAGATTATCAAAACAAATCACTGAAAATCATGGCAAACTAAGTTTTAAAAAAGATGTTGTTGTAGATAAGGGAAAACAATCTATTTTCACTTTGTATGATTAAGACACTGACATTGCGAACGAGGAGCAACTTATTTTGTGAATTCACTGAGTTACCCTGTCCTTCAGTGCCCAAGAATACTTTTTGCATTTTGCAAACTAACAGATACAAGAAGAGACACAATAGTTTATGGAATAAAAGATATCTTAATTCAAATGTTGTTATCTTTGTCCAACTGCAAGAGCAAATGTCGTGCTGGGGAAAAATCAGGCGTTGCCTCTCAAATTCTGACTATCCAGCCAAGAGCCTTGGTTTATCATTACCATGGGATTTTCTTAGGTTTATCAGTGAAAGACATCACACCTGGATGTCAAATCCTTGGTGATACAATGGGAGCTGTAAGCAAAATATGCATTCTTGTTAAGTTCTCTCCAAAATGACAAAAATGCTCCGTTCCATCCATGTCAATATTTGAAAGAGAAGTTAATGTTGGGGAATATACACACAACAAGGCATACTTGCTTGAAAAGGTTTGTGTTTTCAGAAAATGCTTGTTCATCATAATCAACTATTGAATTTGTGAGATATGTCTCATTGCGAGAAATTGACAGTGGATGTTAGAATCATTGGTACAATTTATGAACGCAGGAATTTAAATTCTATTTTGGTCTTTCACTCAAACAGACATGATATCCATCAATAGACGACTGGTCTAAAGTTACAAAATGAGATGGTAACTACAAATGGACAACACTTCCTGCATTTGAAGGGATGCAAATTAATGCCTCCTTTAAATTGTTCTTCAAAATGGTAGATTCAAAATTAAAACAGCATCCACTGATGGAGGAGCACTCTATACCAAGAAAGTGGAATAGAACATTCAAATAGCAATAGCCTTGTCATTACAGACAACTGCTGGACATGGATCCTCAGAGATCAGATGTAAAACCGGCAGAATATAAGATGGTGAGACAGGCCGGCAGAATATAAAATAGAGAGATGAAGCAGATTAGTTCCAAAAGTATTCATTCCACAATGTCCATGATAGGTCTATGTCCAATGATGATGAAGATGATGAAGATGAAAACTTGTCAATCCTGCCAAGATTGTATTGCCGGAATGATCATTTTTACGAGAACTGTGTTGGATTAAAACATGGTCATGATCAAGTGTGCCACAGAAGATGTTCAATTCTCTGTCTGTATTGAGCAGCTATGAGGAATTAACGGACAATCTTAAACCTTTCGAAATTTGGAAGTGATTTCATTATGCTTCACAAGGCCAGGTTCTCCACGTTAGGTAAAATTGATTAATCAAACTTTCAAATCCGATGAACAAGTTTATGCTGTAGTTCTATCTTTGTTTAGTAAAGGAGCTATTTATGTGAACAAAAATGCAGTCAGGAAAAGAAGGGTATTATAAACATGATGCAGATCCTCATGTTTGAAGTTCTTCCGATTTCTGATATTATTGAAAGTCAAAACATAACTAAATAATGTTCCTTAGATGCAACCTAGAGGAGTCATTTTTTGACTGTGGCGCCAACCATGTGGGCACCTCCAGTAAGCACTAACTTTGTGCCCTTACTCTTAAAATCGCATCATGGGCCCATGACACTCTCATAGATGAGTTTCGCTTATTGACTACTGAAATGATTTTGTCTAATTCATTTCCTTTTTAAATTTGATTTAACCTGGTTCAGTAACAGTTTTTCTATTGTTTTTATTCAGCTATTATTTTGAGAGACATGCTTAAACCGCGTCAACCGTGTACCAGCATGAATCTGTGAAAAAAGAGAATAATAGCTTCAGAAAATTTGAATTATAATATTAATCTCTTAACTGCTGAGGCGAGATATGACTATTCAGTATTACAATCAAGTCATCTTTTGGAGACCACCTTAGGGTGCTTAGAAGAGATGTTAGCACTTCTATGGAAGTATCTTTATTGAAGGAACAAGACCAATATTATGACACCAAACAGTTGCCACCTGTTTGCTATCTCTATCACCGTACACTTGAAATCTTCTCCAGGTGTTCCCCACAGCCCCTAGGCACATTCCCTTGGGTCTTGTTATAATCATATCAGCAATTCTCTCTGGAGATCTCGTCAGAATGTTAACACTATTCCCATTCCTTTGCAGCTGACTTGAATAGCAACAAGATTGTCTCTTGAACGGAGAAAAAAAGATTGCTGCGTGTATGGTGGTCTGTCAAATCACCCACAGTTTTTGTTGCTATTTCAATCCACTGCAAGGAAAATACAGATCTGGTTTGTCACTCAACAGAAACCATCACATATTTTTGCAGCATGCCATATTTAGGGAGATCAATTAAAAACTGGAAAAAAAAGGGTGAACAGTAAACAAGTTCCTGATGTCACATTTTGTTGGGCTGAGATCATTAAGATCCACAAGAAAACTCAAATGGCAATGGGCTGGTCATGTTGCAAGTATAGCTGACAACCAATGAATATCATGACCTGTAACATAGATCCCTGGAGATCACATGCAAAACAAAGGCTGGCAGAGTACAAGATGGAGAGACAAACAATCAGTTTCATACGAGGTTAGTTTTCATAAGTGCTGCTATTAATACATACATATATAACTCCCTACATATGCACTCATGTAATAACATGGAAGTTCTCCTGCCTTCATCAGGACTATAAGGAGCAAATTACCAGTTAATAATTCTGTACCTAAATTAAATCAACAAAATTGAAAATATGTTCGACATAAGCAATTACCCTCCATACTCTAGATTATAACAAACTTTCCTTTGGTTGTAATTATCCCTTTAAAGAATATTTTTTTTACGTCAATATACAAAACAGTTTGCTGTTGTAATAAATGAAGATAAGTAAGGGGGTAATAAAAGTCCCATTTTGAATCAATGAATTGTTTTATGGTACATAGAACTAATAATGTCAATAATAGGTGGCTATCTTTTATGTGTTGGCATCCAAATTATTTTTAAATGATGTGATTATTTCAACAGGCTGACAAGATGATATCATGAATCCAGTAAAAAAATACTTTATAATTAAGAAATTATCAGATATCATGATTTGAAGATGTCACTTAATTCTCCTGAGAAAATAACCGTGATTACTAATAAGTTTTTATTTAAAAGTGTACAAGTTTTTAGACACTCATAATAAATACGTATGAGTCTATAAAACTGTTTTATCATAGATATTTATGGTTGATCATATCTGTGCATAGACCATAAATAAATGAAAACAAATAGTGTACTTGAAGATATATTGACCAGCTCATAAGCATTACTTTGATTTTATTGTAATGAAAGTATAAACAGGAATGTAGACAGTACCTCAGGGTATAAAATAACTTACTTTGGAGTGGCCCAATCAAATTTGGCTGAAGACCAACCAAAAATAAAGCTAGAAGAATGCTTTCAAGACATTAGATTATCAAAACTGTTATGAGATGATTTTTGAAAATTCTTCAAAAATGCGTAATAATAAATTACTTATAAGAATTAAGATAGAAAGACTGGATGGCTAAATAAAAATGGTAAGCCAGAGGCAACAACAAAGACAGAAAGCAAGAAAAAAAAATGCGCTATTGTAATCCTGAAATAGAATTTCCATTCATTTTGATAGTTTGACGGCAGACAACTCAGAAAATGAAAATGATGAATTAAGTTCAAAATCTAACAGTAACTGCTTATCCTGCTTTCAAATTAATGCACTTTGGAGAGGCCTGAACGCAAAACTACCAGCACATTTTGCCATTGTCAGTCATCTTGAAAAAAGCTTTTCACTGTTATACCACAATGGTAGAACGGACAATACACTTTACAATAAAGAACTGTCTAGCAAGTAATAAAGAGGTTTAACTGAAACTCCTCTAACCTGCCCATCAAAGTAGAACTTTATAAAGAAAGAAAATTTGGAAAAAAATGTCTCTTGGCTTAAAATGGAAATCAATAATGTTTAATGGAGCTGTAGATTTGAAACTGAGGCTTATTTTTTGACAACTAGGATGCAAAAACCTTTGAGATACTATACCCAACATATTTCAGACCACACTTAAAATATGCTGTCCATACATACAACATCTCAAAAGAGATACAACAGAAAAAGAAAAACATACCAGGTAGGGCAACAAGTACGGTTCCAGAACTTGAAAACCTTCTGTTCGAAGACAAACTTTAAGAACTAGGGTTAGATGAAAGAAGAATAAAGAGAGACACAATACAGATATTCAAAATAATAAAAGGCAGAGGGAACATTCCAGCAAAATAAGTTTTTATAATGAACAAAAGAAACGAAAACAAATTTATAAAAAACACTGCCAAAAACATACCAGAGAAAAAATTTCTCCTGAAGAATAATAAACAACTGAAAGTCACTAGTACAGCACAACCGAACTATACTAAAAGCAAAAAGAGTAAACAACTTCAAGAATAAATACAATCCATATATGACATATTAAAAAAACAACTCTTGAAGCAGATTACTTGAACAGAAGCTAGGTACAAGCACAAATACGTGCATCATTTCTACTCGCAATTTTTTTTTGTGGTTCAATGACATCTTGTATTTCCCATTTAAATCACTCTAACCTACCAGTGCCATGATATTGTTATCTGGTCTATTAATTAGGAAATAATGTACATGGCATTATTTTTTTTCTTCCCAAGACCACATCAAATAGATTTATGAGTTAAAGAGAGAAAAGATGTATTTGAAATATGAATGTGGAGGCAACAGATGGCAATGTAATTTATTAGTTTTCTAAATGTCGGGACCAGACATCTGTGGTATCTAAGGTTTCAAAACTGAAAGGAACTTGTAAAATTGGGCAGAAACCAAGTCTGCTCCATTATTACACTCATATTTAAAATTACATGATTGATGAACAGACAAAGCCTTGTGGTATTGTGAGGTACGATTGGACCACCCTCCATTAGTAGCAATGATGTTTCAGTCTCAAAGATTAATGAAGACTTTAATAAGAGCCTTACTACAGAAACATTTTAGCTGTGTGCATGTATTTAAAGGGCCTATTTTTACCAATCTCACTCTCTGTCACTTATGAGACTATCATGTTAATCAATATAGTACCATAAATAATCATTGACAAATCAACCCTATTGATGATTAACTGCATACTCATGGAGAAACCAAATTTTAATTTTCTCATGGATCAGAATGGACACCATTACAGACATTCAGCTCTGTCATATAATCCATTTGCAAAGTTATATATAAGTAGAGTAAATTAGAAGTAAAGTTCCACAAAACTAAGCAGAATAGCCATGAGCTCCGTATGAATAGGATTCCTATGTTCTCTTTTATTGATTGATTAAAGATGCCAGATCACCAATATCCAGAATATCATAGAAGAAGAGCATTTAAGCAGATTTATTTGATTCTTATCATTGCAACTTGAATAAGTGACACAGGTGATAAATTCTAACCAGTTTCAAACACTTAAAATAGAGAGAGGAATTTGCTCATTTCTTGAAAAGTATATTGATAGATTGACTTACAACATTTCATTAAAATGATGAGTTCAAAATTAGAATCTGGATCACAAAATTGGTTTGTGTCAGAGGTGTTTATTTTTAGTTGACACTGCAGATGATTCTTTCTCCTAAGTTTTTTTTCATGCAAAATAAATATATTTGTAGTTTTACTTAATCAAAAATTTGATTTGATTTAATCAAAACAAGGATCTCCTCCATCTGAGCATTGGTTTAATAGAACTTTTTTGACAATTCCAAAAGCTTTCAATGGTTTATTTGTGTACTTCAGTATTTCTGTCAACAAAATAAAGCAACTGATTCACTACTTTTGAATCATTTTCAAATTTTCACCCTCACATCTGGATACACCCTGTCGTTAAAAATGGCACATCTATAAATAGAAATAAGAGATCACGAAAGAAATATTCTGGTGAAGATTTTACTAAAAGTACAGAACATTGGTGAAAACTGGAAAGTTCCGTAATACAGTTCATATGCAGTTCCTCTGAACCCAGAATGCCGGCACATAGATTGTCTAAACTATAATAATAAGAATTAATCTAATTTTGTTAATGATTTTGTGAAGAAATATTAAAAATTGCAGAACCAATAAAAAAAAAACTTCTTTTGGATATCCAGGATATTACTTTTTAATTCTTATATATTGTTTTGCAAGCCAGGCTTTAACAAACATTTTTGAATCGTGTTCAATTTAAAAATAACTCAAACAAAATAACTTGAAACTAAAACTTTGGTTCTGGGGAGTTGTCATCTCAGCTCATTTGGTAAATAAGTCTTCTTGATTGTTTGTTATCAAAAAACACATGTGAACAGAATTGGTAAGCATTTAAATTTTATCACATCTCCTAGATGGTTTGAAGATTACTGATCTTGATAAAAAGTTTGTATAATGACTTAAATTATAACTATTGACCATCTGGGTTGAGACAAAGTGAACAATCACCCATACATTCATTCATGGTGGTATCTGGGAAATCTGTGCCTCTGACCTAAATAAATTTTGGTCTCCAAATTCAACATGCAATAATTTCTGAACTTATAATGCTTTACAAACAAACAGAAGAAACCCTAAAAATGGATAATGCAAATGAAAAATAAATACCTTATATGAGAGTTAATACTGAATCATAACTGAATAGTTTGATTTTATCAAGACACCATCCATGAAATTATATTGCCACAGCAGTATTATGTAGTTGAAATGTTTTTCATACGTATATATATATGTATATATATATATATATATATATATATATAATTCATCATCATCAGTCTTTTAATGTCCGTCGTTAAACATAGACCTTCCCAGGATTTGCCACAATTCTCTATCATGGGCGTCACAGAGCCAGTATTTTCTGGATTTGTCTAGTTCGTCTCTCCATCTTGTGCTCTGTTGGCCTTGGTTTCTCATGTGATCTCTGGGGATCCATGTTGTGAGACGTGTTGTCCATTGGTTATCTTTCATTCTTGCAACATGGTCTGCCCATTGCCATTTGAGTTTTGGGGCAATTAGTAATGGATATATATATTTTGTTTTTTGCGATTTCATTGATATGTATATATATATATCTATATATATAAATATACACATACATATATGATAAATAATAGATAAATATATATAAATATATATGTGTGTGTGTGTGTGTGTGTATTAAGAAATGGATGTATATGTTCCGATAGAATGATTATCAATTTGCATTATAATTTATAGAAACTTTTTAGATATGATCTCCCGTCATCATACAGTTAATGTAATACTCATCAGAGACAACATAAATAAAATAAACAATTAGAGAAAATGAGGCTGCTACAGGAATTGAACCTGCAACCGATAGGGTAGTTATTACAACATAGCGATGCTTTCATCCTTTAGCTGACCAATTGCATTTTTTCCGACAGCAATTTAAATATATAATTGTATATATCTATATATATATAGAAAGAGAGAGAGATATTGTTTTGGGCTATTTCATGGGTAATAAATTTCATACTATTGGCCTGATTGCTAATGATTTCACTAAAACTTTTCCAATTTAAGTAAAACAAGGCATCTTTTAGAGAAAACTTTTAAATAATTGAAAAACTGAAATAAAAGAAATTTTGACACTACCTTTTATAAATTCTATCACGCAAATAATATTTGATAGATTATTAATTATGTACTTTATGTGTTTGTTTATTATGATAAATTATTTTTTTCTCCCTGGTAGATCATTTGATCAGGTTGGCCTTTTCAGAGAATAGCTTACAGGCAAGTTATAGTGAAGGATTTTCAACAAAAACGATTAATCATTGTTTGGCTTTTAAAATCGACAGTTCTAAAAATGGCTGACCAAATTTGAATAGGTTAACCATGTTTGTTAGGAAACTTACGTGAACGAGAGAGAGAGAGAGATTGGTTGAAGAGAGAGAGACAGCATTCCTACCAAAGGAAGAAAGCACTTGTTTTGAAAAGAGAAGGTATAATAAGAGAGAGAAAGAAAAAAAGAATTATTTCTCCTTTACATCACACTACAGCATGGATTCCCTGAGACGACATGCATAACTGAGGCTGACAGATTACAAGATAGAGAGATGAACTTGACAAGCTCAGAGAGTATAGGCTATGTGACGCTTGTGATAGAGAGATGTGGCAAATCCTGGGAAAGATCTGTATCCAACGACAGACGATAAAAGAGTGATGATGATATCATGCCTTTTTAAAAATCAATTCTTGAGATAGAAAATAGAATACAAGAAAGGGAGGAAAGAAAAAAAGATAGCAGAGTAAGCAGTTTTTATAACTAATGTTTACAGTACATATATATATACTTATATATATATTTGTGACTTTTTCCTTTGCCAATGAACTATATTGTATTTCAGTTGATATTTTTCCTTTTGATTTTGTTGTGATGATTGTCTGTTTTTCATTCAAATGTTTTAACAGAGATCAACTTGAAAAATCAATTGGAAACAAATATTTTTCAATATTATTGATATTCTTATTAAGGAAACAAATATTGCCGAATGTTGTCAAAAATTGGATAAACATTGTCGTAGGTTTTGAAGAGAGTCTGTTCTTTTTCTTGTTGTTCCCTTATAGATCAATCAATCAGGTTGTTTGACTTCTAGAATTGGCTTTTTGAAAGAATAACTTACAGGCAAGTTTTAGTGGAGGGTTTTTACTGAAAGTGATTAATTGTTCTTTGGCTTTTAAAATGTTTTAAAAAGTTTTTCAAAGTTACAATTCCATTAAGCCAATCCACTTCACTAGCTAAGATTTTCAAGCTCTATTAACTCTTAGATTTTGGTCTTTGCTTGCTCCGAGTGGTATTTCCAATTAGAAACCATCAACCAGAACTGTCAACATGGGTTTCTCTCAGTTTTTATGTTGGTCTGACCATCTGGCTGACTGGAAGACAGGCTATCTATAAATGTATGTATGAGTCATGTAATGCCACTCCAATGGAGCTAGAGGGCCGGAAATTCAAGCATTTATTCTTTATTATGTCTGCAAAAAAAATGCTTTTTGTTTTCCGAAACTCACACCAAATTGGTTTTAAGTGGAAGGGCTCAATGGAAGATTATACCTAATTAGTCCATGAATGTATCCAATTTGTCCCTGCTTGTTTTTTGAAAATTCTGACTTTTTCTTAAGAATAGCAGTCTAACAAGGGACAAAAGAAGTAACTTATCATTGATCACTATTTTTTCAATTCTTTAATTGATCATCGACAACAGGACATGCTGCCAAAAGACATTGGTTACATTACAATTTCTATTGAGTAACTAACCAGACAGGTTTCCAATGTCTCAATCTTGCCTGCATTCATAATGCACTTTCCTTGCTTCCAGGTAATTCTACAGTAGCTAATTTTCTGCTTCATTTGACCACTTAATTGTGAAATTACCTATTTTTCTTTTCAAGAATTCCTTTATCCTAAATTGATTCAGTGAAAAAGATTGTTTTCTAACAATTCCATCATCATCATCATCATCATCATCATTATCAGCCTTTGAATGTCCATTGTTGGACAAAGACCTTTCCCAAGATTCACCAGATCTCTCTATCATAGTATCATGGCACCATTAGCTGTTCAGATCACCTTGCCATTTAATTTTTTGTCAGCCACAATTTTGCATGTGATCTTTGGGAATCCACTTCAAGTCGAACTTCCTTGCTTCATTAAAATCTTAAAGGTAAATAAAACAGAATTCATTCCTCCATACAATATTATTCCAAAACTCTATGTCTCATTTCAGCTCCTTTACCAATAGATTCTGTAAATGGGATTTGCTAACTTTAGTAGAACCAGTCAATCTGAGTGGGACTTTAGAAGAGGAAGTTTCTGTGTATGTCACCATACCACTTTATTCATTCATGATGTCACTCGTTTTTCTTTAGGTCATTATTATCTGTCATTGTTACATACGAAAATATGGTCAAAACTCAATAGTAAGACTTTGACAAAAAGAAGAAAAGCCACCTCAGCCAAATGGTTAATCCACCACTAGCATCATAGTAGGAGAGAAAGGGAAGGCTTTTTCAGTCTAAAGGTTAATCAGCCACTGACCTCAAAAACAAGGAAAATAAAAAAAAATGTTTTGCCCCAATTTGGATTCAGTCCCTAAATCTACTGATGTCAACCACAACGCTCTAAACCACTAAGCCACAGAAACAATTCTGAAAAATGTAATTTATTTGTAATAAAAATAACATGTTCGGATGAGTACCTCAAATCCACGGATGAACATCCACTGCCTTTTTAAAAACCTTATATTTTTATATTCTTTAATGGTTCTATAATTATATTAACAATTTTGATGACATCCTTAGTAACAAGGAAATTTTCACCAAGAATAAAAATGAATAAAATAGACATACTTGTTATCATATGGAGATGATATTTTCCATTACAGAAATTCAATTTTTATGAAAAAAAATACTGAGAACTCGGGAATGCAAGTTGACAAGACAGGACATCACAGAATCAATCTTTCTTTTTGCTTCTCTCTTCCATGTCTGACTAATTGGAATAATAAAGTCAATTAGGACTTTGACGATACAAAGAACGAGTTTACTTGTCCCAATAACTTATGGAACAACCTGTATGATGCTCGATAAAATTTTCTAAATCCCTGGTTGCAAGAATACATGTTTAATAAACAAAGCAGACGGTAGGCTGATGAGAATAAACATTTGTGCATTGAAAAAAACTTCCGAAACACGAACATAAAACCTGCTGAACTGATTTTTTACTTGAATAAAGTCAGCTTCACTTAAACTTCAAAAATAAAAAACAAAGATAAAAAAAAACTGGTCAAGTGCAACAATCACATTGGAAATAAATACACAATGATCAAAATCAACAACGCAGAACTGGAGAAAATAGACCACCACATCTACCCTAGGACAACGGATCTCTATGGAATTCTCAAAAAAAGAAAAAAATCAAGCAAAAAATCACTCCAGGATGGCAAGTCTTTGACAGCAAGCTCTCAACTTTCAAGAACAAGAAAATACTATTAGTCCTAAAAAGAAGAGTATACAACCAATGCATACTCCCAATAGTCACTTGTAGAGCTGAAACATGGAACTTAACCAAAAGACAGACTCGCAAACTGAGAAGAATACAACGTGCACATGAAAGAATCATGCTCATACTCACATGGAAAGATTACAAGACAGCACAGTTCATCAGGGAGAAAACATGAGTCCGAGACATCATACAAGCTGTTTAAAAACTCAAATGTCAATGGGCTAGTCATGTTGCAAAAATGGTAGAAAACTGCTGGACATCATGACTCACAACATAGATCCCAAAAGACCACATGCACAACCAAAACTGGCAGAATACAAGATGGGGAGATGAACTAGACAAATTCAGAAAGTATTGGCTCCACAACACTCATGATAATGGGGTATGACGAATCTTGAGAATGGTCTATGTCCAACGACAGACATTAAAAGACTGATGATGATGCTAATATACCTAATAAGTACTTTTGATCAGGCAAAAAGTTTTCTCTTGGAGTGTAGAAAAACAGGTACCTATAAAAGAGGATAAAAGTCATTAAAAAAACCCCTGAAAGTTGCACAATGAACATATACATATATATATATATATATATATAAAATATGTAAGTGAGAAGTGCCTGTTAGTATGTTTATCTGTCATGTCATAAAAAGTATCTAAACATGGGTGCAGCTCAACCAGATTTGGCATGCTTACTCAAAGGACCTGCAGGGAGGTTTTTAAAACAGAAAAAAAATTGCAAAAAAAATATTTTTAGAGGGTTTTTGTAGGGGTTTCTATTTACAACGTAACTATAATGCCAAAATGAAACCTACTTTCCACCCATATAAATATCTTCTTATTTCATATGTTTATGTATAATTATTTAAGGGGTGAAAAGTGAAGGGAAATTACACTCCAAGGGATCAAAAGTGAAGGAAGACTTCTTCCTCTACGTAAAGAGGTTGAAAGGGACGGTAGATCTATTCCTCTTATAAGGGAGACTTGAAGGGTGACTTTTTCCCATCCATAGGAATCAACAATGGAGAAAGACTCCTCCTTTAATGAGCTTTTGAAAGTGCGGGGAAACTTTTCCCACCATTTGAGAGAGTAAATTGGTGGGTGTCTTTCCCATTGTGTAAAGGGTGGAAAGTGATGGTTAACTTTTTCCTTTTAAGGTCACAAAAGTGAAAAGAGACTTTCTCCATCTTGAAGGTGTAAATAGTGAATGAGAGTCAATTTCTCTCTCTTAAGGGGCCAAAAGTGAGAGAGACTTCTTCTTAAATTGAAACTATCTGAGTTTTGAGAAAAGCTTTTTCAAATTACAATGCAACATTGAACCCTTACCTCCCATTATATATATATATGTTTGTTGTGTTGATGCTAAGTGATCCAACAGAATGTTGATGAAAGTGACAATTGGAAAATGAAGAGAAAAATTTAATAGAGAAACAGGTGTTACAGCTCAAGAATTTTTATTATCTTTTGGACATGTTTCAATGCATTTTGATGGTCATCAGCCATCTTTTTTAGAGGAACTTGCAGCAGTGCTGAAAAAACTGTAAGCTGTTTACATGTTTGAAGTTTGGGAAAGAAAAATATTTGAGATGTAACACCTGCTTTTCTCTTGAATGATTCTCTTCACATTTCAATTGTCACTTTCATTAACATCCTGTCAGATTACCTCAAATCCACTAAACAAAGATATACATATACACACACACATATAGTATATATATATATATATATATAGATAGATAGATAGATAGATAGATAGATATATACTAGCCGAATAACCTATTCATTGGATAGGTTCAACAAGTATGTGTGCGTGATGGGGGGTTTTAAATGAATGTGGGTATAGTGGCTACCTTATTGGTCGCAGGTTTGATTTTTCCCGCAGCCCCATTCTCTTTAATTACGTATTCTATTCCCACTGTCTGGGGCTGTGTGACACATTCTCTGTGAGATAACAAGAGGTCATTTAAAATATCATTATATATATATATATATATATATATATTGAAAAAGTGAGTATGCATATATGTGTCTGCGCTAAAGTTTTAGGGTGTTATTTGATCACTTGCAGTAATGACCAATATTTTTTGTCAATATATTCTTTGTTGTTTCATACATGTTCAGAATTTCTTATTTTTGGTTGCTATGTATGCAACTTACATAAAGAAGAAATGATAAGTGCCATTATCACAAAGGGCACGTATTAAACCCATATGTCAACAGTATATATAATCTAAAGACAGGTTTCCAAACCTCAGGATTCTAGCGATCAGTAGTTCCTCTAATAAGCATCTTTATCTGCTCGAAATAAAAGACATGCATGCAACTAGAGAGAAGCCTCCTTGAGCCTTACATATATAACCAAAATCAATACACCTTCCACTGCAAAGAGACTGGGAGAAAAATTCCTTCTTTGTGCAATGAGTCTAACCTTTGGTATTACCTTTTTAAAGAAACACCTGGATCCAGAAATAGTTGCCAGCTTCAGGCTATCATTATCACTGAATTCTCTTGGCATTCCGGACAGGAAGTCATCAGACTTCAGCAACCAGGGATTTTGAGAGAGTGCAGCTGGTGTATTGCACAAGGGTCGATATGATATGTCCATTAATAAAATAGGATGACTATATCGTTTACCGGTGGATAAATATAGTTATACTAAAAGGAATTATAGCAGATGAAGACAGGATGGTTAAAGGATGAGGGTGTTGGAAGCAATTTGATGCAGGGGGGTGCTTTTCAGAAAGGGCAGTTTATATATATATCTATATATATATATATATTTGTGAAGTCGTAAGTTTATGGTAATAGAGCAGGGAGTGGTTTCCAACCTGGAGACCATGGACCACGAAGTTATTACAATCATGATAGCAAGTAAAATCAAAAAGAGAAATAATTGCTGTTTTATTAACATAAGAACAGATACTGCACTTTGATTGTGAACTAAAATCCCAAAAAGGCTGGACTACGAAACTGGGATCCTCATCATCAGCAGCCTTTTATCATCAATCATTGGACCTTCTGAAAGATTCATCAGACATCTCTATCATGGGCATCACAGAGCCAATACTTTCTGAACTTATCAAGTTTGTCATGCCATTTCATAATTTGCTAATGGCATTTTGCGTATCTTCTTTAGGGATTCACATTGTGAGTAGTGATGTCCACTGGATATCCAACATACTTGCAAAACAACCAGCCCATTACCATTTGAATTTTTCTAATGGTTTCTACGATATCTCTATTTCTTGCTTTTTCTCTAATATATTGTCCTGTTCAGTGATCTCCCCAAGTGATATTGAGCATGATTCCCCTTGGTGTCCATTGCATAATTCTCAGTTTGAAGATCAAGGTTTCAGCTCCATAGGTGACTATCAGGAGGATGCATTGATTATAGACTCTTCATTTTAGGATCAATGGGATTTTCTTGCTTTTGAAAGTTGAGCTTACCTTACCGAAAGCTCTCCAACCTAGCTTGATTCTTCGCTTAATTTCTTCTGACATACATGGAGTCTATGCCTTGTTGTATAATAGCATCAATAACCCTGGACGTTCCTGGAATGAACAAATGCTACAGTGAGTGGCATTTTGCATCCTATTTTCTCTTTTAGTTGATTTACTGAATGGTGATGATTAATGGTTGTGTAACTTCTTCTGAAACCAGCCAGTTCCTGTGTTTGGTTTTGGTAATTCAGTTGGTGATCTCAATGGTGAAACTAATGCCACAAAATTATACTTTTAAAGAAGCTATAAATAAATATTTGGTTCAGTATATCTTTGCACTTTCCTTTTTTTGGCTGAGGTCATACATCTGCACCTACTGACCCCATGCTAAGAAAGCTCTAAAAACCTGAGGGTAGGGGGAGTAAAAACAAACAAAAAAAAACTAGATTTGTTCAAATTTCAGCCTTCTAGCTCTATTTGTGTGGCTTTTACTCATTATATATCCGTAGCTAGCCAGTCAGACTAACTTGAAAACTAAAAAAAACCATTTTGATGGTTTTGGTTGAGGGTTTCAAATTACGTTTTTTTTGTGAATATTCCAATGTTTATATACAGTAGCCTAGGGATAGTATTAGAGACCGTCAACCAAAACTGTCATCATCAAGTAAAACTGTTAACCTGGGTTTATTCAGTTTTTGATTGATTCTAGCTGACCACGTTCGACTCGTACATGTGTGACGCATACAGGCTGCATTTGAGCTAGAGTGCTAAAATATTTGCTCTTCAGTATGTTATGCTGGTCTCCAAAAATTCAGACTTTTTACTGATGCAAGAAAAGGCAAAAAAAGTATTTCATCCGTTGATCGAACCCTTTTCTGACTTTCTAACTGATCACCCTAGCACGTCATGCAGCCAAAAGATGATTCCATTGTGTGATCTACCAGACCTATTAATTATATTCTTTCAACCTATTTGTAAAAAGTTGTTTGATACATTTGCTTTATTGAACAAATGAATATTGGTATCAAGCAATTGTGGCACTAGATCTGATTAAACATCCCAGCAAATTTGTTTTAGATATTTTTAGATTATTTATAGATCTTTTAAGATTATACTTTTAGATTTCATAGTTATGGGTTCCATAATTCCCATGTGCCATCGCTGCATCAAGATAGATATAATATAAATTTCTTTTAGTCATGAATTACAAAACAGAGATCAAGGGTACTGCAGCATGTATTTTTTATATGCATATATATATATATATATATATATATATATATATATATATATATATATATATATATATATATATGCATTAATCTCCTTATGTATATACACACATTATATATATATATGTATATATGCAGTAATCTCCTTATGTATACATATGTATATACACACACATGTATAAGTATTCACACATATCCATGCACATGTATATATACATTCACATATACATTCATATATATACACACACAGATACACATGTACAAATATATATGTATACACACACACACACATATTTATATACACAAGTATTTTGTGCATGACGATTGAGTATAACATATTTCAATTTGCGCACAGCTCTAAACTTTGATCATATGCTAAAGTGCTGGGAAATAACCCAGTGCTTAGATATTTTGATCCGAGTCAGAGATGGCAATCAATATGTGGATGAACCCTCTCTTTTATAAGATAACTATGCAGGTGAAAAGACAAAAAAACGTGTGATCTGATTAGGTAGAAAGAAAATCGCTTATGCCAAGCGATTGGCCTGATGAATGTATGTCTTCTTGGTTCTCCACCTCTTGTGTTTTTCTTTCACTGAGATGCATTCATGTACAAAGAAGATTATTTCTTCTTCTCTTTGAGTTTTGAACAGAAACTTTCAACCATTGTTAGAAATCTTCAACCAAAAACTATCAATATAGGTTTCTTTGGTTTTTAATTTGGTCTGTCTGACTGGTCGGTGTTCTATGTATTGTGTGTGCAGGCTGAACCAAAGGAGCAAGAGGGATGAACATTTAAACATTTACTCCTTATTATGTCCTGGAAAAAAAAATTCTCTTTGTTTATTTTTTTAGATTACTCTCCCAAATAGATTTTCAATGAATGACTAAATTGATCTCCAAGTTTGTGTCTCGTAGCATACACGCTTATTTGTTTTTTTTAAATTTGGACTTTTCCTGTGAACACACCCCAACAAAAGGCAATTTATTGCAATTTTCTCCATTTTTTTAATTGATCACAGTATGCTTCAAAATTTCGTTGGTTATGTGATGGTTTGTGTGACAGAAAAAAATACTGGATATGATGTACATCTCAGAGAGGCCAGAGAGCACACCAACCAAAACAATAAAGATGGTATGAATAATTCATGAAAGAAAGAATGACACAGCAATACCTCAAATAGTGAGGTTTTGATTCCTGCGGGTTTAGATGTGATATGGTTAAGGTATTCCTGTACAAATTTATGTAATTAAGCTTAAGCCAAATAAAATAGATTAAATCATAATAAGACCTTGAATAGTGCAGTTTTGAAGACAACACAAAATTTTGGAATAACTTAATGGCATTTATCAAAGTACTCTTGTACTTTATCTGAAAACTTGGGACAATTTTTTTGAATCTACAACATTGGTACAAATGAAGATTCTGTCAAGTTCTAAATTATGAAAGGAATATAATATTCTTGCAGAAATAAAATTTCATTTATCTCAGAAAACTGCAGCATCAGATCAAGATAAAATAAACAAACAGTACATCTATAATCTATTCCCCTAGAGAGAAAACAACTCTTTTGTGAATATCAGAGAATACTTGAAATAGACACTGTCTCGGTAGTAAATAATAGAGAAACAAAACACTTTGATAACATCAATCTCACCAAGAGAATATTTGATCGGGAAAAACCAACCAGAAATGCAAAACTACAATTTGGGCTGTCAACAAAATTAAAAAAATATTCAATCATCTGCAAATATTTTAACATCACTTATATCTTATTCTTGAATATTATATTCATTATTGATATCATTCAATCATCAGCCTTTTAGAGTCCATCGTTTTACATAGAGCTCCACAAAGATTCACCAGATTCCTCTATCATGGGCATCGCAGAGTCAATACTTTCTGAATTTTTCTAGTTCGTCATGCCATTTCCAATGTGGCAGCAACATTTTCGCCTATGTTTTCAGAGGAACCACTTGGTGAGTCATGATGTCCAGTGGTTGTCTGCCATATTTGCAACATGGCTAATCCATCGCCATTTGATTTATTCAATTGTTTCGATACCTCTGAATCTTATTTTTTCTCTAATATATTGTGCTGTCTTGTAATCACACAGGAAGAGAGAGTTCAATTAGGAATTTGTTGTCTATTCTGATTCCTCTAATTTCAAACTAGACAAATTTACAAAAGGAAAATCTTGCTTAGAACTTACAAAATCTTTGTGCTTATATACAAGTCAAAGATGGAAATGGAATGTTATAAATTCATGATGACCTTTCTTGGATGTCTTTTGTACCCAATCATCTTTAAAACTCTTATGGTTATAGCAGAGCACTAAACCAATAACAGTAAGATCTTACAATTTCTTCTTACGAGTAAAATGGCAGGAAGAAGAGATTGTGTATGAATAATATTTTTGTGGACAAGGTAAGCATATACATATTTTTTTTTCTGAAGAAAAAAAATCTCATTCATCCAAAAATATCTTTAAAAAATATCCGCACATGCTTTGGACATTGTTAGTCTAAAATGGGCACAAAGACCTTAAAAAGTAATCTCCTGAAAACAAAACAATACTCTTTTTAGATAGTGCCTCGTGGTGTATTCATGCAAATTTTTGAGATCGTGGATGCAAATACATGACTAGGAGTGCCTAAAGACACACACAAAGAGAGATGGATCTGCTGTCCACTTGGCTGGTTGGTGAGGCTACAGTGATTTGATTAATGTGATAGTCTGTTTTTATTTTATTTTTCTATATAACTGATGTCATCCAGTGCAAAGAGGAAGGAAACAAGCTTTATCTCTGTATAAAAAGCCCCCAAAAAGAAAGACAAAAGTTATCTCTTGCATCTCTTCACAATAACCAAAATTTTAGATCCAAGGTTAAATTTAAAATCAGTACAGAGTACTGTTAAATAAAACTAAAAATATACTGAGCAGAAAATACAAACTATAAACATCAGATACTTTTCTCTCTAAACTTTATTATAACATTTATTCATTATTATGAAAGCACTCAATAGATTTTCATCTAATGACCATTGCCATTACGAACAGAATGCATAGACATTCCATGAGACACTTTCTGTCTGTCTTTCAATCTGTCACCCCCTTCTCTCTCTCAATATATATCATCAAGGAGGGTGAGTATTATTTTTGGGGGCTCAGGCTTTTTTGACGTTTTCTGAATCTAAAAAAAATTTAGTGCTTATTTTAGCAATACTTTGAACTTCTACTCATTCCTCCCCTTAGACTTGATAGTTGGCTTCGTCTACTCACTGTACTCTGGTGATGGGCCTATATAAGATCAAGATAATAGTAATATTCCAACAGAGCATATTCCAGCTAATGGGTGAATGTGATTTCCACTCTTAATCAGTGACATATACAAACTTTCAGAAGGGCAGGGGCTCAGTTGAGAAAAGGATACTCAAATATTTAGGGTAGCAGGTGGCTGCAGACCACTCATCATCAGTCTTTTAGCGTCCATCGTTGGACATAGACCTTCCCCAGGATTTGCCACACTTCCCTATCATGGGCGTCACGGAGCCAGTATTTCCTGAACTTGTCTAGTTTGTCTCTCCATCTAACACTTTGCCGGCCTCGGTTGCGTATGTGGTCTTGGAGGATCCATGTTGTGAGTCGTGATGTCCATCGATTGTCTACCATTCTTGCAATACGGCCAGCCCACCGCCATTTGAGATTTTTAATGGATTCTATGATGTCCCTAAGTCTTGTCTTTTCTCGGGTGTACTCTGCTGTCTTGTGGTCTCTCCATGTGAGGCCCAGCATTATTCTTTCATGTGCATGTTGCATGGTTCTCAATTTTCGGGTCTGTCTCTTGGTTAGGTTCCATATTTCAGCTCCATAAGTGACTATTGGGAGGATGCATTGGTTATACACCCTTCTCTTTAGGATTAATGGGATCTTATTATTTTTGAAGGTTGAGCTAGCTCTGCCAAAGGCTTGCCATCCTAGTGTGATTCTTTGCTTGATTTCCTCTTCTTTTGAGGGTCTCATGGAGATTCGTTGTCCTAGGTAGATGTAGTGGTCTACATCTTCCAGTTGTGTGTCTTCGATTTTGATCTTAGTGTTTTTATCCTCGATGTGGTTGTTACAGTGGGTCCATAGGTGGACCTTTCAAAAGCCTGAGATAAATAAACTTTATCACTACTACTACTACTACCATGAATCACAATAACATCATGTTCTACTGGCAAAATCAGTAGCTGAAAACAGAGTGCTAGTAATGCGTCTTTTTCTAGATTATATTTTTTAATTTCGACTAAAAGGGCCCTTTTGATATGAAGAAAGAAAAGGGCAGGTGCTCAAGCACCTAAAGCTCTCCCCCTGTGTATGTGCGTGCACTCAATATGTTTTTCTAATAAGGAATATTTTTTCTACAAACAAGTAAGTCTTTTAAATGTTCCAGGCTGAAACACGCAAGTTAGATAAAGATTTTATGACATGGAATATCATCATCATCATTTTGTTGTCCATCATAGGACATAGACTTTCCCCTGGATTTGCCAGACATCTCTATCATGGACATTGCAGAGCCTGTCTAGTTTGTCATGCCATCACATATCCAGTCATAATGTCCCACAGTTGTCTACCATTCTTGCAAAATGACAAGCCCATTGTCATTTGAGTTTCTTAATGGATTGCATGATGTCTTTGACTCCAGTTTTTTCCCTAATTTTCTCTATTGTTTTGTGATCTCTCCTTGTTATGTTGAGTATGATTCTCTCATGTGCACACTGTATGGTTCTCAGTTTGTGGGTTGGTCTTTTGATCAGGTTCCATGTTTCAACTACAAAGGTGAGCATCGGTAGGATGCATTGGTTGCATACCTCTCTTTTCAGAATTAATGGGATCTTCTTGTTCTTGAAAGTTGAGCTTACTTTGCTGGAGGCTTGCAATCTCAGAGTGATTCTTTGCTTGATTTTTTCTTCTTTTGAGGATTCCATGGAGAATCGTAGATGAAGTGGTCTACTTTCTCGAGTTTTGCAAATTTGATTGTTCTGTTATTTCCGACATGTTTGTTGTACATCACAGTTAATGACTGATGTTTCACTCTTATGAATTATAAACCCTAAATGAATAGTAAGCAATCATCTCTGTAGCACATCTATCAAATTTTGTTTATAGCAATATACCATTAATTTAGAGTAAAAAGTATAGGAAAAGTATTTATGAGCTGACCTCACTCCACCTATTTTTGTCTTGTTTGTATCTTAATGTTGTCTAATGATTGTCATGCCATTTTCGTGATTGATTCTCATTGACATGTTGTTGTCACATTGAGTTGAAGGTTGCCTCATATAATGCTGAGCCAAATGCTTTTAGGAAAGGATTGCATAATGACAGACTTTCCTGAAGATGCAGGAGAGGTCTTTCATAAAAGAAAAGTACCCCGAAACTTCTATCAAAGAAATGTGATTCTACTCCACAAAAAGGAGACAATCGTGACCTCAACAACTACTGTCCAATTTAATTATTACCTAACATATTCAAACTATTCACAAAAATACTTGCAAATAGACTGACAAGCACTCTAGCTGAACAATCAGGCATTAGGAGTGGCTATTTAACAATAGAGACCACCTACCTACATATCAACAAATCGGAAAAGCCATCAGAATACAAGAATATCTAAATGTGTGTGTGTATATTTGTGGATATATGTGCATGTGAGTGAGAATATATATATATATATATAGTCCAAGTTTAGAAAGCTTCACAGCTTTAAACACTGAAAACATTAAAAAACTTTTTTTCAAAAATATTTGTCACTTCAGTCACTTATTTCCCAACATCTGGTAATGTAATCTATGTAATTTTCTGTGTGTTATGTGTTTTATCTATGTGTTGATGTATTCTTTGTGTTTTGCCTGTACTTTGTTTTCATGGTGCTATACGCAAATTTTCTCTCACATGCATACATATACATATATATATATATATATATATAAGTGTATATATATATATATATATATATATATATATGGGGGGGTGAATCAATAAACGTGTATCCTGACATATGGTTACGTGCTGAATTTTGATCTGGAATGTTCACTGTATAAGGTTTGATCTTTGTGACTGATAATATTCAACACTGAATTAGGTGCATGGGTAACAATGGGGATTAAGCAAGGAAATAGATATTTGTTGCATAAAATAAAGGCTTAGTTATCATCATTGAGCCATGGACTTGATGATGTACATATATATATATATATATATATATATATATATATATATTTAATGAATTATATGTGCAGTAAGATATACCCTGAGAAATAGAAATCAGATGTATCTCTTGGTTTAGATTTTGAGAGAGATATATGAGGAAGTATAAATAACAGATATGGCCAGATATGAATTAATAGACATAATTTATCAATTTTTTTTAATATATAATTTTACTACATATGATTCAGAAAAGAGATGCACTCTTTCCTGACCTCGTGCTATTTGTAATTCTTTTCATTTCTTTCCCTTTTCTGTACGCAGTCAAATATATGGTCCAAGGAAATGAAGTGGGACAATTTCAATAAAATGTCTTCTTATTGGCAGGAAATCACCCCCTTTTAACTTCTATTTCACAGAAAAACGGAATTGAATTATTCTACTTCTAATATGAGTGAGTATATGGCTCAACAGATAATGAAGTTTGATCTATAAGCAGCCATGTTAATTTCATTGGCAGCTTAATGCCGAAGGCTATTTTTACCTCTGAATGCTTATTGCACTCAATCTCAATTTTTGTAACATTCTGGGTCTCTTTATTCTTTTTTAAAATAATAACATCTTTTTATTTTTCGTATTTATTTTGGTATGATATAACTTTTTTTAAGGGTAGGCTGGTGATCGTGCTCTTCTAATGACAGGGTATAGAAAAATTACAACGGAGTTCTCACTTTAAACAGAATTCATTTGAAGAGAGAACAAGAGGTTGACTGATGAATGAGGTTTCTCCTTTCAGTCAGATCATTTGACCAGTGGTAGGACCACAGTGAAATCTGACTTTCATATTTTAGCTGCCATCGATGCCAACTTAGTTCTGCCGGCTTTTGCCGACTGACTGTCAACTGCTCGATTGTCCAAATGTCAATCCCCCTTAACCTATTAATCTTTTGCTTGAACTCCTCATCAAAAACACTTAATTACGTACATGCTTAAATTCACATGACTGAATCATGTCTTATTTTTATTGGATCACATTTCCACTTTGATAAATTACCTTGATGTGTACGTTATAAGGTTAAGCCATTCTCTAGAATATATTACAATTGTAACTGTCTCTTAGGGTAAGTATGACCATCATTAGGATGAGAGACTTCTTGGCTAAAACTGGTTTAAACCAGAAATACTTTGAGCATGAAGAAATAAATCATGACATATCTGAGAAGAAAAAAAATTAACATTCACTTTTATAATATCCGTGTGGAAAGTATCCAACCATTTATTATCAATGAAGAAAATAGCCTACCTAGGATAATTATGTCTTAGTCCTCTTCGAAGTATTCCCTTTGGGATCGCATAAATCTCAGCATCTGTTCTACTTTTCAAAATAATGAATATAGTACTTATTTGGCATCACCATCAGTTATCTCATCACATCCTCTTTAATCTCATCCACAGCCTTGAATGTCTTTGGAGAAAAGCCAGGGAGCCAAATCTAGATGGTAGAGGAGAATGATAGACCTAGGTGATGTCATGTTTTGCTAAAAAAAAAATCCTCCTCGAGATGTGAGGAATGACCTGACAGTTACACAGAACACGAGCACACTAAATGGCATCTCACTGATGACTGAATAATCCCAAAGAACAGTGTTCATACTATATGGTAAGGCCTGTTTTAACTGAATGCCCAATTGCATCAAGGCTGCACTGCCAGTTCTCAAGATATTCAACATGGCTGGATACTTCCCAGACAGACTCCAAATCAACAGTGTATGATAATTATGAAATATTCTTCTTCAGAGTTTTGAATAACTAAAGAAGATAACATTTGTGACATCATTCTCGCATAACTGTCGCAATCCCCGACGTCCATTTTTATTTCAGTTCTGTATTGTAGAATATTCATCTATTTTCTGAACAGTGTATCATCTGATGAAAAAAAATTACTAGTTTATACCTTTTATCATTTTGCAAGAACATAAACAGTTTCTCAAAGTTCTTAATCTTATTTCAAGCAAATTTCAACATGAAATTTCTACTAATTTTGTAGAGAAAAATGCAAACTGTAATAATACCAATACATTTTTAAGTATCAATAGGCCTCTTGTAGAATATAATATTTTTTTTTATTTAGTTAGAATTGATGCATTTTTGTTCATTTATTCTTACACTGAAGATGAACAAGAATGACCAACATTATTGAAATATTGTGCTTTCTTATTTTTATAAAGCAGAAGGTTCCTAACACATTCAAAACATCTGAATTAAAATCATTTGTATCAGCTGGGTTATGGCAATCTCTTTGATGAGTAGCTTCCACATGAGCTAAATGATATAAGACTACTGGACACTATTTCTACATGAATCTGTAACTTACACATGAGAAAAATGGTCCAATTTTGAGCCAAATTATAATTAATGAAGAGAACTGAAAACTTTCCAACAATGCAAAGTGCAAATGACGCAAGTGAAATGAAAGACCTCTAACTGTACCTAACGTTTGTCTTCATCCCTTAAAAAAAGAGGAGACATAATACAAACATTTAAAATAATAAAATGCATCAACAACATCAAAGCTGAGAAATTCTTTTGAATAAAATTAAGCAAATATGCATATATCAAGAACATTACAGAAAAAAATTCATGAAGGGTCTTTTTTCTCTCTAAGAGTTGTCAACGATTGGAACAAATTAATGGATCAAAATTCAGAAATAATAGCGTTAACAGTTAAACAAATATGATAATTACATTGCAAAATAATTTATCTGAATAAAAACTAACTATCAATCAAAAAAGCCAGACACAAGCACAAATATCTGCATAAATTTTATTTGCTGTATATCTTGTCTCATCTTCCTATGGTAAGATTGAAAAGAAGTTCCTACAAACATTATACAATCAAAAATGTCACTAAATGTTGGATGAGTGAAGCCCTCTGCTCAGGCTGACAAATCTCTGGCTATGTCACCGATTTTGACTGGATTGCCTACTTAAGAAGCCTATGAACCACAGGCTTTTGGAAGGCTGGCCAAGAATACCCAGTCATACCTTTTTGGATCATTGTGCAAAATGTTGAGAGGGGGCTCAAGGAGCTAAGCTCCCCTGACTCCCAAATCACAAACTATGTCCCTGGAGCTCTTGGGAGTACTTGAAGCAGAAAGACTCCCCTTTGGCTTTGATCAGCTTGGTTTAATCTTTTTTTTAACCTGCTTTTCAGAAATTGATAATTTCATTGATTTGAGACTTTCATGTATATTTTTAGTCATTATGCGTCCACCATGACAATGAGAAACTGTGTATATCATTTGTTATTGAATTGAAACAGCCATCTTTCATTTGACGTTTTTCATGTTCCCTTGTTCAAGAACTAAAAAACTTCTTCCCCTACAGAAAACAACTTGAATGATTAAAACTAATGTCATTAGAAGGAAGGAGAATAAAAAGAGATATGATACAAACATTTAAAATAACAAAACGTACCTTCAACATCCCTGTCGGAAAATTCTTAAAAATGAATAAAAGAAAAAAAATATATATATATGTTTGTGTGTGTATGTATATGTATATAAAGGACATTGCCAAAAAAATTCAAAAAGAGACTTTTTCGCACAGAAAGTTGTCAACAATTGGAACAAATTAATGGATCAAGATCCAGATATAAGAGAAGTTGTTTGAAGAGCTGTAAAAATTAATTTGACTCTTACATAACCAACAAAAAAAACAAAAACAAAATAAAAACTTCTGCAAAAGACAAATAACAAAATTGGAAAACAGAAAGTGAGATAGAAGTTCAACTATGTATCTTTTCTTATCTCATCTTAAGTAATTATGTGACACCTTTTTGTTGTAAAATCGATGTACATAAAAGAAGGTTGAAATTGAAATTGTCACATTTTTAACTAAATGACACATGGCCACAATATGATGTAACACCTTGAAAGAGAACTATGTCTAAGTTAGAAGATTGATTGGATCATGAAAGAAAAAGAAAAGATAGACTGGATTCTGGGGATTGTTAAAAGAAATAGAATGATTCAAGTTGGTGAGAATAAATTTTCCTTTGCAGACAGAATAGGGTTAGCTTGGAAAACTAAATATATAAATGGGAACTATGTTTGACTAAACATGGAGGTATTTCAAATGGCTTTTCTTCAAGGGACCGTCAACCAGAACTGTCACCATCAATAAAGTCAACATCAACGTAGGTTCCTTCAGTTTTCAAGTTGGTATGGCTGACTGGTTTACTATGTATGCATGTATGTGATGTGTGTACAGGCTGTCCTAATGGAGCTACACAGCTGAACATTTAAGCATTTACTCCTTAGAATGTCTAGAAAAAAATAGGGTTTTTTTGTCTTTTTTTTCAAATCCCCTCCCAAAACAGGACTGTAGTTGAGGGATCAAGTTACAATGTGAGTTTATGCTAAATTGGTCACTTAGTTTGTGCCCAGAATTGATCATGCTTGTTTTTAAAAAGTTCTGACTTTTTAGTGATCACTGTCAAACAAAAGGTGAGAGAAGTGAATTAGTTTTTGATCACCCTGTTTTTGATTTTTCAAATGGTCAACCCTAACATGGAATGCTGCCAGAAAACATTGGTCACATGACTGATTCTATTGAATGACCAACGAAATCAAGGTTCTTTTTAATATTAATTTCTCATATCTACTGAAATGGGTTGAGAGTATGACCATCAGCAAGCAAGTTTCATTATATGGAAATTCTGTTCTGACTCTTGTAACAGACAAAATGATTTGACTTTTTTGCTAATATCATTATTTATTCATTTTGGTTCTTTGTTTGTAAATTGGACCCTATGAAAAACCTATTCTGGGAGAGAATTAAAAAAAAAATAGAAGTTTCTTCTTGACAAAAAAAGTAAATCTTTAGATTTTTAGCCTTGTAGCTCCATTATTGTGGTCTGTATGCATGATACCTACATAGCCACTCAGCCAGACCAACTTAAAAGCGGAGGAAATCTATGCTAATGTTGACAATTTTGCTTGTGGGTTTCCTAAAATTCTACATTTGATCACCAAAAACTTTTAAAAATCAATAACCGACCATTATTCTATATTGAAAGACAACTGCTGGACATCACATCTCACTATGTGGATCCCCAAAGATCAGGTGCAATGCTGTGGATGACAGAAAGTAAGATAGTGTGACAACCTTGATAAATCCAGCAAGTACTGGCTCTGTAATGCTCATGATAGGGAGATCTCTCAAATCTCAGGGAAGGCCTATGTCCAATGACAGACACTACTAGACATCATGATGATAATGATGATAGATTGCTGCTATACAGTAATGGAATTTGTTTCTGGATCTACAATTCAGTAAGGCTCGGTATTGGGAATAGTAATTTACTTCACTATTTACAATGGGGACTACTCTCCCTACATTATACCAAAAAGGTATTTATTGTCCATTGCCCTTTATGGACGCTGAAATATTTATTCGTTTTTGTGCATCCATAGGACACCCAGATAGAAAACATTAACAACACTGCACTATACCATTCCCCATTTCCTCTACTGCTATATCCTGAATGTTTACAGCAGAAAAGATGGAGAACATTATATAACAAAACATTCTAAACGCCCTTCCCATATGGTAACAGTCTGCAAGAGAAAACAAACTGATTGCAGGGTATTCAATTTATATTACTACAACTATTCTTAAAGTCCCCAATATTTATTTAGTTATTGTATATTGTGTAAATAAGCTGGACATTTTGTTTTGACATATTGAAATATTTCAAAGCAAAATATTCAAATATTCCAAATCAATATTGATAAGTTACGCAAATAACAAAGAATCAAACATATCAGCTTTGGAAGTTGATTTGATTCGGGATTGTTTGATTTATTCATATTCTGAGGCCAATCCATTGGGAAATTCTGGTGGTTGTTTGCAGAAGTCAAATTTGAAGTTTCAAAGATTATGCAGGTACTTGAACTTATAGTTGTTTTTTTTGGTTTTTGTTTTTTCATTATTGGTTGTTGATTTATGATTAGACTCTTGATATGTTTGATTAGATATCTATAATGCAATTACAACACCTGATATGATAGATCCAGTACTGCTGCCATGTAAAGAATTGTCATTTGATATCGTCGTAACATCTAGAAGAATATATGTATCAAAAACAAAATTAAATATGACAAGAAATTATTCTTTGCCAGAATATATTTGATATCATTATATATATATATATATATATATATATATATATATATATATATATAGAGAGAGAGAGAGAGAGAGAGAGAGAGAGAGAGAGAGAGAAGCTTTACAGCTTTAAATGCTGAATATATTGAAAACAATTTTTTTCAAATTTATGCCATTACAGTCAATAGTTTCCAAATCTGTGTCAATGTGATTTATATAAGATTTTCAGTTAGTTTTATGCTTTGCATAGAATTAGATGTTATGGCACTAAGTGTGAATTTTTTTTAGGATCATCATTTGTTTACCATTTAACTGTTTCAAAGATTTGAAAAAAAGACAGTTATATTAATATGGCATCCCAGCACTGTTGATCAAGCACCACCTCCCCTTAAGCTATGATTTTATCATATAGCTTTATTTTATCATTTTTAAAGCCATATCATAATACATGTAGTTCTTTATTCCAAATAGGGTATCATGATAAAGTACTTATCTAGGCACAGGTAATATGTATTTTTATGTTCTGGCACATGTACATTTGTTCTAATATTTTCCATTTTACTGTGGGTTAAAGGCTGCCAACAGTTAGTCTCTTATTATATATCGAGAGTATTTTTCATTTGTAAATGATGATATATGGCTGGCTAATCTTAGTTTAAGGGGTGTTTTAGAGATTCCTATATAGTATTTCACTTCTAACGGTTCTCTTGGATTGATATTCCAGCTTGATATTATCCAAGTTGGGACATTTGTTTTGCAAAGGGCGTCTCTTTTTGTTTGTACAGTTGCAGTCTGGTTTATTTTTGTTTTCTCCCTTTTTTTTGCAGTAAAGTCAGTGTGGAGAATATTTTGATAGAGTTAGAGGGCCCATTCATGATTCAAACTGGGCATCCATATCTAGCCTAAATTTGTGATATCAAAACTATTATGATATGACTCACAGTTTGGCTAACTAAATAATGAAATAAAACTAAGATGTGTATCCTGCTTTGTGGGACAAGGAGAAACAGGGACCAACTTGCCGCAACACAAACCTACTTATTTTGAGGGATAGCAGTCACCCCAGTCAACAGATAGAGCAAAAGTGCTCCTTCCCAATGATACCTTTGAGATGTAGGTTTTGCTTTCAGTTGTTTATGGCTTGCTGATACCATTCACTAGCACTGAAACCTGATTAGAATAAATCTTCAACAAGTTTACTTTTAATGATGAAAATCATTTTCATTTTTAGCACTCACCCAGACAGTCTGCAATGCATACGAGCCAGATTTCCTGTGTGGAATGGTGGACAATCATTTGGCTTTGCCATGTGACCAGAATGGCTGAAAACCACTCAGGACTTCAGAAAAAAAAAATCTAGCAGTCCAACTCACCCCGGGGTCTTACAAACCCTGGTCTCCTTTTGTCATAGAATCCTCAATCATTTTGAGATCTATCTTAATCCATCATCATTTGCAGTAAAGACAGGAAATGCATAATATCACAAATACTCACAAGTTTAACTTGTGAGTATTTGTAGCTGATAAATCTTTCAGATCACCTCAGCTAGAACATGTCTTGAATTATATTTGCTAAAAATCATGTCTTTTTTGTTGCAATTTGCTTTTATAGCATTATTAATGTTAGTATTAGATAAGTAAAACATGTAGAAATATTGTATGTTGTTATCTGGGCCACACTAGAATTGTTGGTATTCAGATGTGACTATTTCTTTTTTTTCAGATCAAGGATTTCTGCTTTTATAGCATTTTCAATACTAGTTTTTTATTTATCTATTTATTCGGAATTATTGCGGCAAATTCCTTTGAACTGGAGACTCTTCTCTTCGTAATATATTTCATCAACATCAAACAGCATTTTCTGTCATGTTGATCTTGTTTGATTTCTCTAAAATCTCATTGCTTAATTGAAAGCAATTTCCAAATGTTTGAGTTCTTTTCATAAACACTACTGTCATCATTAGGATAAGCACAATAGATGTTATATGCTGATAGTTTAAAATATCAGCAATGTGTTTTTCTATTGACGTGTGTAAGCCAAGAGCAGAACAATTGTGATTCCCCAGAAATTAAATAACATCGTAGAAGGAAGATATGTATCACAGCAGAGTGCAGAGAATGAAATGTAAACAAGGGACAGATTTTAAATAAGGGGACTTTATGTGATTGACGTTATTTGGAGCCCGCAGGTTTAGTAACGAAAATAATAGTTGAATTTCTTTGGCACTGAAGATGTCAATCCTTTTGATGTAAGTGGTAGAATAATCCTGGTTTATTGAAATATGCTTGAGTATGATTTAAATATCTGACTATCCCACATGACAAGGCAAAGTTTAACAATAAATCGGTTACTGTTTATAAGAGCTAATTTCAAACTTCAAGCACCTACGTATTTCTGTACTCACCAGAAAGGAATGATAGTTATACAAGCATTTCTATAATCGCAAATCAAAAATAGCTATCCATCAATTACTAATTGAAAGGAATAGTATTTGTGAAAGATAAACCAGAAAGTTAGCATCAAAAAATTGCAATTATAATTAGAGTATATTATGTGTTTACATGTAAGAATAGAATTAAATTTTCTACTTTAGATTGTAAGCTAAATACTATAAAAAAAAAATTTTATATACAATTTTGCTGCAAATCTGAATATGAATTGCTTCATTTGTTTTCCATTTAGTAATTTCTCTGCAACAATACAAATTTTGGACAGTGACATAATTATGCTGTGTACCCTGTAAATGTTTTAAAGGCCGGATTTGGCATTCAGATAATGCAATTTAATATCCAAGTTATAAATGTTCTCTCATAAGTATTTGTCTGCCCAGCAGTGTTATGACGCTAATTGATTTACACAAGAGTTTGCTCCTCTGAGGAGTGAATTCTCTTACAAAAAGACAGCTTTCAGTTCACAGCAGTCATCTGAGCCCAAGGTAAGAAGCGGATTCGTCTAAGAAACCAGGAAGTATACCAACCCCAGGGATTGCAATAGCGAGTTCAATTAAGCACTTCAATAGACCAAATGCAGAACCCTTTTCGTCAACCTTTCACAGAGTGCTTACACAATTTCATCCCATCCAATTGGTCTGAAAGTTCCTGAATCTAAAAGCATTATAAACATGCTGGAAATGACAGGATCAACAAAGCCTTCCCCAGTGGGGAAAGCAGGAAGATTCAATAACCGCTTCTTACCTATTTGCATTGTGTTATAATTTTTCAAGAATAGCCATAGCAACAACCCAAAAGAAAGTATAATGTTATGTTTTATACTAATTTGAATATTTATACCAAGCAATTATTGAGTGTTGGAACCTGAGTTAATAGGCAGGAAAAACAAGTCATTTCAACTACTGGCAATACTTTTTATCTTTGCTACTCTCTTCATGTTAATGGAGTATGTTGATGCAAAAACTATCTTTGTCACTTTTTAATACAACTATTTCTCAAAATATTCATGAAACGTGTGGCAGGGATAAAAAAAGTACCGATCTGTTTTATACTAATTTGAACGGTTTTTACCAAACAATTTTGGGATGTTAGGATCTGAGCTTGATGGCAGAAAAACGAGTCATTTCAACCACCCTTCATGCTTTTTCCAAGTTTTTCTCTGAGCACCAGCGAGAATGTTGAAGAAAAAAAATAATCAAACAGATCGTTCAAAATGATCGAAGACCCAGGCTTAGAACAATTTCCAAAATGTTATCCATCAATAAAAAGATAGTTCTCAACATGCATGGGCATCCACAACGTTCATCATCTTTGACATTTTCTCAACCTTCACAAAATCTTGTGTCATTTCAACAAATGTACACATGACATGCATCCATTCCCATAAGCATCAGCATGCAAAAAGATTTGGCGGCTCTTTTGTTCAATTTCACCAAAAATTTCAAATTGATATTTTGCTTGATTTTTAAACCGACCATTTTATGACACGTTAGAAAATAATGTCCACTAAAAGTGATGCAGAACAGATGAGAGACAATTGAAACTTCCAGAGGTTGTTTATGCTTGTCCGTTGGTCAATTTATACCATGTGATTTGCTTATGTACTCCGTGTTTTGACCAACATGAGCTTGGTCTCATTATTCAATTGCCACACCTTGTAGGTGTTATTGTTTTTAATTTGAGATGTTCTCTATCAACCGAGACAGGTTAAAAAAAAACGTTTTAAGAATTATAAAAGCGCTGCATTAAAAGTAAAAATTCTAGCATTCCAAGGGACATCATGAATCACCACTGTCCATATATGCTAATTTTCATCACATTATAGCATAAACTTATTTTGTAAATTGAACACTCCTCAGAAAACTAAAGAGGGAAATTTTTCTAAAGAAAAAAATTGAAACAATTTCAGTACTCATTGAGGAGAGTGTGTTTGTACAGAATGTTTAATTTCTACTCTGAATGCTCAGATACATAGATAAATACTTATATACTATTGTCATAACACATAAATAACTTTAACTCAGCAAAAGTGTTTAAACTTTGTTGTGTATAGTGGTGATTAGCAATAACAATAACAGTTACATCCGTGGCAGATGGGATATATGTGAAAAGAAATTTTTCTTCTTACCCTCCTAGTGACTAATGTCTTTTGGCAGCATGTCATATTGGGATGATCAAATAAATAAAAAAATGAAAAAGGGGAGATCAATGAATAATTTACTTCTCTTGCCTTTTGTTGGGCTTTAAAATATCCCAATTTTCAAAAAACGTGGTTGGACATTAACTAGGGGACCAATTTAGCATAAAGGTAGATTGAAAACTAAACCCCAATGAAAATTTTATTTTGGAGGGGAATTTGAAAAAAAAGAAGAAAAAACGTTTTTCCTAGACATGACCAGGAGTAAATGTTTAGATTTTTGAGAGGAGCATGTGTGCAAAATTTCAACTTTAAACTATGAACGGTTAGGGGTGGTGAACTCCAGGTACATAGATACATCTTAATGTGAGAACATAGAGATAGACTAAACCTGTGTTGCAGGTTGCATTTGCTAAAAAATGTTTTCGAATGTGAAAAATGCAAGGAGGGGAGATTATCATTCTCTTTGAGGAAAAAAAAAAAGAAAAACCCAAATAATGGGAATTCACATTAGTTTTGCTGCTGAGGGAATAATTAGCCTTAAATTACTGGCATTCAGATTCATGAAAGGTCTTCAAGGAAACCATCCACTGCATAACACTGACCACACTAATGCTTTTGGATGCCAAAACCTTTTGCTATCTTTTTTTAAACAGTTGTCTTTGCAGAAAGCCTCTCTCATATTAGTGATAATTAATTACTCTTGGGACATGATGATTGCAGATTCAATTCAGCCGAACTGATGTTGTTTTATTTTAAACATCTTTTTTATTATAAAAAGCCTGAAAAATGAGTTGCAGAATATCTCAAGAAATTCATGCAGTGCTCTCCATAGAACAAACATGATGGATTCATTATGATAACTCTAATGTTAGTGATCTATAATTTTAAAAATTAGTAACTTTTTTTTTTCAAATCTATATTGTAAATTCCTGGAAATTTTGCTTCAAGTAATATGACAGTCTCTTGGAGCTCTTAAGGCTCTTCTGATATCATTAACCACCATCATTGATAAACATTTCTATTTTTCTTTGGATTTCTCCCAATTCATGGGTTTCATGAAGGGATCTTCAGATGATTTTAAGCACACCAGTAGTCAAAGGGATGGTTGTTATTCGGAACTGTCAACATAGGTTTATTCAGTTTTTAAGCTAATCATGTGTAATGGCCGCAACAATGGGCTGAAAATTTAAACAATTAAAAAAATTTAGAAAATTTTATTGATCATATGGGTATGCTGCCAGTAGACGTTGGTTATGTGACAGGTTCTATTGAGTGACTAACCAGACTGGTTCTTATAATTGATTGATGGGTGGGGTGTATGTATGTGTCATACATACTGGTCACACCAATGAAACCATAAGGCTGAAAGTTTAATCATTTACTTCTTATTATGTCTATTTTTTTTAAATTACACCCCTAAATAGATTTTAAGTTGAGGGCACAATTTGCAATATAGATTAATGCTAAATCGATTTCTCTGTTTGTGTCTACCTGTTTTCTTCAAATTCAGACTTTTTTGATGATCACTCCCCTATGGAAAGAAAAGCCAAAAGATTTTTTAATTGATCACCCCCAACATGGCATACTGCCAAAAGACATTGGTCATGAGAGAGTTTCTATTGACTGATTAATCAGACTAGTATTTTTTTTCATCTTTCAAGAGAGATTCTGTTATTCCAACATATTCAATGAATTTGTACTTTGCCCTTCAAACAGAATGTTTCATAACAGTCAAAATTGTAGTCAACCAAAGACCTGATACAAAAAAAGTAGCACATCTGGAGTTAGATGGTGTTTGGTAGATAAGAAGTAAATCTGGTAATTTGCTGCATTTATCATACGTCATTCTGTAAATCCTGTAATTCCAACAGCAGTTTGGTTGCACCTTGTTCTATCTTACATCATTCAGTAAATAATAATTAGGAGAAAATTTGGGGCATTATCCTAAATGACAAAAGAGAAAAGTTATATCATGGTTGTATTTTGATTATTGAGGATTTTTCTTGAATTATATAAAACTATTGAAACAATAATTTATATACGAAAGATACAAGAATTTAATTACAAAAGTACAAAATAAACAATCTATTCTAACAAAAAATTTAATGATTATTCATGAGTTGAATTTTTTTTTTTTCTTTGTAGTACGTATACCTGCCGTACAGAAAGATCACCAAAATTCTAGATATCCTAGGAAGAAGGCAAGTTCTTGAGTGGTGATGACACCCTGAGTTACCGCCCCAGGTGACACCAATCCTAGCAAGGCTACTACATATACTTACCTACTTACTTCTAATAAGTACAACACTTACACCACACTTCCAAAATACATCATCTTGACTTTCACAAGGTCCTTTACAATCCCTTGATAGCTTCTTCCAACAGTTTACAATACTTTCACTATTTCTAAGAAAGAATTTACTTAATAAAAAGATATCAAAACCCTAGTGCCTGCTTGTTATACATGCAATAGAACTGGTCTTTGTGTGAAAGGTTTCTATCTATGTAAATATATTTTCATCTGATTGATAACTTCTGGTAACTTGAACCATTATTCATATATTTTCAATAACCTCGACTTGACTACAACAAATTGAGTAATATCTTTGATTCTGCAATTTGAGAGCTGCTCTAATTGAGTAATGTGCTACTTCTGTATTATTACCCCACTACTGACGGCACTCAATTGCTGACCATTTACACAACTTGGTTCCCAGTCAAAACAGAAGTGGAAGGAGCTGTCATCAAAGTGGTAGTGAGAGTAGTCTTCATTCAAATAATTTAATCTTTGCTGGTTGCCTAAGTGTTATAAAGTTAAGGCAAAGCTCAGCTGAGTAAATACTTAAAAAATGTTGACACATACAGGTTTCACTTACCACATTTCTAAAAAGACAGAAAAAAAACTGTCACATCTTATCTTACTACTTATTGGATTCATTAATGATTCTAGTGAATGGAAATCTTTTTTATCTAAGGTAGCCAATGATAAAAAATAATGTGAATGTCCAAATAAAATTGCCACTACTAGTAATTACTGTTGTTTAACTCAGTATGTCTTTTTTTTTTACACACAGTTAATAGCAAAATGTAAAAATCAAAGTTATGAAGCAGAAGGTGAGAAAATAGTTTATCAAAAAAATATTTTCCTTTACAAATTTGTTAAAAATCATGGAATATTTCTTATTTTCTCTAAAGTATATTAATGTAAACGAAAGGATAATACGTTAATTAAAAGCATAAGTAATGATTTGTTTTCTTTATGATTTAGATGTTTGATTGGCATAGAGTTGTAATCTAAAACCACAACTGATTAACAACTGATAATCCTCTTGCCTTCACTTTGATACCCCCAACTTACAACTGCAATGAGTCTGATGAAGAGGTGGTACCCTCTTGTTGTAAAACAGGATATCCTGTGTATTCAAATATAAAACATATATCGACTTACCTTGTCATTTTCTTGTTCCAAGCAGAACATGGCCAGAGCAGCAGCCATCTTGACATTTTCATGGGGATCTCCCAGCATGCATTGCACAGCTGAAATGATTGTATCCAGCAGATTAGGAAGGCCATTTTTATTTTTTCTTGCAATCATTATCAGTGAATCAGTTGGTTGAGGAGAGGAACATTTACACTGGATTCCTATTTTGGTTGCTGTGATGACAGCCAAACATCGGACATTTGGATGGAGATCAGCCATGTCCAAAAATATATCCTCAACACTCGCACTGGTCAATCCAGGAGTCAGCTGCCATTTTAGCTGCCACATATCCACTGGTCAACAAAAGAGAATATATTGAAAAAAAACAAACAAACAAAAAAGGTCTGGTTCTTCATTCAAAAGAAACCCTCACATGACCGACAACTTTTAGGCAGCATCTCTTTTTGGCAATGATCAATAAAAAAGTTGGAAAAAGATGTATAAATGAATAAATTACTTGTACCGCATTTTGTTGGGTGGTGCTCATTACAAACGTCTGAATTCTCAAAAAGCTGGCATGAATGCTGCTCAACACAAACTAAGGGACCAATCTAGCAGAAACAAAGATTGCAAATTGGATCCCCCCTTTCAAAGAAACTATTTTAGGAGAGCATTAAAAAAAACAAAAAAAAAAAAAACCTTTTCCCATGCATCATCATCATCATCATTATGTTTTTAGCATCCATCGATGGACATTGACTTTCTTCAAGATTTGCCAAACTTATTCATCATGGGAATTGCAGAGCCAGTACTTTCTGAATTTCTCTAGCCCGTCACACAATCTTACTTTCAGTTGGCTACAATTTCACATATGATCTCGGGGGATCCACATTGTGAGTCATGATGTCAAACGATTGTCTGACATTTTTGTAACATGGCCAGCCTATAGCCATTTGAGTTTTCTGTTTCTATGATATCTCTGACTTTTGTCTAAGGAGTAAATGTCTAAATTTTCAGTGCTGTAGCTCCTTTGGTACGGCTTGTTTGCCCGACACATTGATAGATAGATAGATAACTAGTCTGAGAGATAGATTGCCAGCCTCAATTGAAAAATTTTAAAAATGTTGACAGTTTTGGTTGATAGTTTCTAATTACATCTTACTCTTTTTTTCAGCTTTGTCTCGAGCTCTTAGCCTGGCCTTCCTTTCCTTCACTGATCGATGTCTCCTTTCATTCAAATCTTCCATGCTCGTGAATAAAATTTAGCAATTTCAAGAGCATCTCACTAACATTATTTTAGAAAAATAGAATAAAATATAAATGACTAATTCAACTAATCGGCTGTCCTGTTAAAACGTAATAAAATTTTTAAGAAAACTTAAGAGATGACTGTCCAGTTCCCACTTAAAATGTAGTAAAAATTTATGAAAGAGAAAATGTTACATTTATTAAAAAAGATCTCTGAAGTGGTGAGAGCTTTTAGGAGTACACCGATATTACTTGGAAAAATTATGGAAAAAAAATCAGTTTGTTAAAAAATAGTGTAAACAGTAGAGAAAATCTGTCTGTTGACTTAATGTAGCATTCCTTGTATGTAATGAATAAGAACCATGAGTTCAATGATGCGTTCAACATTTGTAGCAGGAGGAGGAGGAGAAGGAAGAAGAGCAAGTAGTCTTTGAGCTAATTGATTCTTATACTTGTAAAATATGAAAATATTCTGAAAGTATGATTTACAATAAAAATTGTGAGAGGCCATTTTTGACATCACATTTCTTAATCACAACACACCTCTTCCTTCCTTCCTATTTCTGTTGTTTAACAGCTGTGACCGCACCACCAACTGGCCAAACAATCAACCAGAAAGCGTCTAATAAAGACATCTAAAGAATGTTACTCTTATTTTTCCTCTATGATATTTACACCCCAATAATAATGATATTTGTTGAAAAGAATAACTGGAATGATTATAGTGTTTAAACTTTGAAAGTGACTCCAAACTCTTTATGTAGCATTCGGAAGTTAATTTCATTCTAAGTTCAAGCAGCCAAATGATGGCCTAATGGATATGTCATTTGCCTGCTTACCACCATGTTTTGACATTCAAATGACATTCAAATCACTGCAGGATTCAATTAGTTTTATAAATCTATTTGCTTTAGACACAGTATAACAAATGAATTAAAGGGACAATTCTGGGAACTTTCAAATGAAATTTTCTAGAGGATATGAGTTAATTGAATTTATCTTCAAAGAAACATGGTGCAAAAAAATATCATTCATGATGGCCAGAAAGACTTTATATTCAATAAATGAATATATAAACATTTAAGGGAAACCAACTCCCTAACAAAATGTAGCACAGGCTTATATATAAGATAGCAACTTTCATTATGCTGCTGTTTTAGCCAACCCAAAATGATTCTATGTTGACTATACTCATGATACTGTAAAAAAACTGTCAACATAGGTTTCTCTCAGTTTTCAAGTCAGTCTAGCTGGCTGACTATGTATCATGCATACAGCCCACACCAATGGAGCTATAGGGCTGAAGAATCATTCATTATTATGTCAAGGAAAAACATTTTTTTGCAGAAAATTCTCCTCCTGGAGATATTTTTGGTGGGCAGATTCAATTTACAATGTAAGTTTATGCTAAATTGATCCCGCAATTTGAGTCCGGCAACATTCACACATGTTCTTTATCTTAAATTCAGACTTTTTAGTGATCATTGCCCAACAAAATATGAGAGAAGTAACTTATCCACTGATTACCCCTTTTTCTAATATTTTAATTGATCACCTAAACACTGAAAGTCATCGGTCACGTGACAGTTTCTATTGAGTGACTAATGAAGCTTGTGCCACTTCATTTATACGTAAATCTTTATACTAATTAATTGCGGGAGAATTTTGCTTCATATTTATTTGGGGTATAATTATCATCTTGACGACTCTATATTCGATGGGCAAGTACTCTAAGCTATTGACTTTCAATAGACTTATCATGAATAGCAATATTTGTTGCATGCAGTCATAATTTTTTATTCAAAATTGCTTTGGGGAAAAAATTTTAATAACACATATTCCTGGAAGATGCACACATGCATTTTTTCAATAGTTCAGAAGACAGTGATGAAGATACATGTTCCACGGCTATGTGAGGGTTGCTTTAAGGCTGCTTCTAACTGTGCCATACCAAAATTAGAATATTTAACAAAGTAATGAGACTATGGAAAATTTTGGGGTCATGCTTTTCTTTTGTATGTGTCCTATGGTTTCATTTGGATTTTGTCACTTTTCCTTGGCCTCTACTGTGTTTTGACTTTATTTTCTGCACCTAACAATGACAATTTCAGATTTCTGGTTAAGACTAAAAAGTGAAAAGATTAGAATGTTGGATAGAGAGAGAAGGAAAAAAAGACAAAGAGATTATATTCCTGCATCAACAATCAACTAAAAGAAGAAAAGAAGAAAGAAATTGAAAGAAAGGAAAAGGAAGTGAGAAAGAGAGAAATAAAGAGAGATTGGACAGTTATAAAAGCTAGTTTTCAGTTTGTTTTTTTTTTGGTAAAGGTTTTTATCCTTTTATCTCTGTGCATGTGTTTGTGTGTTCCAGCACTCACAGCCATATTGATTTGTCAACAGACTTGAAAATTAGCATCAGTACTCCCCCTAACCCCTCCAACAAATTTTTTTTTCTTTATTTTTGGAAAAAAAGTGGGGGGGGGTATTTTGCTAGGTTTATTGTACCTAGATTCTCCAGAATCTAGATGTTTCTAGATGTTATTTTGCTCTATTTTAGATGTTTTGAGAAATGCCATTGATGTCATAAATAGAATTCATTCTGATCATATTTATTCTTTGATAGAAATTTTTTTAAATGACTTCAAATTTTGATGCATTGATTTGTGATCACGTGTCTTTTACATTGTCTTTCATGATTTTGTCATGACCTTCCTTCCTTTCTTTTTTAATCTTTTTTTTTTAAAATTCAGACTTTTTCCATTGATCACAGCACAACAAGAGGCCAGTGATGCAATTTATTCATTGATCACCGCCTTTCCCCAAGTTTTTCATCGATCACTCCATAATTTCCGTTGGTATGCTTGTCAGTTCTCCATTTCTTTCAAAAATGAAAGAATGCAAGCCAATGGCTTCCACACCTCTTACTGTAATTATCCCTCAGAGCCATCATCATTAAGGTTAGCTCCAGTTTTAAGGTTTCAAACATTTGTTCATAAAACTAGTTCAACAATTTAAATAATAATGACTCCAGTGGAACAAATTAGGCTTTTTTTTTCTACACTATAACAAAGATAATGATGTGGAGGAAGGGGGGGGGGCTTGTAAGTCTCTTTGCCCTCGAACAAAATCCATTTTAATGAGTCCATCCAGTACTAAAATAAGCAGCAAATGTGTTCAATGCATGTTTTGGAGTGATGGAAATGGGTTTTGGGAACAAGGTATTGGGTAAGGCTGGGGTTTTTCGGGGACTAGGTATTCGGTAATGACTCCATTAGTAGAGACTGGACATTAAAAAAACCTGAAAATTGAAAAGTAGGTATATGCCGCACCCCCATGTACCTTCCCGTTTATTTCTATCCATGCTCTGGAAGATGCAATGAATTCAGTTGAAAATAAGGAAAGAACAATTAAAGTTTCAGTTAAATCAATAAGAGGATGCTACAAAGCAATTTATGACCAAAGAGGAAGGAGAGAAACAGAAGTGTATAATGATAGAAAAAAGAGAGGATAAATCGAAAGAAATACTTGTAAAATACGACAGACAAGAAGGAAGGAAAGATAAGATGCTTAAAGAATCAAAAAGGCAAGAAAAGGAGAAAAACTGAAGCTTGGAGAAACATGGGAGTATTCTCCAAGGAACAAAAAGTGAGAGAAAGTGAGCTGAATTATTATTTGAAAAGCGAGAAAATACAAAATCACATGAAAGAAAGTTCTGTTTCTGAGTGGTGGACAAGCAAAGAGTCGAGAGAACGGATTACTATTATAGCTGAGAGAGAGAGAGAAACACTCACACTGACACACACACAAGCATGAATGCAGAAAAGGAGGATGGAGGGGGCAATTATACAATAACAAACCTCATTAAACACTGAAGAAACCAAGCCCTCCAGGCCTGCAAATCTCCAGCTACACCAATGTACACACACACACACATATGTAATCCATCAGAATAGAGAAAGAAAATACAAACTCGGAAGCAAATTGAAAATAAATTCTAAAATATTTAAGGATTCATGAATTCCTGGATATCCTCAAAAATGTAGACACGTATACAGTGATTGCAAAAGGTATCTGATACTTTACAAAAAGTTACTTTCAACATCCTCATACAGCTTCAAAATTCACAGGATTTAAACCAAAGATTAAAGAAATACAATATGAAAAAATTTTGAAACCAGGAAGAACATTGAAAAGTAATGTACAAAAATCCGAAATCTTTCGTCCAATCTTTGGTCCGAATTCTGTCAATTTTCAAGGTGACATCAGATACTTTTTACGTTCACCATACTTCATACTCCGAGAATCCACTGTGCCAGGAATTCTTTAGTAATTCGATGGCAAGGATGAATTTTGATTACAACTAGATAGAACACCTCATTTCATTGTGATATCTTTTAATCAGAGTCAGCCCGAGGCATAGTGTTTGCTATTCCAAGGCAGTGGGGGCCTTTAAATCAAATTCTGCTTTGGGCCTAATAAAGAGTTGGGCCCAACCTGGTTTTAATCAAATATTTCTAGGCAGATGGATTGGATGTGGAGGTATTGTTGAAACCCAGCGTGACCACCATGAATCAGATGTCATCATCACCACATGCAATGAAAAGAAAGTCCCTGGTCTTATCTCAAAACATTTCAGACACACACACACATTTTTTTTCTAACATAATGAGAAACATTGCATGCAAATACTTTATTGTGAGGCAAAATAATGATGATATTTCATGAAAATTCTAACTTGAGTTGACCAAAATCTCTGAAGCAAATTCAAGGAATTTATAGGACTACAATGACACCATGTAGTAAACGGATGTAGTGGGGGGGGGGCGATTTAAAGTCGCTCCAAATGGAAGGGGTGCTCAAAAGCTTAATGAATAGTAGTTCACCTACTGCATTTCTACTAACATTATACAATCACAAATTTCACTAAATGTTTGAGGGATTCCCTCAAGCAGTCACATCTACATCATTGCTTTTGAAAGGACTGCCCACGGGATAAACTCATAGAACCATGGCTTTTTAGAGGTCTGCTGATAGACCCTCAGTAATACCTTTCTTAATCCTAAGGGTCTGTGGCCCCCAAGGTAGGAACCAATACACTAAATGTTGGAGGGAGAAGCCCCCCCCCATCCCCCAGCCATGCCCTTGACCAAGCCATTTAAGTTTCACAGTGAATGAGATGTCATGAATGTCCAAAATGTACTCGCAACTCATTTTTCTAAAATGACAAGGAGGAAAACAATGTGCATCTTAGAGTCAAATGGAAATTTTGCACAAACTAAAGAAACAAAACATAAAATGTTGGTTCGTGCAAAAAGAAAAAAAAACTTGCTTCAGTAGAGACACTGATTAACCTGTTGACATTATGTGTCTGGATTCAGAAACCTGCTTCGAGCACTCACTCCTATCAATTGAATACAGGAGCTACACATTTTGGAAAAAACTTCTGGTTAGTCACTCATCAGAAATCATCACGTTTCCAACATCTTTTGGCAGCATGTAGAGGATGATCAATGAAAAATTTGGAATAGAGGGTGATAAATGAACAAAAATGACTTCCATCACCTTTTGTTGGGCCATGATCCCCAAAAAGCACTCAATAGAAATTGTCATGTCTCCAATATCTTTTGGCAGCAAGTAGGGGGTGATCAATGAAAAAGTTACAAAAAGGATGATCAGTGAACAAAAATTACTTCTCGCGCCTTTTTTTTTGGTTTTGATCACTAAAAAGTATGATTTTCAAAGGACAAGCATGAACAACTGTTGGACAAATACTAAGGGACCAATTTAGAATACACTTGGATTGTAAATTAAACTCCGAACTGAACAGTCATAATTTGTTCCAAATTGATGAGAATTCCTTTGTTGTTCATTTGGTAAAATATGCAATAGAACTGAATAAATATGATTCTTACTGGTTGCTTCAAATATGTAGCCTTGTGGCAGACATCGCTTGATTGTAGTGAAAATAGAAATAGGGGAATGATTTGGATAGAATGATGTAGCCGAAAATGGAAAGTTTTAATGGGAAAGAAATGAAAGAGTAGGGAGGGAGGGATAGAGGTACCAGAGGAAGGCAGAGAGAGAAGAAGAAGGGCAGGAGAGAGTGAGGGATAGAGAGGGGGGTGAGAGAGACTGGCACTGTGAAAGGGGACAGGAGAGAGGGACAGGGAGAGTGAGAGACAGGAGAGAGGGACAGGGAAAGTGAGAGACAGGAGAGAGGGACAGGGAGAGTGAGAGACAGCAGAGAGGAACAGGGAGAGTGAGAGACAGCAGAGAGGAACAGGGAGAGTGAGAGACAGCAGAGAGGGACAGGGAGAGTGAGAGACAGCAGAGAGGGACAGGGAGAGTGAGATACAGCAGAGAGGGACAGGGAGAGTGAGAGACAGCAGAGAGGAACAGGGAGAGTGAGAGACAGCAGAGAGGAACAGGGAGAGTGAGAGACAGCACAGAGGGACAGGGAGAGTGAGATACAGCACAGAGGGACAGGGAGAGTGAGATACAGCACAGAGGGACAGGGAGAGTGAGATACAGCACAGAGGGACAGGGAGAGTGAGATACAGCACAGAGGGATAGGGAGAGTGAGAGGAAAAGGGAGTGAGAAACAGGTAAGAGCAACATGAGGAACAGGTAAATGGGACAGAAGACAGAGAAAGAGAGGGACAGAGAAAGAGAGGGACGCAGAAAGAGAGGGACAGGGAGACTGAGCAGAGAGAGATATAGGAGTGAGAAAGAGAGAGAGGGTGGGGAACAGGAGAAAGGAATAGAGTGAAGGATGGGAGAGAGCAAGGGATAGTGAGGGAAGGGGGAGAGAGAGCGAGAGGGACAGATACAGGGAGAGGGGCATATTATGAAAGACAGGCGAGAGAGTCTGGAGAGAGAGGGATGAAAAAAGAAAAGGACAAAGAGAGTGAGGGACAGATGAGGGGAAAAAGAGAGGGACAGAACAGAGGAATAGATAGAGTGAAGTGAGAGGGATAGAAAGAGTGAGAACAGGGAACACTTAGATACAGGAGAGAGCAACAGGGAGAGTGAGAGACAGAGAGGAACAGTGACAGAATGGGATAGATGAAGAGGGGTCAAGAGGGATGGAGATACAGAGTAAGAGATAGGAGAGAGGGACAGAGAAAGAGAGACAGAGAGAGAATGTGGGAGGACACACAGAGAGTGGGAGGCAGAGAGAGACAGGGACAGAAACAGGGACAAATATAGGTGAGAGGTACAGAGAATGACTGACAGATGGGAGAGGGACAGAAAATGAGAGATAGAGTGTGAGTGAGAGATGAGTGAGTGAGAGACAGGGACACACAGAGAAACAGGTGAGTGGGACAGATGAGGGACAGAGAGAGGAATTAACAGATAAGAGAGACAGATGAGGGACAGAGAGAGTTTGGGATTTAATAGTGGGAAAGAGAATGAGAGGACAGAGAGAGAGGGGGGGAGGAGGAACAACAAAAGAGAATCTGACCCAAACAAAATTCTGTATGAAGAGTTAGAGAGTGACTGACAGACAGACAAAGCAAATATTACTTCCATTACCTCTAATATAGCATGTGAATGATTTAAGAGACCAGTCACTTGTATATTGACTTGGCTATGACTGGATTGTCTTTTTCCAGTCCACTGCCCAAATCTCAGCACATAACAAAAGAGACAATTTAACCACATATTTCTCTCACGAGGATCCTACGTATTAGGGCAATTGACATTCTGGTTACATGAGCAAGTCAAAAAAAAAAAAAAATGGTAAAAACATATGCCATCCAGCAATATACTAACACACTACTCCCAACATGACACAAACATTAACATGTACACACTTCCACATGCCCTGTGTTCGAAAGATGGCAAACAAGCGTCTTCTACAAGCAGATGCGGAAGAGGAAGTGAGGCTGACATTGATCTTAAATGGTGCTTCCAAGCTTCCGTTGCATGTTGAAACCATCCAATCAAGATGAATTCTTTCCTCCTGCCTATCCAAATTGAGAAGAATCCAAAAATATCATGGACCCATTATTCCAGACAAGTTAACAGCAGATGGGAATCAGCAACTGCTGATTGCAAGTCTCCGGCTGTAAACAAGTAATGCTACATTTTACTGAAAGTTGGTAAATACTCTGACGGAGTAGGATTTGCAAATTTAGCTCGGTGAGAGGAGACTGGTATTTTAAAGATAGAGGCTGTTATAAAGTGAGTGTTGGGGTCTAAGAAAGCTAGCTGCATTATAACTAAACCACAATAAGCAGGGTTGCTAATTTAGGTATTTTGGAGATAAATATAGCAATTTTTTTGCATGATTTAGATCTTATGGGATCCATTATTCAGCAGTGTTATAACGGAAACTAGGCTGTAACAAACTGGGTTATAATGGAGGAAGCCTGTATAAGCTTCTATTCCTTGTGATGATTTGATGAAGTAAGGCAATCTGACAGATAGTCATAAAACCTCTTTGAGAAGTAGACTGGATTAAAAATGTTTTTTATGTTTTACAGGCCAAAGCAAAACCCCCCAAAAATGAAACAATGATCATACAAGCTCATTTTTGTCTTTTAGTTATTTCAATTTTTTCATTGTTGGAATATATACCTACATAAACTTCAATGTACTATCAGTCGATGAGAACTATGAATTTCTTTTTTGTTTTCAGCAAAGTATTATCAAGTTGTGGTTCAAATTGTGTGAATATTTAAAGAATGGTAGGAATACTTTCTGCTAAAATAGTTTTAGCTCTAAAACTTGGATCTGTTTGAGGCCACTGCAAAAACAAGACTTTTGTTTTATTTTTTAATGCTGGATTTTACTGTTTGCAAGCCAAATATAGATAAGGAAAAACAAAGGATATTTATATGCAATATCAAATATTCAATAAAGTCAGTCGCTGGCCCGGTTTGGCCCGCAGGCCATGGTTTGCGATACCCTGTTATAGATGAAACATATTGTGAATAACTGACACAACCACATTTATTCTTATTCATTCAGAGCTTTTTCAAAGATATATTCAAGAGAAACGCTTATCATTCGACATTCAGATCTTCATGATTATTGTGGTGTTTCCAAGCTAAGATGAATCATCAGTTTAAATAAATCTGTTATTAGTTCCAACAACATCATAAAACATTCATTGTCACCCTTTTAACATCCACTGGTTGACTGTGATTCTTGCAACATGGCCAGCCCATTGCCATTTGAGTTTTATAATGATTTCTATGATATCTTCGACTCCTGTTTTCTCATATAATGTGCTGTCTTATAATTTCTCCTTGTGATGTTAAGCACAATCCTCTCTTATGCACATAACAACTTTTTTTCTTTATGAAACATCTATCCATTTACAATATTCCTTTAGCTTCAAGATGGCCACAACTGTTTGGTTTACATTTATGAGGTCTATTTGGAAAGTATGCAGCCATTTGATATTATTAGAAAAATAGCCTTACAATGGTACTTTAGTCCTCTTCAAAATACTCTTGGGACCTCACACACTCATTCCAGTGTGCCTTTAACTTTTCTAAACTGTCTGCAAAGTTTTCATTAAAGATTGCGAATGCAACAGTCACACAATACAAAAGTTCAATCAATGGCATCTCAATACTGACTGAGTAACACCACGGAAGAATGCATGTTCATTTAGCACAGAATGGTCCATTCTTGTTGGTTGCCAAATTACATTCAGGCCAGACAACTGGTTCTTGAGACATTCAAAATGGCTGGATGCTTCATGTTTAGTAGTTGTCTTTTGATGGTAAAATTTTGAAAATCTATAGTTGTCCCCCTCTTAAAACCATTAGGGAGAAAAAAGTTGGAATGGACTATTGAAAAGTTAATTGGTGAGTAGGCTGGAAATTTCTCTTAAAATTAAGAAGCTGGGGCAGCACTTATGAGAAGCTAGAGATTTGGACTTGGTTCCTTAAGAGACTTTTTCCAACATTTAGTGAGATTTGTTACTGAATAATGTCAATAGTCAGTGGGTGGATGACTATCTATAAAAACTTCTACAGCCTAACTTCATTCAGGGTTAGGAGGGAGGTGTCCGCCCCCCTCCTCAGGTAAGCCTCTATAGCCAGCGAGGCATCAAATTAGGACAGGTAAAAAATCTCTGATGAATCCACATATAAAATCCATACTTCGATCGCAAATAACAATAATATTCTTCTCATTATAAAAGCAAATACCTGCATAATCATTCTAAAAAGCCATCTCAAATGGTAAGTCTGAGATTGTAAATGTTCTTTAGCCTTCAGAGCCCATACATTGATTTTGATGGCATTTTCACAGTACTTATGAATAAATTACATTAACTTTTGCTTCTGTTTGAATTATGTAGACTAGACACCACTAAGTCACTTTTGCCATACATCATTTGATCTATGACACTCTGTGATTGTGAATTGATAGTACTTTAGTGATGACTTTCCCTGACACCAATGTATCAGCATTAGACAGGGCTAGGTAGTGCTGTTTCTAATTTTGAATAATTAATCAGTGTTACCCACAACAGTCCAGTTTAATCACTGTTGCTGAGTTTAAGTTATTTTTGTGTTCTGAAATTTATATTGTTCTATCTATCTATGTATCTATCCGGACTTTACCCAGTCCTTGCCGTTCATAGTAGACACTTGAAATTTTGCACATACACTCCCCTCATTGAGTAAGGAAAAATATTTTTTTTTGTTTTTTAGAACATTCCTGTCCAATATAGATTTTAGAGAGGGGATCAATATGCAATGTAAGTTTATGCTTAATAGGTCATTATTTGTGCCTGTTTTATTTTGAAAATTCAGGCCTTTTATAGTGATCACAACCCAACAAAATACAATAGAAGTAACTTATTAATTGATCATCCCTTATTCCAGTTTTGTAATTGATCATGCACAATAGAGCATATATGGGTGGCAGTGATTCATAATTTTTTCTTTGAATACAATTTATTTTTGTCAGTTTGTAAGGATTATGATGACTGAGAAATATGACTTCATTCTTGTCTTCTTCCATCTTTCTTTTTTCTGATTTTTACAATAATAACCTCATTTTTCTTTTATTCATCTCAATTCATAAATTCATTTCACTTTTTCATAAAATCATTGAAGTATTTTGGCTCATAGCAACAGAGGGTAAGGATGTGAATTCAATAATTTGTCTATGATACTCATTAGTTCTGAATGTCCTTGATTAAAAACTATGTGAAGATACTGTTTATTAAGACTAAGTTTGTTTTTCTTATTTAACTAACCTTACTATACTTTATATAAGATCTGTTTGGAAAGGATCAAGCCATTAAAATATCTTGAGATCTAGTTGCATGGCTATGATGTAACTTGGCAACCAAACGGATGAGACCTTACTGTGCACACATGAAAGTACACTCTCTCATAGGATTATTCAGTTGGCAGTGAGACGCCATTGAATGAGCTTCTGTACTGTGTGACTATCATATTCACAATGACCACGCAAGCTGATATTTAATTTCAATGCAGGGTTTTCTGAAAGACATGACATCACTCAGGTCTGTCAGTGCCACAACATTTCAAATTTTAGGGTAACACCAAGGAAACTGCCTAAAAAGTTATGATATCTCCCAAATTTCTCAATCACGTTTTTTTATATGAGGGTAAACAATGGTGTGAGAAAACGGTTGAATTTTAAAGTGGATTCAGGAATTATGGCTTGAGAGATATTCCTGGACATTTTTTCATAGATTTTTGTAAATGTTCATGAAAGTTTTCAATGAATTAGAATGGAAATTTGTAAAAGGATCAACAATAGGCTATGGAAAAAGTGATTAGATTTTAAATAAAAAAAAACATTTCAAAATGTCAGTGAAGTGAAAAGTTGGAAACTAAAAATGAAGAGAATTGTTAGTAAATGTAAGGTCATGCCACCACATCCAATAATATGGAAGAATCATGATACATAATGTATGATTTATTAATACAGAATGATCACCGAAATTCTAGATATCCTGGGAAAAGAGCAAGTTCTCGAAGATGGATGAGACCATGATTTACAGCCCTGGGTAACACCAACCATTGGCTGTCCTCTGCTGAGCAGACTGGTTTGAAAAGTGCTAGGGATGCTGTGATAAGTGCGTAAGACCAAAGAGGAGCACTTTGAAGGGGAATAAGGCACCATTGCCTTACGTAGACTCTGGCTGGCTAGGCATATATATACAAAAAAACATTTGTTTTTTTGTTTTTTTTTAATTCTTCCCCCTAAATAGGTTTTTAGCGGTGGGTTTAATTTGCAAGCAAGTTTATGTCAAATTGGTGAAAAGTTCATTTTTCAAAATTCTGCCTTTCCAGCAATTACTACTCAACAAAAAGTGGAAAAATTAACTTATCTATTGATCAACACTCAATTCTTCAATGTTTTGATTGATCATCCGTAACACAGAACGCTGCAAAAATAACTGGATATTTTCCAGACACATATCATACATAAGGACTTTTATAAAGGTAAAAATTTGTGTCCCTGACCAAATTGAACCAATTCATAAATGTGAATCAAAGGGCAACGAAAAGTGATTTGTATCGATACTTTTATTACCCGAGTGTTATTCGCAATTTAGATGTGTGTATTGATAAGAAGGTTACTCTTTCATCTTTTCCACTAATGTATGTTTATAGGTCCATTTAAGACCATTTCTTCTGGCACTCAATTTTTTAGTAGTTAACGCATTCTTCTGCTTTATATATTTTAATGTATAAGTTAAGTCTAATCGGTGAAGTTGCCCAATCGACAAAAAGTCAACATTCATTTGACAAAAGATGAATATACATATAGTTTTAATTCAATCAAAAGTTCAGGCATAAAATATTAATTTTTTTTACAATAAAAAATTTGTCAAGGGAAATGTTTTTATAAAAACTAAGTAAAGACGAAGTTGTAACTTTTGTTCTGGAAAATTAATAAACCACAGCTTCAAATTGATCAGAAGTTCATTTAATCAAAACAAGAAGATAAAATAAATATTTTTTACGATCAAAAGTTTATGTAATCAAAATAAAATCAAACTTTTTTTAGAAATTTCATTAACTAGGCATTCTCAATGTTTTGACTTAAAATAGGGTCAGCAAGTGAAGTTTATTATACCTTCAATCATAAAACTCTCGTAGAATGAGTCGGTTGATAAGTGATATTTTTCCAGCAATCTTCAGGCCAATGGACCACGCTGGTTTCAGCATTTTAAAACATTGGTGAAAGTTGCAACAGAAGATCATATGCAGGAATTCCTATTTCGGCATTATTCAGGCATAGAACACATTTATGTACATTAATCCATCTCAATCTATGTATCAAAAAAGAATTTCATACATGTACAAAAAAACAAAACAAGTGCACAAGACACACGGTCATTTTAGCTTGTGTTGTTCAAATACTAACTGACGTGGATTGATGCATTTTTTTTTTAATACAAAAGTTCAAGATCACTCTTAAGTAACTTATCAATCAGAGCACTCTAAAATGTCTCACTGGAATGCTCTAGATACATACAGGTGAATTTTGTTTGCTTGTATCTTGCACAACTTCTGCAAAGAAACTCTACAGGAGTGGACAAAGTTGGAGCTTCATCTGTAATTGTTCTGAGATTGGACAAAGCACCCAGATTGTCCATTTTCTCGAAACACATCTTGCACAAAATACAACCTTCACCTCTATGTGTGTCTGTGTGTGTATATATATATATATATATATATATATATATATATATATATATATATATATATATCATACAATCATACAAATGAAGTGAAAGTTAGGAAAGAAAAAAATCGACTATAGAGTAAAAGAATACTCATCACTGATTCTGAACTAAATCTGCTCTTGTAAATACATTATCTAATTACGTGCGAATACATTAAGACAGAAAATAGACATTTATATAAAAAGATGATTTCAAAACAATGAGGAGACTAATACAGTCCTTCTCCATTTTTGTACTTATGCATATACGATTGTCTGCAATTCTATTGATGTAAACATTGAATAGAGAAAATCATACTGAATGACACTGTAATTGATTGGGAATGTACTCAGTGCATGGATTTTAACCTCCAATTATATTCATGCAGTTTATAAAGGGTAAACTTGGGTCAATTAGATACAAATGATTCTATCCCACAAAATCCCATCTCCGCAAATAACTTATTTCCTTGAACTTAGATCGAAAAAAGTTTCTATACTGCCATGGCTACAAGGAGGAGACGGGAAGAGATGATTGTAAATCGCCCCTTGGGCCCATAACAGATGGGGGGGGACCTAAAAGCTTTATGAATATTCAATGTCAGAGGCCAAAAGGTGGGGCGGAGGGTGCACAACAAGGAGCCAACCCCCTATTGGGCCCCTAAATCTCAAATTGCGCCCTTGTGTTCAGTATAGTTTCATGTGAAACCAGTGAATGCTTTCAGTAATATTTCCTCAGTAACACATAAAGGCCAAGCTTACTTGTAGACACCAGGAATGCTGAGGTTCTATCACAAGTTTTGGAACTTTGAAATAGAGAAAATAGGTATCAAAGGAGATTATAAAGGGCAAGGCCCAGGGTCAGTGCTACTGCCCCAAACAAATTTGTACAAAACATAGGGTAAAATTTGAGAAAAGCGAGAAAAAAAATGTGTAAAATCTAAGGAAAATCAGAAAAATAAATCAAATGAGCAAAGCCAATGCTGAAGTATTACTTGATCTTATAATATTCATGAAAAGCTGTGACCTTGGTACCTTACTCTTATCATTCAACCTCAGAGGGACATGGCATATAACCCCCTGGTTCAAAGGGTAGGATTAGTCACACGCAAACCACACATCACTTTAAAACTTCATTAGCACAAGCCTGAGGGCTATTTCATACTCTCTTGCACAGACCTCGTTAGTCACAGACATAGAAAAAGTTACTATATCCTTGTTCGTCAGGCTAAGCCAGCTGAAAAAAGGATCTTGTTGTAAGTTTAGTACTTACGAATTATTCAAAAGTGGAGGCTGGCATAACACTTATCAGAAAAGAAAACAGAATTTACACACTGATTTTGAATTGCATTTGAGACTCTGTTCATTTTGCACTAATTCCCCTGAGAAAGTCATGAATCCACAATTACCTTTACTCTGTTTAATCAGAAGGTATCTTGACAAAATATTTCTCATCAGGGCATATCAGTGATTGACAGAGAAGAGCGTGAGTAAGAGAGTAATTAGGCAAACCACTCTACCATAACAGCCTTACTTACCCGGGGCAGTAGCAACAAAAGCTTTGGAGAAGTCACTTATTCTTTGATCACTCCTTTTTCCAATTTTTTAATTGATCGTCCCTATCATAGCATGTTGCCAAAAGACATTGGTCACATAATGGTTTCTATTGAGTGATTAACTAAATCTATATAATGTTTATAGACCACAGACCATATATCAAAAAAAGAACATTTCACCTACACCTCCACTTTCCTGATGAAGCCAGTTTTGTTGAAACATTGAGTTTGAATAAAGGAATTCATTTGTATGAACATGGCTTTCTGATTTTGTCATATCACTCTCATACATGTATTCAGTAATCCCTTGTTTTAATTGATTAATGGAGGCATACAGTTGTCAGTTAATTGCAAATATCTATTAAATCCAATATTACCTGAGAAAGGGCATTTTCTTACCCTTTTTCATTCTTTCAAATTCAAATATTTTAATGCAAAAATAGCTTTAATACAATACAGAATATACATTTATTGAATTATAATAAAGAATCAATTGGTAATTTTCACAAAAAGAAATTTTTCAACTTTGGTTCTGAACGGTTGAAAATACTCATAGTAAGTGACAATATCTGTGCTTCATTCAAGTTCACACACTTCCTTTTTACTTCTGTATCAAATGATGCATTTTTGAGTTGCAAGGATTGCAGCATTAATTAATGAATAAAAGTAAATATTCAGAAATCACAGATAGTAACAGGATGACTAAGACAAAATAAAGGCTGGAGAAATCCAAAATTATCTAGTTGTTTCAGAAAATCATCTAAAAAATTATTCAAAGTTGAAGCTAAATATATCCTAACATATCTAGATGCTCCAGTGAATTATCGAGGAATTATCTAGAAATACACTAAATATCAAACCTACATTAACTGCATTCAAAATATGAAGAATAACTTGTTGAAATCCCAAAACAGATGCATGGTAAACAACAGGTGACCCCCATATATATTAAGTGTTCAAAGCTGTAAAACCTTCAAGACAATATATATATATATATATATATATATATATATATATATATATATATATATAGTAGAATATGAATTCACAACACAAACTAGCTCATGTTTCTGTCCTCTTCTGGCCTCATTGATATATTATTATATTATGTTATACTGCTAGCCTGATTTGTACTATATATATATGTGTATATATATATATATATATATATATATATATATATATATATATATATATATATTCATAATGAGAAACAAATACATTATACAGACAGTGATATAGATTATATGTGTGTGTGTGTGTGTGTGTGTGTGTGTGTGTGCATAAATGCACAACCCCCACCCAATATGCACAGCAATAGATATATCTAGTTAGGTGTAAATATTGACCTTTTTGCCGCAGTTAATTCAAGCTATGGTTCTAAAAAAATATATATTTCTTTTTTACTTCATTGAGAAGAATGCAGCTTATCTGTAGAGAAAGATAATCAATTTAAATTACACAAATCAATATAAAAAAGCCAACACAGAGAGGCAGTGATTTTCATTGGTTCATGAAAAATGGTGTGTTTTTTCTTTCTTTCCTTTCTTCCTGGAAAAAGCACTAAAAATTCCTTTATGTCTTTCCACTTTTACTGGTTTCACTTGAATGCACAAACATTCATTCAATGATAGAAATGGGTTTTGAGAACAAGGTATTTGGTAAGGCTGGGTTTCAGGAACATGGTATAAAGTAATGTCTCCATCGGTAGACATTGAACAGACAAAAAACTTGGTGATTGAGAAGTACATATACCCACCCCCCATCCCCACGTTTCCATCATTGTAAACATCTTAATTGGAAGAATAATCAGGTCTGGTTAGTCACTTAATAAATACTGTCATGTCGCCAACATCTTTTGGCACCATACTGAGTTGGGGAAGATCAATCAAAAAATAGGGAAAAAGATGATCAATGAATAAGTTACTTCTTGAGTGTTTTGTTGGGCAGTGATCAGTAAGAAAAAAGTCTGAATTTTCAAAAAACAAGTGCGAATGCAAACTAAGAGATCAATTCAGCATAAAATTACCTTGCTATTCGCCCCCTTCAAAAAAAAACTATGTTGCAGAGAGGAAGGATTTGAAGAAAGGAGAAAATGATTTTCTAGACATAACTAGGAGTAAATGTTGGAATTTCAGTCCTCTATCTTCATTGGTGTAACCTGTACATATGATACATACCTAGCCAGCAAGCAGGACTAATTTGAAAACTGAAGAAACCTATTCAGACAGTTTTGGTTGATGATTTCCAATTATGTTACCAAATATTTGAACTTAGTTTTATGCCATGTTTATAAACTGTCAGTCCTACTTCAATTGACCATATTGTCTCTTGCTAAAATGTAATCATATCGATTGCCTGTGGTGGACACATCTAATAAAAAGCTGGACTGATAAACCAATAAAAGTTTAGCCGGGATAATAGAACTTGGACATTGGTTTTAAATAAACTGTATGTTGAATGTTAATTAATACTTAATTTCATTTTTCCATCCAGTTATTTATATACATTTTAATTATCATCTGATATTGGTATGCTATACCTTTCCTGTTTTTAAAAATATTCCATTTCTTATGGTGAAGCTACTCATGGGCCACACTTGATAAAAAAAAACAGAGATAGATTGAAAAGAATGAGATAGATTTATTGGGAGGAACAAATTGTTGATACATAGAGCGCAGGGATGAGCAAAGTTGACTGAAACATTTGACTGATAAACTGCCAAAAATTTAGTGGAAGCAAAGATAACTATTAATACATGAATACAGTTTTGGTTTGTTTTTTTGCTCTAAAACCATAGAAAACAGACCCACAGAGCTGATATATTGTAGCTTAGACAGAGTTTCAAATAAACTCCATGTAGAATGTAAGCTAATCTTTAATTTTATTTGTTCATTTACACCTTGATCATCATCTAATATTGACAAACTAATGTTGAAAAGATCTATGTCCAAGCTATAACATATTAATTTCAGCTCTCTACGTCCATTTTTAAGGATTTTCGAACAAAAACACAAACCTGAAATTAAATTCATGTGATAAGAGTTAGCAGGCAGCGGTTATCCTTGTTTCTGCTAAATCTTTAGAGGTTTATCAGATTAGTATTATCGTTTGCATTGCCCATCACTATTGATAGCTGCTGCAGATTACTAAACAGGTACAAAATACAATACCTATGTATACGTGCTTGTGAAGTGAATATCTTGGCCATACAACTTTGGCAAGTAAGTGACCTGAGTGCTTTCTTTGGAATTACAGCTGTATAGGCCTTATAGCAGGCTTGTATGAGCAAGGAGAATTTATAAAAGAAACAAACTAGCCTTCACAGTCAATAATTTGGTGGCTATGGTTGCACAATTCTTGGTGCCATTGGCAGAAATGATAGAAAAGTACATGTGTCTTCAATTAGGCGCTTGCTTGTCAATCAAAAGGAAACTCACCTGCTCCTTGGTACTCACTTAAGCATGACCTGACTGAGATAACTAGAAGAAATTATGCATCTGTGATTCTCATCTCATTAATTTTCTAGTTTAGCAGTGCTGCCGAAAATTATGGTATATATGAAATATATAAATACACACATTGCATTTTATATATGCAGATAATAGAGATTAGCATTGCAGTGATCTTGGAGAATAGCTTTCAATACACATTGCATTTTATATACGTGGATAATAGAGATTTGCTGTGCAATGAGCTTGGAGAATAGCCTTCTATACACATTGCATTTTATATACATGGATGATAGAGATTTGGATTGCAGTGAGCTTAGAGAATAGTGTTCTGTTGACTACAAATAGATTTTTATCAATATTTTTTGTTTTTATTACTTTTCATTTTCTATGTTTATATCATTCTTCAAATTCAGCATTTTTGTTTCATCATTAGAACATGAATGAAATTCTATTTTACTCCATCAGTTGTATCCCTTATCCTGACAGAAGATATCTGCACATTGCTAATTATTATATGTAAGGATTTGCATTGTGAACTATTTTTAAGAATATCTTTATAAGAAATAACTTGATCTTTGTAGCTCGAATATTTTAGTCAAAAGTATGGCAAACATTATTTTTGTAATTTTTTATCTTTGTCAACTTTTTGATTTAGGTTATTGAATACTCTAACCTTTTTTTTTCATCCCCTGCATCCCCAATTTTTTAACCATTTCTGGACTCATATTCAATCAAGTGCATAAACTTGAACATGTGGTGGTGAATGATATTTGATAACGTCCCCTTATTCAAGATCTCTGCAAACTATAAAAAAAGATGAGCTCCTAGGAAGTGCTGTGACATCATTTCCTCTAAATCCCAGCCAACTCCATTCACCCTTTCCTTTCACTCAGCTCTCTGACTAACATAGGTCTACAGCTCATATTCTGTGGCTGTCTTCGAACAAAAATGTGAGTACCAAATTTCATTAAGCTCGCAATCCTGTGAACTAATATCATCCATAGCAACACCAAAGAGGATTCACAAGAGACTTTTTACCAGAAATGTATTTTGTATATAAAAAAATAAAATATTCATTTTTCTTAATTCATAAAATATTGTTTTCCATTGTTTGACCATTCTTACTAATCCCTACCATCTACCACATGGCCAGTCTCAATACCCAAAACCTCAAATCTCACAGAACCATAAATTTCTACCATAACTGTGGAGACACAAGATCCCAATATGGCAAAAGTCTTTCCACCTTTAGCTGAAACCAAAACCTTTTCCTTTCATAAAGAAAATATTCAGTCAGATGTGACAGGAAGTTAACTAAACCACAAGAAAGTGATGATCATAAAGAGACAAATTTTTCATGTCTGACAATCAAAAAACAACAGTCCACAAAACAACAATTCATCAACTTTAACAATTTTTGCTAAACAAATCAGCAACTTCTGGTATTTGTTTCAATATTACAATAACTGCTACAAAATAGTAAACAATGAAAAAAAATATTTAATTCATTATATCATTGGAATGTACTATTTATGGAACAGTAAAAAGAAACAGTTTTTTTAATTAAAACTTTGTCACGCAGGTATTCTAGTTATTGGTCGATAAAAATCTGAACACTTAAAAAGTTAAAGAAAAGAGAAAAGAATTGTATTTGAATTGCTAGACAAAAATGGGTGCAATTTAAAAATGAGGTCATCACAAAAGTGAAATAATTCAATATTTTTCAATTTCATTCACAATGTAATTCTCATAACACATTCCTACCTAATCAAAATTTGATTATTAATTAATTTGAAAGCTATGATTACTGTTTATTATTCTTGCTGTACCCCTGACATTCAACTCATTTAAATTACTACTTCATTGTAAAATGGTTCACCTTTTCACACCATTAACATCAGAAAACATGATTTACACTGAAAAGTTTTACCATAAATCATGCTTTGTAATGTGCATTTAAAAACACCATCGAAGCAGTCAGAACTTGCATCAATGTTACAGCTATTTTGACATTGATTTGTCCTGATTTAAAGATTCTTATTCTGTAGTACTGTAGTGTGTTATCAGAAACCGTCAACCAAAACTGTCAATGCAGTTTTCTCTCAGTTTTCAAGTTGGTCTGGCTGGCTGGCTATGTATCACTCATATAGGCTGTGACAATTGAGCAAAACTGCAAAAAATTTCAACATTCACTCCTTGTAATGTCAAAAAAATGTTCCCCCCACCCCCTGCAAAAGTTTTAGTGGGAGGTTTTAGTTTGCAAAGTGAATTTATGCTGAATTGGCCCCTTGTCTGCACCTTAATTTTTTGAAATTTCAGACTTTTTTTTCAGTGATTCATCATCATCATCAAAATCATCTGTCTTTTATCATCCATCTTTGGACATAGACCTTCCCAAGGATTAGCCACATCTTTCTATCATGGGTGTTGTGGAGCTGATACTTCCTGAACTCCAACAGAAGGTGACAGTATTGACTAATTCATTGATCACCTCCTTTTCTTCCAATGTTTTCATTGATCACCCCCAACACAGTATGCTACCAAAAGACGTTGGTCACATGATGGTTTCTATTCAGTGTTTTCTTCAATTAATTACATTTTCCTTGTAACTGAAAAGAGCCTTCGATTTCATCCTCGTCTTACTTTACACTCTTCATCAACTTCCTAATTTACAACACAGTTGGTTCCAATATGTTGCAGCTACAGCCCACTGAGCAGATTATATTAGAGGATAACTTGGCAATGTGTTTAGAGGCAAATGAGCCTGGAGGCTTTTGTTTATTTCATATTATTCACTGTATTTGCTTGAGAACAATGTAATCTTGAACATAGGAACTCCACTATTGTGGCTAAAAATCAGTAATATATGTTCATAAAACATAATTTTTTCACACTCAAGTATAATTCAAACCTTCCAATTTTGAACGTGGTTTTTGATATTAGATTTTTTTAGATTACACCCCAGTAAATACAGTAGTTGTTTTCTAGTACCACTAGATGTTTCATCTAATTGATTCTCTGACCTTTTATGAGTGAAGTCTTCTTCTGACACTCCTCTCCTCCAAGACAGTGTTATAGTCTTTACTGATATTTTGCTTTCAAATCATATTATTAATTAAACTCAAGCTGATTTAATGATCAGGTTAAATGCTCTCAAAAAATCCCATTTCAAGTACATGCATATTATCAATGTTCAACACATGGCATCTGATTTGTTTCCTTAACTGCCAAACTGGTCAATTCCTAGTCTACTCAGTATTTGGACTGGTTTGTTTTCAACTCTTAAATTCATACAAAGAAAATAGAATGTCAATTTCAAAGGAAATAATTTATTATTGAAATCATTTCCCTCTGATCATTTGATTAATTCTTTTTCATTCAATTCATACAAGAGTTCCACAGTTTCTTGTGTCATTCATTGGAGAGTACCACTGTCAATTACAAAAGGTTTCAAGCAGTTTATGAATTTAAGAAAAAATAAAGTTTAATTATCTCTTGTTTTTCTTGGACCGTTATCATAATTTTTAGCTGTTTTCTTGTCTCCTGCAAAATCAAGTTCTAAGAAAAAATGTCACCATTAAACTATTAAAGAATAGGACTGAAAGATGTTGAGGGACAGAAAAATAACCAGTCAAAGTGTGTGATTCTTATAATCCTCTAAATATGAATGTAACCACTGAAAGAAATCAAAACTTATCAGGCTACACCATATATATGATAATTCTTGTATTAATTCCTGACCACTAACGATAACTTTCTAATTTTCAATGCAGAACACACTGATTGAGTGCTGAACTAAATTCTACTACTACTTCTATTCTGACAGAGGATGATTATGACAACTTTTGTTTCGTATATATATAATGAATAAAAAATCATAAACATATATTTTGGTATAGAAAGTCCTCATTTATCAAAATGAAATTCGTCTTTGCATTTATGTTGCATAAAGATATGTATGATTTGTTAGTTTGACTCAGTCGGTAAGAGAGCTTCATATATCAGATTGCTTTAAAGAAACAAATACTGAAGATTTCAATCCCCTGATTTTGATAAGTATTGCTGTTGTTACAATAGAAAAATAAAATCAACTCCAGACTTGGACTACAATAGAACAAAAGTCTATAAAAGTCGAATCACTGTAGCCCCATGATTGTACCCCTCCCCTGACTAACCAGCCAAGTGAGCTACAAATTCCTCTCTTTTTGAGCATCAAGATGCTCCCACCTTGAAAATTTGCGATATCTATAAAGTTTATTTTTGTTTTTTTTTCAAAAAAAGTACCTTTTGTGATCTCTATAGTCATTTGGGACCAACAATGTCTAATATATGTACTGATATATTTTTTAGATAATTTCAGATAAAAGATCTATTTCTTTGGATAACTTTTAGATAATTAGTTCTGGTACACATGCAAGCTATGATCATTCTCCATATAAGGTATGGATATCTTTACTATTTTCTGTTAATAAATCAGGTTATCATTTTTTCAACATTTGATATCTAATTTGTTTCCTTGATTGGTTCATGTTTATTCTATTCAGTATTTGAATCTTGCGTCATATTTGGAAATATCTAATACAAGGGGAGATAATTACCCCGAACCATCAAATAAGTAACATGGTACCCTTAAAAAAAAAGACAGGATTATTTATGTATTGATTGGCATTTCTGCAAGAAATCAGAGTATCTGTGCACTCTACCTAAGATCAAAATTTATCATCTGTATACTCTAGCAGAAAGTATGGATAGAAAAACAAAGAAACTAACAGAAAAAGCCACTTTTTATTATATATTTTTATATAAACCAAGCTGAAAAAATGAAAGATATTCACCTGATTTCCAAAGGGGGATAATTCCCATCAGTTATTGTTGAATATTTTCTAAGTAATAATGAGTTATGTCACCTTTGGCAATCGTCTGTTGGGAGTTTATCTAGATAGATGACACGAGTGATTAATTTGCACAGCAATTGTGGTGTTGAGTTATTTATTTATTAGCCAATCATGGCTAACCTTAGCTTACAGCCATTAGTGACATCATTATTTTATTTTTTTAGGGGAGTCCTAAAAATGGCTGACAATGACATCGGGCATACAGTAAGGGACCACTTCAAAACCCCAGATATGGGAAAAAAAGGAAAGAGAACAGGAGGTGAAACCCCTCCACCCCCCAAACCCAGAACAAAAACTAACAGAAGCAAGAGGAAATCCCTCTCCCAAAGAAAGTGAAACAACAAGCAGGGGGCTCTCCTAACTGATAGAATTCCCCCCTCAATACTCAAGGATGTTATAGTATTTGTCCAGAGGTGCCAGGTGTACCTGTACCTTGTTAAGGAGAATGGTATTCTGGTAGATCTGCACAGATTGTGGGACATCCAAGAGAAAATTGTGTCAGTTTCTGCAGTTGATGGAGAACCCCTACCCAAATTACTAGGCTTGAAAAAGAGGATTTCCCACAAACCAGCCTATCACTGAGACAAAAGAAAACAAAAAAAAAACCAGATCAACAGCTGGGGAACACCTTTGCCCCCACCCCCAAGATGGATTTCTAGTCACTCAAAAAGGTATTGGCAACTGCAAAGGAAGCGGCCAGAGTGGAAGGTGGTGAGATAAACAGAGAAAGAAAGTCCAAGCAGTGGTTCCTCAGTTCCAAGATGGTCCCAGGAGGGTCAACATAAGCCTCTTAGAGTTGACAAGTTCCTAGAGTGTAATTTATTTGGATCATAAATAAGTTAGGGTTTGAATAAGTATAGGTAAAGTTAAAACTGGCAAGACTGGTTGCTGGAAATTCAACACATCCACACGAGATGTGAAGGATTTTCAGGTCCAGTTTTCACAAATGATTATGCAGGAGCTAATGGGGATGGTCTTTGGGAATAGGTTCTGGGAACAACTTGAAAATAAGATCAGGTCTTTTGCGGCTGATTATTGTAGCCGACTCAACCTAGAGAGATTAGCAGCACAGATGAAATTTAAATCTAGAATAGAGCAAGAGGTTGATAGTTGGGAAAGAAATGAAGTAACTGTAGCTAGGGCATAGCTAGCCTCTTTGCTTAACAGAAAGAATCAGGCTCTGGTAGTAAAAGCTTGATTGAAAATAATGTCTCTCGAGACAATGAATATGGCCACTGAGTTGCAATAAGAAATTTGGAGTGCTTTGAGTCTATATATTGCCAGTGTCACATCATCAGATGGGCAACACATGACAACAATCAAAGGTATCTACATGGTATTTCAGGTTAATTCCCAAGAGCTTTTTATCAGGGTGCCTGGTCTGAGCTCTGTTAGGTTCAACACCTATTTGTCTGACTTCCTAACTCAGCTGGTAATTAGAGGCCCATAATAGAGGACAAATTTGGGGATGTACTAAAGAACATTGGAACAGAAGTCTCTTGGCATTGATGGCCTCCCCTACAAAGTGTATTCGAGGCGGTTGCCCATTTTGGTTCACCTGCTGGCAATGATCTTCAACCCCTGGTTGAAGCAGGGGAATATTCTTCTACACTTTACCAAGTGTAGTAGAATCGCTATCCAAAGATAATGGTGAAGGGGAAGGATAGAAAACTATTACTCAGCTAAATACATAGTTAAAGATTTGGGGCAAGGTCTTGTCAAACTGCTTTGCTGAGTGGCCAATTGGCCCTGAACAGATTTGTTCTGTGAAGAGGAGGGCTATCCTAGATAAACTGCATTTGGCATACAGGATAATTGAGAAAGTCAACAACAGACCCGCACTGATCAAATTAGATCAGTTCGAAGACTTCTATAAGGTTGGCTATCATTTTCTTGTGTCTATCTTGTCCATGGCCGGCTTCTGCCACTTGTATGCATCTCCTAGCTTGATGCTGGAAATGAATGGGGTTATGTCAAAGTCTCTCAGGTCGTCAAGATCAGTTTGTCAAGGTTGTCCACTTTTGTGGATGCTTTAAAATTCTTACACTGGAACCTTTCTTGTGCTACCTAAAGGCAAATCCGGTCTTGCATAGAATAGTGTTACCTATTATGAACACCTTGGTCAAATACACCGCCTATGTTGACGACGTAACCCTGTTTGTAACAAGTATTGTCAAGATATCGGAAGTCAGCAAAGAAATCAGGAGGTATGAGATGGTGACAAGAGCCAAGATTAACTGGGACAAGTCCGAAGGCTTGTTGCTGGACTCATGGAGGGGTTGCCCCCTTCCAAACCCCATCGACTAGATGGAAGGGCTGAACAAAATACTCAGCATTTGGTTCACTCCTGACCTTCAGCTGGAGAGGAATTAGTTGGAGGTACTGGCAGTTGACCTGTGGACATGGAGGAATCTCTCCTTGAAGGTCGAGGCCAAGTTTTGTGCTTCACGCATCAACCCCTCCACCACCATCCACTAGTATTTCCACTCCCGTCTCTGATTGACTTCAGTTAGAATTTGCCCTGTTCAGACTCCTTTGGGAGTTATTTCCCTTGATAATGATTTTTTTTAAATTATTCTAAGAGTTAATGAAGCAATCAGAGCTTTCAAAGAACATTATACATGATTATTTTGTAATAAAAACAGAGGTAGTCATAATGACATTTCAGACTACTGCATGCATTTCACTATAATCTGTGATATTGTTGCTTCCTTGCTTCCCAATCAAGGGTGATTTGATTCTCTGGCAGTATTCAAAACTCACATCTTTTTTTCTGGGGAAGCCTTCCTATTCAAGTGCAACTACCTTATTGATTAGGCCACAAGGAGAAGTGATGCGTATCTGAATCTCGCTTCATACTTATGAATGTTGAACAACAGTCTGAGAGTTGTAATAAAAAGTAATTGAAATAAATTAATAATAAATGACAAAGATTCATCTAGTGATAAATCCCAGATGATATTATAACTTAGTTCATTTGCATGTAAATAAGTATCCTCTGCTTATTAAGTAAACTGAAAGGAATTCATCTGTATGACAAAAGAAAAAAATCAATTTCACTGGCCATGATTTAATAAGTCAATATTTTCAAATTATACAATCCTGGCTGCTGGAGGGTCAAACTCCATTCTTATTTCTATTCCGACTGAAAATGGTTGCTGCTAATAACAATGAATTCCACTTTGAAGACATTGGAAATGTTTAAATGAATAAGTTTTTGGCATTTCAGGTATAAAGTTTCTGATTCTTGCTTTATACTGAGACTTCATTGAAACTGCTCTAGCCATTTCAGTTAAAAGTCTGTTGCTTAAATACATGTATTCATTTGTAGAACATTATGGATTTGATTGAGTAAATATGTAGAATAAGATATTTCATTTACTCATTGGGATATATGCATGTACACACACGTATATGTGCACACATTCATAGATTAAAAATGAGGGAATCCTTGATTTCACTGATGTGAAATGACATTGTTTGTATATTGACTCTAGATATCGTATTTCACATTTGTATAAGATTTCCAAAAATGATTTGCTTCAGAATAATCACTAAAATCCTTGAATTACTGTAAACTTTCATACTTGCCGTGTGCATAATGAATTTTAAAATAATCGGAAATCAATATGTGAAAATCCTATATTTCTACCTCAATTAGTTTCCAAGTCATTAAGTGTTGAAAAGCATGATGAACAACTTTGGTCGGATCGGTTCATCTTTCAAAAATCAAAATGAATCTTAAAAACATATGTTATCAGATTGTGGAAACCTGTATGCTTCTATTTCTAATAGTTTTCTTGAGGGTGAGCAGTTCTATCACCAATACATTTGATAAGCATATCATACATATCATTCTGAGGTCATTTAAAGGCCATCTAAGTAAATAAAATTGAGTGCTTACAAGGGACTCCAACCCTTTTGTAGCACCCTCCAACGGTAGCATCTGGAAAATGGTTAAATGGATGGATTTTGAAGCAAAATGCAACATTCCGTAGACAAATATGCATGTTACATGACAGGAAGTACGATGTGCGTCTGTGTGTTTGTGAGTGTAGAGAGGAGGGAAGAGTGAGAGAGATAAACTGATTTAGATTTATTAAGGCAAAAAAAATGTTTTTTCTAAGCAGATAGAGTTAGTTAAATCTGTTATTGCTTAAATACGAGTAAAGTATGATAAAAATATGATGCATATTAAAAAAAACTCAAAGAATGACTATATTGCACCCTGACCTGAATGCACTGTTTGATGACTAAAATTGTTCTGTAGGCAAAGTAAAATGAAATGATCAAACTCAAGCTTATATTAGAATTGTTAATTTTTTTTTCATCTCATTAACGAAACGAGCCTCTGAAGGAAGACGATGAAAATGAATGTTAACAGATAGAAATCAATAAAATTGATAAAATCCTTATAAAGCTACCATACTGTATATCAGCTCAAGAGATTCAAAGGATAATCTTCCTTTTGGGCAGAGACATTCCCAAAAAGTACCTGATGACAGGTTCAAAGAATTTACACATTATGACTAAAAGCCTTTGGGTCATGACAAGACCTTGAGAATCAGCATCAATGTGAATAAAAGATAAAGCTGGTCTTGTCAATCACTCAATAGAAACTGTCAGCATGCCATGTTGGGGGTGATCAATTAGGAAATTAGAAAAAAGGGTGTTCGAAGAATAAGATACCACACTCACCTTTTGTTGGCTGGTGATCACAATAAAATCAGAATTTTTTTAGAAAGTAAGACAAAACGTAGTCAGTCACAAATTAAGGTGCTGATTTATTGTAAACTTACATTTTAAATAAAAAGCCATTATGGTAGGGAATTTAGGAGAAAACCTTTTTTTTTTAGACATAATAAGCAAACGTTTAATGCTGCCTGTACATGCAACACATGCACAGATAGATAAATAGCCTGACTCACTTGAAAAACCTATGTTGACAATTTTGGTGACAGTTTTTGTTGATGGTTTCTGATAAAATATGGAATTAATAACAGGAACCACTTTCATTGTCATTTAATGTAATTATTATTGTCTAATTCAATCAGATATCCATCTTAGTTGCAGAATTAAAAAATAAGGCCAGAAATTTAGTAATCAATCCTACTTTAATCTAATCAATCTTTAATTAATTTAATTAAAGATTCAATCTTTCTCCAGAAAAATCAAAAAAATTCACTTTTTTCTTGCTGTTTGTAAGGGTTTTACATTTTTCTTGTCAAAATGAAATAATGTCACAACATTTCCCATATCAAAGCAGATGGAATTTCTAAAACAATGTTTTGAAAGATTGGAATTATTTCACATCAGAATATTCTGATACTGAGGGTGATGAGGAACAACAGGTTGTGAGATAATCATACTTGTAGAATCTGTAGTTATTTGACAGTTTATCTAATCACCGTAGCCCCACAAATGTCCCTACCAACCAGCTGAGCGGGCTACAGATTTTTCTCTCTTGGCCCTTACATGTTTATCCAGTCGCTACATTTTCTGGGCTACAACCTTGAAAATTTGCATGTGTAAATCCCCTAAACAACATATTGAAAAAGTTTTTATTTTTTTCTCAAAAAAGTGATTTTTCCAGAAGCTCTGCTCATTTTGGACCAATAATTCCAAAATTTTTGTTGGTATTTTGTTTTATTTTAGATGATTTTAGACAAAAGATCTATTTTTAGATAATTTTAGACAAAAGTTCTATTTCTTTTGGATGATTTTGGTTAACTTTTTGGTAAATTATTTCTGGTATATGCCCGGGTAAAGTTGATTCATTATATGAGGTACAGATATTTTCTATCATAATTTAAACAAGATCACTGAATATTGTAGTCTTTGTGAAAAGTATTCCTCTTCTAGGTTTCAAATTTTCTAAGAACTGATTCTTCTACATGTTGTAATGGGCAGTTTGAATGAAAGGCAACATTTGAGCTTGGCTAAATACAGGTTGTTATTGGTAAATACAATTTTTCTTCGTATTTAACCTTTGATCATACCGGAAAACTCAGCTATATACTACTTCAATCAATGTGAAATTCAAAACACCGAAAATCTCCTGCTACACTTCCATATAGAAGAATGTTAAACATCTATCCATATATAAAAATGTTAAGCATCTATCCATCCAAAAGAATGTTAAACATCTATCCATCCGAAAGAATGTTCAACATCTATCCATATAAAAGAATGTTAAGCATCTATCCATATAAAAGAATGTTGAGCATCTATCCATATAAATGAATGTTAAACATCTATCCATCTAAAAGAATATTAAACATCTATCCATCTAAAAGAATGTTAAGCATCTATCCATATAAATGAATGTTAAGCATCTATCCATATAAAAGAATGTTAAGCATCTATCCATATAAAAGAATGTTAAGCATCTATCCATATAAAAAAATGTTAAGCATCTATCCATATAAATGAAGTTAAACATTTATCCATTTAAAAGAATGTTAAGCATCTATCCATATAAATGAATGTTAAACATTCATCCATATAGAAGAATGTTGAGCATCTATCCATATAAAAGAATGTTAAACATCTATCCATATAAAAAAATGATAAGCATCAATCCATATAAAAGAATGTTAAACATCTATCCATATAAAAGAATGTTAAGCATCTATCCATATAAAAGAATGTTGAGCATCTATCCATAAAAAGAATGTTAAACATCTATCCATATAAAAAAATGTTAAGCATCTATCCATATAAAAGAATGTTAATCATCTATCCATATAAAAGAATGTTAAACATTTATCCATTCAAAAGAATGTTAAGTATCTATCCATCCAAAAGAATGTTAAACATCTATCCATATAAAAGAATGTTAAGCATCTATCCATATAATAGAATGTTAAGCATCTATCCATATAAAAGAATGTTAAGCATGAATCCATGTAAAAGAATGTTAAACATCTATCCATCTAAAAGAATGTGAAGCATCTATCCATATAAATGAATGTTAAACATTCATCCATATAAAAGAATGTTAAGCATCTATCCATATAAAAGAATGTTAAGCATCTATCCATATAAAAGAATGTTAAACATCTATCCATATAAAAGAATGTTAAGCATCTATCCATATAAAAGAATGTTAAGCATCTATCCATATAAAAGAATGTTAAGCATCTATCCATATAAAAGAATGTCAAACATCTATCCATATAAATGAATGTTAAACATTTATCCTTTTAAAAGAATGTGAAGCATCTATCCATATCAATGGATGTTAAGCATCTATCCATATAAAAGAATGTTAAGCATCTATCCATTTTAAAGAATGTTGAGCATCTATCCCTCCAAAAGAATGTTAAACATCTATCCATATAAAAGAATGTTAAGCATCTATCCATATAAAAGAACGTTAAGCATCTATCCATATAAAAGAATGTTAAGCATGAATCCATATAAAAGAATGTTAAACATCTATCCATATAAAAGAATGTTAAACATTTATTCATTTAAAGGAATGCTGAACATCTATCCATATAAAAAAATGTTGAGCATCTATCCATATAAATGAATGTTAAACATTTACACATATAAAAGAATGTTAAGCATCTATCCATCCAAAAGAATGTTAAACATCTATCCATATAAATGAATGTTAAACATCTATCCATATAAATGAATGTTAAACAACAATCCATATAAATGAATGTTAAACATCTATCCATATAAAAGAATGTGAAGCATCTATCCATATAAAAGAATGTTAAGCATCTGTCTATATAAAAGACGTATGCAAATTAGTATGTTCAATTCTATAGCTGGTTGTTTGGATGTTTTGTGCGATTCCTGTTACAACCTCAATTTATAATGGAATGTTCCATGTTAAAATTGCTAAGAAAACAATTTCAGGGTTGTTATAAAATGAAATATTCTGTTATGAAGTATCAATGAATGATTTGTCCCAGAAAAGCTAGTCATTTGAAATTAAAACAAGAAAGTGTGAATTTATTTTTAATGAAATAAGTTCTTTCCTCATCTATACCACATAATATCAGTGATGATTTTGCTTATACAATATTTTGACAAAAGGCTTTATGTTTGTCCACCCTTTAAAACAGCTTGAATCATACAAAGAGTGAGGAAAGTAATTCATTGAACCCCGCTTTTGAATTTAAATTTTAAGTTTCTTTCAATTGATCAACCCCAAGACAGTTTCTATTTAGTGACTAACCAAACCTGTTCTCACGATTTTTCAAATTCATTATGTATAAACTGTAAAATTTTGCTTTAAAATTAGTGATATCCTAAAGGTTGAGTTATTTATTTTATTTATAGCTAACTAATTAATTTAAATACTAAAAGTTCAAAAGAAAAACTTTGGAATTTCAAATCAACAATATAGATTTTTAAAATGATGGAAAAATTTCTAGAAAAAAAAAAACATATTTCTTGTATATTTGTATATGTGCATGTAAAAATGTGACACACAGACACCTTCCATGAGAGATTTTTCTGTTACTAATTAATCTAAATACCATAGGGTCAAAAGAAAAAATTTTGGAATTTCAAATCAAGAATACTGATTTTTAAAATGATGGAAAAATTTCTAGAAAAATAACTAACATTTCTTATATATAAGAAATATAGGTATTTGTGTATGAATAGGTAAAATGCAACTCACAGACTTGTTCCATGGAAGATTTTTCTGCAGCAGTTATTTTAGGTTGTGAGAATGGTTCACCTTCTTTCATTCTATGGAAATTGTCAACGCCAACAGCTCTTGTATCCTGGGGATGAGGAGAAATGGAAAGGTAAATCTAACATGTCAAAAAGATATCTGCAAGAAATAAGCTGAATAATTATAATTCCAGAACAGGAAGAATTTCAAATAAATATTCATGGAAAGTAATGAGAAGATGAAAACATCATTTCAATATTGATAAAAGTCTATTTTGAAGTTCTAAGACATTTGCCATCTTTCCAGCTTTGTTCTTCCATACAAATAAGCAGTTTCTTTCCCTTAAAACTTTCCTCCTTTATTTCTTTCCTTTCATCTCCTTATGATTCTTTCATGTTTCTCTTTAAACCGTTTTTTTTCAAATGTTTCTTTTTCTTTACTTTGGTCACTTCATTCTTCCATATTGCATTTTCTGTTTGTCTCTTCTCCATCATTTGTAAGCCTCCTTCATTTGCCTTTGATTCAATCTTTTTTCTACTTTGATTATTAAAAAATAAAACAATGATCTTTCATATTTTTACTGTTTCTGATCGCTGCTACCCCCCAAAAAACGGTTTAATCACTGTTATTGGGAATAGGCAGGTGGGAACTGTATGATTCGGGGAGAAAAAGGGCCTGATTTGGTCAAAAATTTACACTCTTTTGCATGAATTATATTAATCTGCCTGAAACTTTCTTCTGTTTCACTTGAATGGGGGGGAGGGGCTGCAATAACTCTACTTGGCCCCTGGTTAGTGTGCCTGTGTTTCTGAGTTTAGGTGAATCATGTGTACGAGCATTTGTATGTATCTATCTACCAATGTATCTATCTGGAGTCTATCCAGCCTTTATCATTCATAGGAGAAACACACACACACTCCTCTCAATGAAAAGGGAAATTTTCAATTCGCTTGACAGTTAAACACAGCTACTAACAACAGACCAGTTTAATCATTGGATTAAGGTTATTGATTCGTTGTGACACAGGCGTATCTATCTAGCTATGTTTCTATCCAGATTTTACCCAGCCCTTACTGTTCATAGAAGATACTGAAAATTTTGCCAACAGGAAAATGCTTTTCTGTTGTTTTTTTTTTAAATTCCCCTTCAAAATAGTTTTTCAGTGGGGGGTTCAATATGTAATCTAACATCATCCAAAATTAGTCACCAGTTTGTGTCCGCTTGTTTTTTGAGAATTCGGACTTTTTTTCCAGTGATCAGAGCCCAGCAAAATGTGAGAAAAGTAGCTTATTTGAGGATCACCCCTTCTTCTGACTTTTTAATTGATTTTCCCCAGCACTGCATATATGGGTGATGATTTATGATTTCCTTTGGAATACCTTTTTTTTGCTTGTTTTGTTCAGCTCTTCATTCTTTCTTTGCCGCAAACACTTCTTTTATTTGTTCTTTTCTCTATTTAGGGATTCCCTCTTCTTTCAACCACCTTTCTCCATTATTTTCTTTTATCTCTCTTTAATCAAATTGCAAATGGCCTCGCAAATGGCCAGACCAACCAGCCAAAAGCGGCCTACAGATTCTTCCCTCTGTAAGTGTTTGTGTCTTCAGGCAATCCTAGTTACCTTTCAGGGATTATAACCTTGAAGATTTGCAGGAGAACACCTCTAGACACCATCTAAAAATGTATCTTTTATTCTTTCTTAGTTTCTCTATGGTCATTTTGGTACAGCAATGTCCAAATTTTGTGCCGGTATTTTTTAGTTGATTTTGGATCAAAGATCTATTACTTTAGATTATTTTCGATAAAGAGTCTATTTATTTGCATAATTTTAGATCATTAGTTCTCATACTCTCATGGGCTATGGTGATTCTCCTATGCAAGGTATGGATATATATATATTTAATGTTCTTATCTATCTTTTCTTTTCTGTCATAATATATTCTTCTCGGCTTCTTTCCAGCTCTATTCTGGCAAATCATTATAATCACAAATATAGCTTTTCCTTTTTCCTTATCTCCCTTGTGTTATCGTTAGTAATAATAAAATCATTATTAATCCATCTCTCCAGTTTTCTTCAGTTCAAAAGCAGAACACACAAAGAATAAACCATGCAGTACAACATATAGGTAGATAATCAATTTCCAAATTCATTTTAGGAAATAATAAAGGTTGGGGATAGTTCTTTCAACTCAGTCTCAATATAGTTTAGTATAGAAACTTTACATGTGCCGAGATATAAAATCACATTCTGAACCAAACAAATATACTTCCCTTCTTTCAGTTTTTCCATCAGATTTCAATTTCCGGACCAAAAAACCTCATAATTCAGTTGGGGCAATAAGAAAAAAAAACATATGACACTAAAAAGGAGGGTGAAAACACATGGCCCATTTTGAGCGTTAGACAGAAAGAGAAGAGGAAAATCAAGAGGAATAAGGGTTTTCTTTTTGGGCTACAATTCTCAACTTAGCAGAAAAATTATTTGGAAAACATACTGAATGACCAAAATACTTCCTTGAAGAAAAGAATGAATAAAATGAAAGTGAAATAAAGGGAAAAAGCATTTTGAATAGAAATAGTTTAATGAAAAGAATCTCTTTGTGCAACCTTTGTGAAACATGACTGCCATAAAAGAAGTCCTTTCTCCCGTTTTCTGTGCAAGTGTTTGGAAATACACGGAGAATATATTCTTTTTTTATTGTTGTTATTTGCATACTTCAAACAGCAATAGATTTTTTTCCTTCTTCCTCAATGGTTTTTGCACTGAATTGTGTCTTGGTTATTTTCATCCAGGTTGCACCCACCCTGGAACTGTTTTGAATGTTATCTTACACAAACAAGCCAAGTCTAGCATCCATTGTGCCAACACCAATAAAGACTTCCCATTGTCAACGGATTCATTGAAAACAGACCAAATGTTTGGTGTGACAGAAGACAGCACAAAAGTGAGCCTTTGCTGTAGTGATATTCTTATCAAAGTATAAACATAATGATCTAAATAGACCAATTAAAGAGCATCTATATTCAGATACAAAAATCAATCAACCAATAGGAACCAATCAGAACAGAGACTCAGCAGTAGCGATTCACACATTGTGACTTTATCTCTTGTAAATATCTTTGAATCTTTAGAAAAGAACTTTGATTTTACCTCAGTACATAATGCAGTTTCATATCTTCTTGTTTTCCTTCTCTGAAATTTTGCACAATAGACTTAGATCCATGTTTTACTCACAGATTAAAGGAAGATATCTTTATCTTGCTGGCCATTAAAGGCTTCTCAAAGGTTTTTTTTTCAAGTGACTGTGTTTATTTCTCAATTGTGATGTGCTATAAAATCAATCTATATGCCATTTTACACTTATACATTAATTTTACGAGTTGTCTAGCCAATTGACTTGAAACAGGGAAACTTTGTTCTTTCTTGCTTCTATTCATGTTTTGGCTGATGTGTTCTTTAGCCTTCTTCAGGTTAATCATTCACATTGTAGTGGAGAGATATTTTTGGTATGGATATTTCTAGATCAAGATATTGGAAATTCCAATTGACAGCATTAAATCATATCATTTGGGGTTGGAAGTAAAACTGTGATTTACTCAGTATGAGTTGCTGGATTTTTGGTCCAACTCCAGAAAAAAAATACTGCCTACAGGAATGCTTGAATTTAAAACTATCAAGTAATATGAACCCACTCTACTAAATGATTTACACCCTTTAGGAAGGTTGGAGAATATATCAGCTAAAACAGAGTGATAGCTCCAGCAAGAATGAGATTACTGGTATAATATATTCAGCAATGTTGCTAGGCAAAGATAAGAGTTGTGATGACAAGTTAGTGACACACACGGGTGAATACAGAGCAAAGAACATAAACTAGTTGAGTGATGATTACATGCTTTTGGGTATGGAACCCATACAGAGGATGACCAGTAAACCATAGAGGTCAGTGTAAAGATGGTTGAGTCATTCACACTCAAGTCCTTTTTATTTTTGCGCTGAAAGTAGCATAATTCTTTTTTTGGCAGTGCAAAAATTCAACATTTAGTGCTATTTTTCGCCATTTTTTTTGGCTCTAATTTTCAATGATTTCAGGCAATTTTAAGCAATTTTAGTCATTCCAGGAAAATTTAGCCATTGGCTATTAAAATTGGCTAATAATGTTTTGGCATTTTTCAATGCTTTTCCAAGGTAGTTTTAGCACCAAAAATTGTTTGAGTTGGCAACACTGCTATTTCTCTTCAAATGAATAAAGTAACAGCTATTTACTAAACAAGTTGTATTTTTTACCACTACTAACCATGGGCATCTGCAGCCACTTCTCCGGGGTGGGGGGTTCAAAATCATAAATATGAGCACAAACAAATAATAATACATTCTTTTCAAACGGGAATATTGAGTTGGGGTTACATAAAACGATTATACTGCTCCATTATCATTTACTAACCATAAAATTCCAACTTTTAAACCCCCTTGCTATCAGTGAGAAGATCTGATCTGATCTGGGGGGGAGCAAATGCCCCGTCTGTCTCTGCCCTGCTCCCCTTCTCAATGGACGCTCAAGCCCCTAACCTCTACACAGAAGTCAACAGGAAAAACTTTATATTACATTTGATGCTGTGACACCAGTCTGAAGAAATTAGGAATTACCTGTACCTCACATGATTGAATCACAATAGCCTGCATGTGTACTAAAACCAAGTATTCAAAAAATTATCTAGAATCATCTAATGAAAAATTTTTCTTTCATCTAAAATGATCGAAAAAAAACAAAAAAAACACCAGCACAAGATTTGGGTATTGGTAGTCCAAAATGACCATAGAGACACTAAATAGAACTTTCATGGAAAAAGCAAAAACAATGTTTTTAGATGGTGCCTAGTGGGGTCCTCATGCAAATCTTTAAGGTTGTAGCCCCAAAAATGTGACCAGGAGCACTCAGAGATGTGTAGATGGATGAGGAAAGAGAGAAGAATCTGTAGCTGACTTGGCTGGTTGGTCGGGCGGGCTTTTTGAGGGGCTAGGTTGATTCAATAATGACAATGACTCATCTGAAAGTTTTAACATATCATGAAAATATCAGATGAGAAAATATTTTAATTTCTTTTTTATAGCATTGTCCTTAATCAGTGAGATCTTCAGTAGTCTCATTGGTATATCTGATTCCCCTCAATACAAGTGGATGGTGTGTTCAATTAAACTCTCCAAAATCAATCCATCTCTATTCGACAAAAGAAAAATACACAGACACCTAATTTTTCTCCTGCGATCTCAGATTCTGATCAGAATTAATTAATTATCTCTACACTTAAAACTTTTGCTTGATGGGTACTGGTTAAAAATAATTCACTTGGAAGCCTGCTGGACATAGAAATGATAAAAGAATCAGGTCTGGTTAGTCACTCAATAGAAACTATCACATGACCATTGTCTTCTGGTTTCATGCGGTGTTGGTGGGGGGTGACCAATGAAAATAAAATTTTACTACTTTCACTTTTTGTTGGATCAATAAAAAGATGAAATTTTCAAAAAACAAGCATATGCTCAGCCTTAAGGAAGCAATTCAGCATAAACTTACATCATAAATTGGATTTCCTTGGGCGGGGAAGCTTGAAAAAAAATTAAATCTTTTTTTCAAGACATGATAAGGAATAAATGTTTAGATTTCCAGCTCTCTGGCTCCATAAGTGCAGCCTGTATGCATAACCCCTGTATAACCTGCCAGACCCACTAAAAAACTGAAGAAACCAATGGTGACAGTTTTGGTTGACAGGTTCTAAAAACATGAAATAATTTAATTTTTTAGAAATTATGCTCAATGAAAAGAAATTGAGGAAACAAGGTATTATTGAATTTTGGCACTGAACACTTGAGATAAGAAAAGCCATTGTTAGGCTTAAATTGGGTTATTTTCTGCTTCAAACTAGAATTGAAAGAAAAAATTTCTTTTTTTGTTCACACTCATTAACCATTAAATATGGTTTTCGAGGATATTTTGGCCTCCATTCTTCTTATTTAATTCGAGAATAAAAGATTTGACGATTTATTTACAATTTTTAATTACAGTCATGATTTTGCCAAACTGTAAATATTTTTTGAATTTTTTATATGAACCTTTCTCAATTATGATTTTAATACAAGTTTTCTGTTATACTATCGATCACCTCAGTTCTGCAAATGGCCCGAGCAACCAGCCAAATGGGCTACAGATTCTTCCCTCTTTGCTCATGTGTGTATATGTGGGTCTCCAGGCACTCCTGGTCATATTTTGGGGGCTACAACATTGCAAATTTTTTGAATACTCCACTATGTGCCATCTAAAAACATGTTTTTAGGGGTTGGGGGGGGTTAGTGCTTTATGCAGTCTTTAGGCAATTCTCAGAGCAACAATGGCCAAATGTTGAAAGGGTATTTTTTTGATAATTTTAGATAAAAGATCCATTTTTCAAGATAATTTTAGATAAAAGATCTATTTTTATGAGATAAATCTCGATGAAAAATCTACATTTTAGATAATTTTTTAGATAATTAGTTCTGGTACACATATGGGCTATGGTGATTCATTGATGTGAGGTGCAGATATCAAACTCATTTATTTCTTCATACCAAACAATGGCTTAATAAAAGACAAAAAAGTTTATCTTAGTCTTGCGCAATCTCATATCTTTCTGAGAGACTTAATAAAAGATTTAACAATCATTTGGTACCAAGATTAGGGGCACAAACCAGCGGATTAATATAAAAAATAGTTTTAGCTGAAAGAGTTATCCCACCTTGCACCAAGGTTGTAGTTGTTGGAAGCCATTATGTTTTGAGTCTGTTTAAGATCAGCGGACAGAATGGATGTCTATATAAGATGTAATTTGTGTAAATGAACAGATTATTACACTGACTCCTTGTTTATGAACATTTTGCTTTTAGTAGAGCATGCTCAACCTTTGCAAAGAAGAAAATCCCATAAAAAAACTCAACACAAACAGAGAGATCACCAGAAAATACAGTACATCAGATGAAAAATAGGAGTCAAGGATATTAAAGAGTCCATTACAAAATCAGATGGCAACAGGCTGGTCATCTTGCAAAAATGTTGGACAACCGATGAACATTATGACTCACAACATTGATATCAGAGCAAAATATAAGATGGTGTGACGAACTGAAAAAGTTCAGAAAGTATTTGCACCATGATGCTCATGTTAGAGAGGTCTGGCAAATCCTGGGGGAGGTCTGTGTCCAACGACATATGCTAAAAGGTTGATGATAATGATGATAATTGATGATTTACAAAGTATATCATAAAAGGTGCTCTAAGGATGGAATAATAGAAAGGTAAGTATCAAGACATTTGCCGGGATGATTTGTATTCATGAAAAATATCATTACTGATAGCTGATCAATGAAGATAGATTTGGTTTTCTAAAGGTAACCAAACTCAAGGGGAAATAAATTACTTGCTGTTGATTACCTCAGCCAACAAAGTCTGAGTAGCATAGGTATTTGTCTGGGTCTGTCATTCTGTTCATTTTCCAATCTGTCTGTCTATCCACATAACATTTTTGAAATTACTGAAAATTTCAATGGAATTTCGAAGGTATTGGGCAATCAAGTAAGTAGGTAAATTTTGGTGCGGATCCAGGAATATTTTTTTCGATTGTGAGATATTTTCCCTTATCTTTTTTCATACCTTTATGTCTATGTTCATGACTGTTAAGATGTTATCTCCAAAAGTTCTCCACAAACTCCAATCAATTCTGATGGAATGGTGGGAAATAGGTTACAAGAGAAGTGATCCAATTTTGGGGCAGATCCATGCACAATTACCTCCCTTGAGTCCCAGTTATAAGTCCACCCCATATGATATATCCAAAAGTTCCCAATTGATTAAAATGAAATTTCATGGAAGGATGAACAATAAACTATGAAAGAAGTGATTAAATTTGAGGGTGGATCCATGTTCAATTACTTCCTCTGACAAGAAAGTTGACAGCAGTATGCGCTCTCCGAGTGGTTTCTAGAGGTTATCCATAAGAATAGCTAGAGCATAATATTTTGCCCACACGGTTCACAGGATTCTTTCAAAACTTATCCAAACCGTCATTCATTAGACTTACTCCGTAGCCTTACTGGGATCAAACTTCTTGATATATTGGATGTCTGCCATGTTTCCTTATTCCTATCTGCATCAATCCTATTAGTTTAAATATCTTCTTCTCAGAAACTCTATTCCCTAAATTTCCATATTCTCTGACCTTTCATCATAGACATATCTCTCCTGAAAATGGCTTGGCAGCATTTGGAATTCTTCTTATAAAGAAGACCTTAACATCACTGAAGCAATATTTTATACTTTATACTTCAGTAATGGTACCAAAAGTTTATTCCTTGGATCTCTTCTTAACGTAAAGTTTTAATCACCTCTCCTAACAACGGACCGGTTTAAACACTGTTGCTGGGATTTGGTTATTAATGTGTTCTGACATTTATACGTGTCTATTTATGTAACTATCATGACTTTGCCCAGCCTTTATCATTTATGGTAAACACTTGAAATTTTGCGCACACACTCCTATCAATGAGTAATGAAGGTAATATTGTTGTTTTTTTTAAATTCTCCTCCTAAATGAGTTTTCAGGAGGGGTTCAAAAGGTGAGAGAAATAATTTATTCATAGATAATCGCTTTTTCTAACTATCTAACTGATCACCCTCAACACAATATGTATGGGTGGTGAGGATTCATAATTTCCTCTTGATTTTTGGTCAAATTTATGCCGAGATGTTCAGGTTTCCTCCCAAAAACTCAATGTGTATATAGGTAGGGATATAGATCATATGGCTAAGACATTGGTTCTTTATTAAATAAAATTTGTATCAACATAATTTAATCAAATGATGGTAGAAATCAGATGAAGTAATTATTCTCTATCTAGAATAAAATTTTAATACTTTGACTTTGATATGTATTAACAGTTTCAACAAAAGTATCTCACGTCAAGCTGTTTTTTGTATATCTGCAATGATTATTAAACTCAGAAACCAAAATACAGCTTCATTCTTTCATTATTATCATCATTATTACTACTTTTTTACCAGTATTTCCTTCCATCACAACTTTTTATTGCAACTCTCCACAGGCAGTCAATGGGTGAACTGTGTAGATCAGATCTAAAGGATAAGCTCTTGGTGAGAATCAAATTCACATCCATTTTGCCTCAGCAAAGTCTAGATATCCCTACGGCTATTCTTACTGGCCAAGCTACGAGAATCCCTCAGTTGGCAGAATAACAAATTTCAACTTTAGACCTACTTGTCATCCTTTCCCAATCTTAATCTCTAAGCGCTTTTGTAAAGTTATGATAAAAAGCATCCAAAAATTCAGATGAAAGTAAATACTAGTCAAAAATGACGAATAAAAACGGTTGAAAAAGCTTCATCTAATTAAAAAAAAATAATGATAGTATTGCGGCCATTTCTATTCTTGTTTGAAATTGCAGAGATTCTGATAATTAGTTTCACTATCTTGGTTTCCTAAAGAGAACAGGAGACAATAGTCTGATCAACTAGAACAGAAGAGAAATAGAGGAAGGACAGACAAAGAAAGGAAAAAAACAAACAGGTCTGGTTAGTCATTAAAAAGAAACCATCAAGAAACTAATTCTTTTGGCAACATGCTATGTTGGGGGAGGGGCGATCAATAGAAAAAATTGGAAAAAGGTTGATCATTGGATAAGTTAATCTCTCCCCTTCTATTGGGCGGGGGTCACTGAAAAGTGTGAATTTTCAAGCACTCAGGCGGAAACAAACTAAGGGATCAATTTAACATAAACCTACATTGTAAATTGAAACCCCTCCCTGCTAAAAACCTATTTCGATAGATATTTTCAAAAAATACTAAAAGCAGTTTTTTTCCGAGAAATTATAAGAAGTAAATGTTGATATTGTCATCCCTCTAGCTCATTAGGTGCGGCTTTTTTGCTAGATAGAACCATACATACACACATAACCACCCAGACAGACCAACTTGAAAACTGAAGAAAACTATTTTGACAGTTTTGTTGACAGTTCTGATTGACAGTCTACAAAAAGAGGATGAAATAGAAGAATGAAAAGGAATAAGAGATGAAGAAGAAGAGAAGAAAAGATGGAGAGAAGGAAAGAGAATCAAAGGAGGAAATAGAGAAGGAGGGAAAGTGATTGAAGATTAAGAGAAGAGAAAAGAAGTAAGGAAAGGTTATGAATGATTAAGAAACTCAGAAAAAAGAGAGGGAAAAAAATAAGCAACTCAACCTGGAAACAGCTGTAAAATGTTTTTGTTTCCAGGCCAAGAATAATTTTATAACTGGCCAAAAAAATCCTAGCAAGTTAATATAATTAACATAAAGAATACATTTTTCAATTTTGTCCTTTAATTTTTAAATAAACAAACTGAAATAATATTCACTGACTGAATTTGTTTCTAAGGGTCGACTGATTAAATGACTCCAGGTCAAATCACAGGTGTTCCTAAAACTAGCATATCAAAGTTGCATCAACTGGATGTGAATGAAGCCATGCTGAGCCAGAAAATTAGTTTCTTGGAGCAGACTATTTTGGAAGCTCGGCTGCAATTGAAACGGAAACTTTTCCAGCCAATGGACATTAATCACATTTCTTTTTTTTCAAATCCGAGAATTTTTAGAACAAAATTGTTTTTTTTCCATCAATTAAATTATCAACTTGTTGAAAGAAAGGAAATACTTCAATAGAGAAAACAATGCATTTAAAGCAAGCTATGTTTATAGTTGAGCCTTAAAACTGATTTTATCATTTTCAGTTTTTGCCATGACATATTTTACTATTTCAAATTTGAAACTGTTAATGTTCAGTTTTTTGGCATTGAATATTATTTGTCAAAATTGAGGCTCAATTTGAAATCACAAATGTGTTAGAATAATGGCTCAATGTGGTGAAACATGTGTTCACTCATTGAGCAAATAAAAAGGGAATCATTAGTTATGGCAGGAATCGAGTGTGAGGTTAGCTGGTCAATTGCAGTCTCCCTTATGTAGAGTTTTGACCCACCTGGTCAATCAATATACAGTTTTAAGATAGCCCTCCTCTCTCATCAGTTGTCTCTTTGAAGAAAGACACCCTGAGCAATAGCATCAGCACCAGGAAAATTTGAATCATATAGTGGTAGTTAGACAAAGACTGGTAGCAACCACATCTCCCCCTGGCCAGCAGATAGAAAATAGAATGTTCAACTATGAATGAGGGGTCAAGCCCACTCAGCTTTCTGGTGGAAAATTCTCAAAATTCTCAACAAACTCTTCAATTCAATATAGGATCTCCTTGGACATGCATGTGTGCTACAATGTGAATACCTTTATTTTATACTACATCAAGATTTATAATATTTTGCTTGAATGTTGTGCACACTTTCTGGTTAAAATCAAGCATTTTCTGAGATAAATAATCAATGAAGATGGTTTGTGTAGAAGAATTTTCAAAATCAAAACTAGCTTTGCAATATAAAAAGCAAAATCAGCCATATTTGACAGTGTATCAGGTATATTAAAGCATTCTGTCTCTTAAGAAATAACCCCCAATGAAGTATGACAGCCCATGATGAAGTCCCAGTTTCTGTTGCATATGTCAGCTTGGTAATCATTACAAGTCTCAAGTCTAGTTGAGATCAGGACTTTATACCAACAAGTCTTTATGACTTTGTGGCAGGATGCAAATCCACTAAAGTGATACCTCCACACTAATCACACAGCTTAGAGTGTACTCAATTAGTTGTTGAGTGTATCGGGGAAATTTGTCCGAATGAAGAGTTTTCCACATTTTTTGCTCATACTGGGAAATAAAACCAGGACCCTCAGAGTTAAGCAGACATTAAAATATCCAAGTGGACTAACAACATATAAGAGCTCCTTTATTTCCCCCAAAAATTATTTAAAAGTTATTGAGCTTCATGAAGATAATCTGTCGATGAAGTGTTCATGGAATCTGTGGGGTTCAATAGAATCTCAAGCGACTGATTCAATGTTAGTGATATCACTTATGAAGCATAATGGCAGACATTTTCACAGAAAAATAACAATCTGCAAAATGGCTGCCGTTTGAGTTTGTAAATGCACCATTGAAAACTAGTCTACATATTTATGTGCATTAAGAACCCTGTTTTTCCCAAAATTGTTAGAAAGTAATTGAGCTTCATGAAGAAATCATAATCTGTGGAAGAAATGTTGAGGGAACCAGTGAAAACTGGTCTACGTATTAATGTGCATTAATCCTTTGGTCACTTTCAAGAAAGGTGATGCATCAATTCACTCAGGTTCTACCAAATGCTTGCTATAACCTCCAAATATTATAGAAAAGTGTCAATTGAGGCTCTGGCTCAGCATTACATTCTACCATTGTACGCAGCTTCTCCATTTTGTATTATTTATTGATACCTGGTTCAAGAGACAGAACCGCAAACTGAGAAGCATGCACCGTGAATTATGGCAGATCCTGGGAAAGGTCTATGTCCAACAACGGACATTAAAAGACTGATGATAATCATGGTTCATTTTTCATCACAAATGATGAACTAATACTAAAATAGATACTTATTATTGAACATAATTAATGCAAACAAACTGATATATTTTGTGTTCTTTAATCACTTTAAAGGGGAACAATTTACCAAGATATCACTCTTATATTACTTGAAATGGTTTTAGTGGATACACTGAGATTGCTGCAAATTCGACTGAAAGGTTTTAGAATAAATGTATAACCACAAATGGTTGACCAGATTGACCAGCAAGATTGACAAGTAAACTACAGATTCTTCTCTCTTTGGTCCTGTCTCTGTGTGTACATGTGTGAGTTCGAGTGTATGTGTGTGTGTTGTTGTATGTGTCCTCTGACACTTCCAATCAAAAAAATTGAAAATTTGTCCAAGTACATCATGAGGCAACATCTTAATATGCTTTTTTCGTTTTGTCAAATAAGAGATTTTTTTCAGATCTCTTTGGTCATTTTAGACTAATAATGCCCATATCTTGTATTGGTATATTTCTAGATAATTTTTCAAACAATTAGTCCTGGTAAATATGGGGGCCGTTGTAATTCATTCTTGCTAGGAACAGATATTCCTTATTCAATTTGAATGTGACCTATTTATCAAAATGTTTTTTCTTGTAAGTTCCTTTTAATCTACTTGGAATGGTTCCAGATGATCTCCTCTCACATATGTTTAAAACCTAAATCTCATGTTTCTCATAATAGCAACATTGTCTTCAAATGCAGGATATGTATTCCTCTCAGATTTAGCTCCATTATGGCCAAGTTTAACTTTTACAAAATGTGGAAATCATAAGTTGAAAGACTTTATGTATTTGCCGATAAAAGAAGAAAAAATTCATTGAAATAAAAAGATGAATACATCATTAGAAACCATGAACCAATACAACATAAGTTTCTTTAGTTTTCAAATCAGTCTGGCTAGTTATGTATCTATCATATGTACAGGCTGCACCAATGGCACTAAAAAGCTGAAATTTTTTCAAAGTTTGAAATTTCTGCCCCAATAGATTTCAAGTGAGAGGTTCAATATACAATGTTAGTTTATGCTAAATTGGTCAATTAGCTTGTGTCCGGAGAATGTTCACACTTGTTTTTACAAAAATTCTGACTTATCTAGTGATTACGGAACAACAAAGGTGAGAGCAGTAATTAATTAATTGATTACCCCTTTTTTCCAATTTTTTAATTCATCACCCCTGACATGGCATACTGCCAGAAGATGTTAGTCGCGTGACTGTTTTTATAGAGTGAATTACTGGATGTGTTGTTTTTTTTAAATTTCAAGAATGCCAAGCTTGAAACAAATTCGCTAATTTTATTATATACAAAGGTTGATCAATAAGTCCTATTATATGTATCTTTATAAGTGTCAATTTAAGTCTTTATTTCTGTTCTGAACTTTAATAGTGTTTAGAATCATCTATGAACAAATTTCCTTGAGATGAAACAGTCTTTACAAGCATGAACTAGAGAAACCCCGATAACCACAGAACCCCACAATCACTACCAATAGCCACCACCACCATCAGTGTTCCTAAGCATTGAAGAATATCCTGACAATAAGCACTTTAATTTAGGCCAATGAACTCACCAGCGAACTTCCTGACTGATCAAGGGAGCAGACAGTTATATTGGATGTGAATCAATTACATGGACACAAAATGTTATTTGAAAGACTGCTGGACATTCTTTTGCTGGCTTTATATTTGGTCGGAAACATAGGCGAAAGATGTTAAAAAGGAGGAAAAAAATAGGAAAAATTGATTGAAAAACAGGTCTGGTTAGTCACTAAATAGAGATCGTCATATGCCCAATGTCTATTGGCAGCATATCCTGTCGAGGGTGATTCTTGAATGAATTACTTATCTCACCTTTTGTTGGGTGGTGATCACTAAAAACGTCCCAAATTTAAAAAAAAAACAAAAAAACGTTAACACCACAAAAAGTAAACTAAGGGATCAGTTTAGCATAAACTTACATTTCAAATTGATCCCCCAACTAAAAACGCATTTTGAGTGGAATATTTTCAAAAAGGCATTTTTTTAAAGACATAATAAAGAGTAAACTTTGAAATTTCCTGACCACTATCTCCATTGGTGCAACTTGTATGCATGATACATACATACATAGCCGGCTAGACCAACTTGAAAACAGAAGAGACCTTTACTGACATTGACTATGCTGATGTTTTCAGTTTTGGTTGATGATTTCTAATAAAGATATGTTCTAGGGCCAAATCCGAAAGATAATCTGCAAGTTTTTTTTCATTTTTCTGTTTGTTTTGAGGAAGGTTGTTTAGGGTGAGAATAGATTCATTCGAGATACGGATCTTTTCATTTTAACATTCAGAAAAATAACTATAAATGGTTGAAAGTGAAATAAAAACCGCTATCCCCAGGAGACGATGATATAAGATAGGATATTGGATTTCTTCATCTTCTGAAAAATAACAATGATTTACAAATGAAAAGAAGAACTTTGTTGAAACGGGACATAGTATGTCAAAGTGTAAGTTCTTTAAAGTTTCATAACCCATTCTACACCTTACATATAAATGGGGATCATAGTCCATCTCTCTGTCTGTCCGTCTCCTCCTCCTCCTCTTCCTCATTGTCATTGTTGTCATCATCAGCTTTTTAGTGTCCGTTGTTGGACGTGGACCTTCCCCAAGACTCGCCAAGCCTTTCTATCATAGGCATTGCAGAGCCAGTACTTTCTGAATTTATCTTGCTTGTCATAACCATCTTACTTCCTGTTCGCCACAATTTTGGATATGATCTCTCATGATCTATGTTTTGAGTCGTGATGTCCAGCGGATGTCTGACATTTTTGCAACATAAGCTGTACTTGGACCTGAAATTTTCATTCAAAATCAACGAGCTTTATGATTAATAGATGAGCTTTGCATCGAGTACATGGACAAAGAAGAAGATTATGTTGAAACAAGCCTGGCTGCTACAGGGTTAGATGATCACTGCAACTTTCATATTGTATGTATAATAAACAAAAGGATACACATTTTGTATGTTTTTTTTTTTTCAGAATGAAATAAACCTGTGGATGTCAGTTTGATAAACTTTCATAAATATCTAAAACTTGCCAATTTAGCTCAGTCAGTATAACAACCTCCTGACAAATGATTAGTTTTGAGTTCAAAACACAATAGGGGATGTGAATTTTACATTTTGATTTACACCTTTAATTTTTCTCTTTCACACACACACACACACACACACACACACGAAGAGACCCAACAACTATGTGGTACACAATGCAATGGTTTAGCTGTGAAAGGGGGTATTTGGAGGATTCAAACCATTTCTCTGGCCCCTCCCAATGGAGTGGGGAGGGATTGGGAGCTTTAAATAGAAGTTCACGTACTGCATTTCTGTTAACATTATACAATAATAAATCCCACAAAATGTTGAGAAAGGCCACCCAAAATCTCAAGGTTTACCCCTGAGATGTTACAATTTTAGCCTTCTATACAAAGAACTTATAGTAGGATTTTCAAAATTCTGTATGGGTAATTTAAAAAAATTTTGTAGAGGATTATTAACAGTATAAGTCATATTTTTTTTCATTTAGTAAATAAATATTTAATTTTTTGTAATATATGCTATAGAAATACCTTTTTTTCTCTGTAGTTGACCATTGGGTTTGAGTGTCACTTAATATCATCATCATCATCATCATCATCTGTCAGTCATTTATTGTCTGTTGTTGGACATAGACCCTCCCTAGGATTCACTACACCTCTTTATCATGGGCATTATGGAGCCAATATTTACTACACCTGTTTAATTCATCTCGCCTTCTCATATTCTGCTGGCCTTGCTTCCACGTTTGATCTTTGAGGATGCCCGTTATGAGTTGCGATATCCATCGGTTGTCTACCATTCTTGCAGCATGGCCAGCCTGTTGCCATTTGAGTTTCCTAATAGTTTCTATGATGTCTTGGACTCCTGTATTTCCTCTAATATACCGTGCTGTTTTGTGGTCTCTCCATGTGACGTTGAGCATGATTCTTTCAAGTGTACGTTGCAAGGTTCTCAGTCCGCAGGTCAGTCTCTTGGTTAGGTTCAATGTGTCAGCTCCATAGGTGACTATCAGGAGGATGCATTGATTGTATACTATTCTCTTTAGGACTAATGGGATTTTCTTGTTCTTGAAGGATGAGTTTAAAATAAACTGGCTTTTCAATTTTCCAAGTCGGAAAAAATTGGCCAATTTATCAAAATTTATCAGATTCTTTTTCACTTATAAATATCTGTCATTCATCAACCTACATTATTTCTTATAGATACAATTGCGTATTCATGTCTCTCAATATCATTACTTATCTTTGTTCTGTATCTAACAAGCTGAGTATAACCCACAATGCACAGCTAGGATGCAATATTCAGTGGCCATTAGAATCTCCGTGTGTACTCCCTAAAAGGTTCAGCTAAGTGAATATAGATTTAGTATCTATACTAATGCATATAAATAGATATCAGTTATTTTGTCAGTTAATCACTACTACCCATAATAGATCAGTTTAATCACTGTTGCTGGGTTTAGGTTATTTATTGGTTGTAACACTTATATATAACTATCTATCTATCTATCTATTCATTTATCCAGGCTTCACTCATCCATAAACGTTCAACTTGAAATTCTCCTTATTCACTCCTCTAAATAGGAAGGGAAAATCATATTCTGTTTTTTTTAAATACCCCAACAAAATGCGGTTTTTAATGGGTGGTTCATTATGCAATACAAGTTTATTTTAAATTGGTCACTAGTTTGTAATTGCTTGTTTTTTTTCATTCTATATCCAGACCTATTTTAGTGATCACAGCCTAACAAAAAATGAGAAATCTAATTTTGTCATTGATCACCCCTTTTCCAAACTTATTAATTGATCACTCCCTACATAGTGTATATGTGTGGTGGTGATTCATGATTTCCTTTGGGATACTAGTTTTGATTTATAGACAAGAGACCATCAGTATAATCATATCTCTTATCTCACAATTTATCAGTTTATCCATGAGTTTAAGAATTTCTCAAGCTTTATTTTTCATTTCTTATCTGTGCATTGATTTAAATAGTTTTCCTATCAATCCTAATATTTTTTGACCGGTTATCATTAAACTCCTCTGTTGACTTGGTTCACTCAGATAGAATAATGGTTTGTATGCCTCATGTGTAGGAAGTTCCAGGTTTGATTGAGCAATATGAGCAAAAAGTGTGGAAAACTCTTCATTTGGTCAAACTCCCTTGTGCACTCAGTAGATATGAATACATTCAAGATAGTTGGATTAGGGGGAAGGTACTCCTTTGTAAGACTTGCATCCTGCCAAGAGGATGGTCGTAAAAACTTGTAGGAATAAAGTCCTGGTCTTGATCAGATTTCCAAGGATCACTAAGCTGACACATGCAAAGGAAACCAGGACTTTATCACCGATAATCTATACTCCAATTGGTGTTGTCTTCTGAAAGACAAATATTTAACCATGCTTCTACTCTATAGTATAAAGGCCAGCTGTGTTGACTGACAAGGATTCTTGTTAATTGAAGGAAGTCTTTTCTTGAATGAGACACTTCTAACAACATACACTAAACATAGCACACATATGCAGATATGCCAGGTCTGTACAGAATGGTACATTGCCTTAAACATATGAAAATAACTGCTATCAACTCATTTCCTAGGTAACCTGTGTTCAAACTCAGGGTTGAACAGTGAATATACAGTACAACCTTTATTGACTGGAAAATTGATCTATATATCCAAGTTGTTTTTTTCTTCAAACTGCATTATAGACTCCCAATCTTTTCACCAATATAACTGTTTGATTATCCTTTTCATCATAGAACTAGCAGATAAATTGCCTAATGGGATAAGTTTACTTTGCAAGATTGTTTATTAGCTAACCATTGTTAAGTTTTATGAAGTGCAGTTATAAGTATGGATTCATGTGTGGAATTTAAGCGAGTAGGCAAATATGGTGAAATGTTGAGGTCCAACGCTTTTGATATATGGTATATGGGGAAGCGGAGAATTCTGGAAACAAAAACCACACAGGTTTGAATTCCTGCCATCTTAATTATAATATTGAATGTCAGTGCAGGTATAAAATACTATGTTGAGGAAATCTCTTGAGCTCATGAGACCAGCACTAAAATTTTATGTTTAAACAGCAGCAAAATGTCCTGTATAAAGTAATGGTTTGCTGACAACTTGGCGTCAATGCCTGAACACTGACTCTTCTGCGCATGACCATTTGGCGCAGGGACAAGTCAGCGCAAGATAATTGAGCGCATCTGACTACAAGAAAGACCAACAAAAACAAACTGTGGTATTAAAATGATTTTGCCCAATTAGTCATAATGTCTATAGTTTATAACATTTTATTTGTATTTGTTGATAAAATGAGACGAAAGATTGGAAAAAACAAATAGTAAAAAGAGATATTCAAAGTTAATCTATTTTAACTCAAGGGGTAAAAATATGTTAAACATAATTTTGTGATCTCCTCTGCTCCCACTATGAGTCAAAATAAAGACAGGCTTTAAATTTCATTACCGTGTTTATTTCTGATATGTTGTTTAATAACAATTTACAATGAAAAAGGAAAATTCAGACCATCTACATGACTTTCTGAAACATCAAACAAACAAATAAGTAAATAAACCAAAATGATAATATAAAAAGCAAATTAAAAACAATAATTAAATGAATTGTCTATAACCTTAAGAAGACATATTATTATTCCAACCTTTGTTGTTTTCTTTCTAATCTGATAATAGCAACATGAAAGGAAAAAACTCAAACACCATAAATAAATAAATAGTATGATAGTCTGTTCCTGTAAACTAGAAATCGTTAAATCGAATTACACAGAAGTAAATTAATTCTCTAAAATGATTCAACTCAAAAAAGTAATTCAAATTTTTGAAACTAAATAAATCTTGATTCCATAGTTTGTTTTTGTTGGTCCTTCTTGCATTGAAATGTGCTCAGTTATTGTGCCCCAAGATGTTCCTGTGCAAAGTAGTCGTGCACAGAAAAGTCAGCATTCAGATATCGGTACCAAGGAAGATTCTACATACATAATAGCTTTGCACAAGACCACATACAGCCATCAACATAACTTTAAATTCATAGCACATAGTCAAGTAAACCACAGAAAAATTGAAAAATCCTGGAAGAATCACTGAAAACCAATACAGTGACTGACATTGTACTTGTGTCCCCGTTGGGATAGGGTTTTTTTTAGATGTAAGAAAATGCAAACTTCAGACTGGAAAAGACGGAAATCATTTGTCATAAATTTACACAAAATGTCACACATTTGGGACACAAAAAGTTCCAGATGACAGTAATGGTTTGTTAAATTAGAACACAAAACAAAATTATGATTGATGGATAAGGTCCGAAAAAATTATGAAATTCAAGAAAATTCTTTCGGCCATTGATCAAAGTTGGGAAAGACATTCTTTAATTCATGATAGAGATCTACATATTTCAAATTCTGCGGATAGCTCACTGAGTTTCTATTGAAAAGATATTGATTCTCAATTTAGAAGACCGCGCATACGTTTGTCATGGGAAAAAGACGAAGTCTTTATTAGTTGAAACATTGCACATATATATCCATTATTAATATGTTAGCCATTCATAACCTGATGTTTGAATGGCATTTTGGAAAATTTTGAATGTGGTTTAGAGTAAGACATTAACAGATGAAAACCGAGTTCACATTCATAAATTTAGAAAGAGAATTAAATGTTGGCTTTTGATGGTTAGGCAAGACTCGTGCCAGATATTAAAAATGTCAATTGAATCACTATGGCTTCACAAATGGCCCGACATGCAAGAAAATGGGCTACAGATCGTTCTCTTTGTACTCGTCTGTGTTTATGTGTGTGTATCTTCGACTGCTGCTGGTCACATTTTGGGGGCTACAACCTTGAAAATTTGCATGAGAACACCGTTAGGCTCCATCTGAAAAGTTGGATTTTTTTTTCCTCAAAAAAGTGCTCTTTTAGGTCTCTACGGTCGCTTTTCCAACTTCCTGATTCTATTCCAGATAAGAGATCTAGTTTTTTTTCAAGTTAAAATTGTACATCATCTTTTAGATAATTAGTTTTGGCACGTGGGCGGACTACGGTGATTCATGTATGCAAGGTGTGGATATTTTGTTTAATTTTGATTCGAGCCCCCAAGGAAATAATCTCTACCTGCTGTCCACATAGAACATTGCTTGACTTCAAGAGTCAGTTTGAGTACCAAGACCATTTACCTCTTATGGGTGTCTAACAGCAGAAAGCAATAAAGAGACAGAAAAATCAAATCAAATTAGAAATTGGGGCCAACTGAGGCCGCTAAGTATCGTGTAATGAAAGAAAAATAACCATCTGTAATTACCTCCATTCAATTAAATTTGAACACTTGATGTATTAGCTGAAGGGCAAAATTGCAACCAAAAGTGAAAATGGAAGTCCACTACTATACCACTCTATCGATTCAATTATTCTGTCATATATCAACAAATCTTGCAATTACAATGAGAACATGATTTCTGACATTAGCTTCCTGAAAGAAAGAAAAAATCTTTAAAACGCATTGTTAAAACAATATGACTTCCAGGACAAATATTCAAAGAAAAGTATCCTTTTCTTTAAAAAAAAGAATTGCTTTTATTGTTTTTGTAATATACCATTGTCTCTTTGAGTTAATCAGTTTAAAACACTATTGAGTATACGAGAGATGTATCTATATTTTGAGTGAATAAAATATTCATTTTTTATTTCTAAACTTCATTGCAACAAACGTAACTTTCATATGATAACTTTATGTTGTTGCTTTCACGTCGTGATCACTAAAATCAAATTAAAAAGTATCCATAAAAATAGAAACTAAAATTTGTCACGACTTTATATCCACCCCCCGCTCTAATGAAGGGGGTCCCGAAAACTTTATGTATTGTAATTCACTTACTGCATGTCTTCTAACATTATACAATGACAAGTCTCACAGAACGTTGAAAGGGAAGTGAGTTTCAAGGAGTAAACCCCCACCCCAATCCCCAAAACTTCAGCTCCGCCTTCCGTACTAGTTACTTACTATCCACTTAGTTCTTTCATCTGTAAAGAGCGCCAACTAAGAGTTAAAAGACAGGAGTCCGAAATATCAGAAACTATTAGTAAACTCAGATGGCAATGGGTTGAACATGTTGCAAGAATGGCGGTCAATCGCTGAACATCACGACTCAAAACGTGGATCCCCAGAGATCATATGTGAAATTGTGGCCAGCAGAATGTAAGATGGTGTGACGAGCTAGACAAATTCAGAAAGTGTTGGAACTGAGACATACCACGATAGAGAGATCTTGCTAATCTTCAGGGAGGTCTATGTCCAACGACGCTCGCTAAAAAGCTAATGTTGATCATAATGATAGAATATCGTGCAATCAACCTGTATAGAATCAAAAATTTCGCTTGAATCACGGAATCCCCAACAATTTTATGAACAATATATTCATCATGCAACAATAATTTCTGACATATCTGTGCCACGTTAAGGAGACAAGTTTCAGAAATTTTTTAGATGAACTTTTGAAAATCTTATGATCCCGTATGTGTGGTTTTAAAGAAATTTAAATGAATCAATCTACTCCAACGAATAATGATTTGTTTTTTTTTTTTTAATTTTGTTAATTTTTGCTGAGAAAGAGCTTCTCGGAACTTTACTTAGGATACAATATGGATGTAGTATGATACCACTGAAAGTTTGGCTGAGTGCAGTCTTTTTTTATCAAAGCATGAAAAGAATCTGAACACATTGCATTGACATGGATGATGGTAGACAGTGATCAATATCCGTTTTGTGAACTAAGTATATGGCAAGACTTTAATAAGAAAACAAAAAGTGATTTCCAAAATGATACAAAATCACACTAGAAATGGATTTCTCATGACAAAATACATATAATTGGTGATATTACACCATAATATTGGGATATTGGCGGACGAAAATTGCGATTTACGCTTTCCAGTGGTGGTCATATTGGATTGCACGCACAGCTTCTAAAATTTTCTTCGTTCACAACTGAACTATATGACTTTAACTCTAATCCTTACACTAACCCTAAAACTGAGATCAGAGAAAATTTCAAAATTTGTGAAGAAAAAAAATGCCGTTCAGTGGTCCCCAGACAAATATAGTGCAGTAAATTCTAACGCAGAAATATGTATTCAATTACCCCTATCCCCTTTAAGACGCTATTCCTGATTTTTACCCATTTCTCTGACCCCTGAAAACGTTTTGACGGCCAAATATCGATATTTTGACGGGGAGCAGTGAAATTGCCCTCTTGCCAATTCGTGGGATATTTTAAATAAAAACGTTGCATTACAATAAACTTGCCCACCGGTATGGGAAATAGATCAATCAATGAGCAGGTGCATGACTCCTGAGAATTTTATTCTGAAAAAAGAATTTTATTTTCCGACAGCTCACAAATAAGATCAAAACAAAACAGAGCAAAAAAAAGTCTTCATCTCTAAACATATCTACATAGAATATTCAAGTCATCACCAATCGCCCCAACAGCGACAGAAAATATTACTAGTTTAGACTCTCATCAACTGGCATCGATATCATCATCAGTCTCTTATCATTTGCCATTGGACATATACTTTCACCAGGTCTCACTACACTTCTCTATCGTGGGTGTCACGGCGCCAATATACTCTGAACCTGTCCAATTCGTCTCGCTGTCTCATATTCCGCCAGCCTTGGTTCTGCATTTGATCTCTGGGGATCCATGTTGTGAGTTATGATGTCCATCGGTTGTCTGTTGTTATCACAACATGACCAGTCCATCACCATTTGGGTTTTCTAATGATTTCTATGATGTATCGAACTCCTGTTTTCCCCTAATATATTGTGTTATCTGGTGATCTCTCCATAGGAGATTGAACATGACTCTCAGTTTGAGGGGCCAGTCTCTTGGTTAGGTTCCATGTTTCAGCTCCAGAGATGAATAGTGCTATGCAAAGGTGCTATTTGTGCTTAGAAAAAAAGCTTATCATAATTTGGTCCACGAATGATCCCCAAACCTTGAATTAAAAAAATGAACTAGTCGCAAAATCTCCACACGAAATAAATTTCCAAAATATATGTGTAAGTAAATTTCCAAGTTATATATATATATATATGTATATGTGTGTGAGAGAGCGAGAGAGAGAGAGAGAGAGAGAGAGAGAGAGTGTGTGTGAATGTAGTAATAGCATGATAAAAAAGAAGAAAGTCAAGATGAAATTTTTTTTGACATAAAATAATAAAATCAAAAAGAAAATTTTCGATACATTGTATATCTTCTTCAGTCAAAATTCAAATCTAAAACAACTTTGAAATTGTTAATGGTGCGTGCAGCGAAGAAAAAAACCCCAAACATTATACATCAGAGTTCTAACAACGTGGTGCTTTAAAAAAAATGAATTATGTCAACAGTGGATATCCTCAGAACAAACTAATTCAGATGGCGAGACAAGTTGAGAGGAGGAATAGCCAGTACTTCCTGAATTTGTCAAGTTCTTCTCTCAATCTTATATTCTGCCGGCCTCCGTTACGCATGAGATCACTGGGGGATCAATTTTTTGAGTCGTGATTTCTATCGGTTGTCTACCTTTCTTGCAACATGACCTGCCCATTGCCATTTGAGAATTCTAGTGGGTTCTATGATGTCTCAGGCTCCAATTTTTCTCTGATATACTGTGCTGTCTTGTGATCTCTGCATGTGATGTTGAGCATCTATTTATTTACTTTCCCACCTGAGCGAAATGCGACACAAGGTCAGGGCTTTACATGGGGAATATAGGGGCAACCCATCAAAAATAGCTCAAGCCGACGTGACTTTGGTTGCTAAGCAACTGTGGTTACTAAAGCAACCGCAGTCAAGAAATCATCAGGACGAGCCTGATCTGTCCCTTCAAGTGCAATGGGACAGTGCTGCCCCAGGGCAATTGATCCCCTGCAGCTGGGCCGAGTAATAGTGGGAGAGCCCAAGGACGAATCCAAAGGCTCCCAATGCGCGTAGCAATGCGCAGCCTCAGTGGAACCACATTGGCTAATGCATTGCACTGGCGTACTCGGTCTTCGATGCTCACCACAACACAATTTTTGACCCATTCGGCAGGCAAGTGTCAGTACCAGCGCCTCGGTCTATGCCGGTGAACAGACACTACACTTTAATCCATGCCGATAAGGCCAGTAAAATGTGATGTTGAGCCTGATATTTTCTTGTGCACGTTGCATGGATTTCAGTTTGCAGGTCAGTCTCTTGGTTAGGTCCCAAGTTTTAGCTACTTAGGTGACTATCGGGAGGATGCATTGATTTTATACTCTTCTTTTTTTGAATGATGGGATTTTCTTGTTTTTGAAGGTTGAGTTTGCTCTACCGAAGGCTTGACATCCTAGAGTGATTATTCGATTGATTTCTTCTTCTTTTGAGGAAATTCGTTGTCCTAGGTAGATGACATGGTCTACCTTCTCCAGTTCGGTGTTTTCTATTTTGATCTTTGTGTGTTTATTTCCGACGTGACTGTTGCACATAATCTTTGTTTTGCTGGAATTCATGTGTAGGGCGACTTTTTTGCTTTTTTCATTTGGTTCGTCTGGCATTTGTTGGAGTGCAAAAAGGACGGTGTCGACAACATATCTGAGGTTGCCTCGATATTCACTGTATTTTTTTCGCGATGTGGGTTTCGGAAAATTATCTCGAGGCGGGCTGTAAAGAGTTTGGGTGAGTTGATATCACCTTGTCATACCCCTTTCGGAAGCTGAAAGGGCTTTGAGTCTTTATGTAGCCTGATAAAGGAGCTACTATGACTGTATATATGTTGCAGTACTCAGACGTATACTGAGTCTACACCTTGTGCAGTGATAGCCTCAATAACCATGGGATATTTCATCGAAGGCCTTCTTGAAGTCGATAAATGCTTCAGCGGGTGGCATTTTTTATTCTGCTGCTTTCTCTTTAAGTTGACTTATAGAACTGAGATGGTCCAGTTGCTTCTGCTAAAGCCAGCTTACTTCCGTAATTGATTTTCATCTAGTGTTTTAGTGATTTAGTTGGTGATGATTTTTGTCAAAAGTTTGTACACGCCTTTGAGTAGACTTATTGCAGTGTTTCAATCTTCCGGGACTTTACTTTGTTCGAATAAAATGGACATTTTCCCAGTGATTATCTCACCAGCTTTTTTGAGTTGCTCGATGATGATGATGATGATGTTATCTTTCCTTTCTTTGTTAGATGGCTTGTTCTACCTCCCATGGTGTAACCTCCAAAAATATCTTCGAACTGATTGCTAACGTCTTGCGTATTCTGTTCGTTGTTTTGAGGTCTTTTTCTAGAAGAGTAGAGTTTTTTGTAGGATTCTTGGGAACGTTTTACAAACCTGACCCTGTCTGTTGTTCTCCATTTCCTCTGAGTAGATTATTCATTTGTTTCCGTCCTGTATTGAGAGTTTTGTTTATAGTTTTTAGGCCCGACCTTTTTCAAGAATTGTTTTGCAGTCATGCATCTTATGTCTTCTGTACATTTTTTGTTTTTTTTTTGTTTTATTCAGTTCAGTTGCTTCGATTTCCTCTCTTGCTGTTGTCAGTGACTTGAGGTTTTTTCCGTTTTTCCATCAGATTCCTTGTTTGATCTGGGATTTAACACATGCTTTGGGCGTTCTTTGGTTTAAATAGTGGCGACTTCGATAAAAGAGGCTGTTATTTCGTTCTTGAATCAGTTGATTTTGGTGTCGTTTTCCCCTGGTATGGTAAGAATTTTGTATTTGCTTTTCAGTGAGTGAGCTCTTTTGGTACGTTTAGTGGTTGCAGTTTGGCGTGGAACATTTTTCTGCATTCTGTGTTAATTTGCATTTTTCAATTTATCATTCTGTGGTTGCTTGCTACGTTGATTTGATTAAAGTTTTGAATGTCTTAGCCAGTGTCGCTCTTGTCCGACAGGATGTAGTCTATTTTGATTTCGGTTTCGTGATTGGGAGTCTTCCAAGTCCATTATTATTGGGTTTCTTCTTGAAGAAAGTGTTAATGATTTTGAAGCCGTGCGTGGTTGCTAAGTTTACAAGATCTTCACTTCTTTCATTCCATACTGTATAGACGAACTCACCGTCGAAACGTTCATTTCCTTCCTACGCGTTGAAGTCTCCCTTGATGACATTGAAGTATTTTCTAGTATCTTGGAGTAGGGAGCTCAAGTCATCATAGAATTTGTCTATTTCCTCTTCGGTTGACTGCAAAGTGGGGGCGTAAACTTGGATGATATTCAGTTTGTACCTCTTTGAAAGTTGTTCGATGACGCTGGCTGTGCAGCCTGAGACAGCTTCGAGTTCCCCATTGAAAGACTACTCCAGTTTCTCTTTTCCGTTGTTATAAAGAAGATGTTTGCTTTTTAGTTCGATCAGTTTTCTTCCGGGTTTTCATATTTTGCTAATGCTGATTTTGTCCCATTAAATATTTTTGATTTCATCTTCTGGATTGGTGGTGTGCATGTCTGTTGAGATTCTTCTGACGTTGTCGGTGTCAATGTATTGAGAGTTTGGGATTTTTGATTGGGTAGTCGTTGTTGGAGCACATCACTCCCATCCAAAGCAAATCGTGTGGCTGGGCCTTTTGGGGCTGATGACCCAGCAGGAACGGGTGATTTCTAGGTGTAGTATTTCAGCAGACGTTCTTGGAGCACAACATCCCCACCCAACGATGTGCCACGCTTGCTCATGACATGTTTGTGTGGGTCTGGTGGACTGAACACAATTGATGTCAATCTGAGTAGCCTGAGCGCTCCACCAGCTCTTAGCACCCATTTTTATCTGCTCTTGATAGGGGAAGAAAATCAGATATGGAATATGGGACAGCAGGAGAATTTTTTTGTGGTATAGCTATGTTTTCCACTCCTGTCGACTCGTATTAATTAAAGTATTGAAACAAGAGGTAAGCTGGGCATGTCTGCCTCGGTATATTTGAGATCACACCAGTATCGATCTTTATCTGGGGAGTTATTTACAAACTGGTCCCACGGATTTATTTTACGAGTAGTTAGGTGGATAATTTGTTCTTAGTCATACCTCTCCTCTATTTTTCAAGTTTTTAACTTACTTCAAGTTCACAGAGGTTGCATTTTTAGAAGAATGGAGACCTTCTCTTGCAGTTGAATGGAGATTCGTTTAATAATGGTAGTTTTCAAAGAATTGAACGATTTTCCTTTTTGTTGAAAAGGTACATGTAGTTTCATTCATTTTTTTCTCATGGCTGTACGATTCCCTACCTTTATCGTTTGTAGTGGTCCTTCCTGATTTATTCACGGGAATACCCGGTTGTTATCTATTTTATGGCCACCTCTGACGAGGTGGGTGGGTTCCCTAGCGTTGTTCTGCATAGGATTTTTAAAGTTACTTTTTACATTCAATGTTGGTAAAATTACTGCCATACTACAATAAAGAGCCCTTGTAATCTTTCTTTTTGGAGTTGTGTGTTTTTGAGAGAGAGCCAAGAGAGAGTGGGAGAATGAAGTAGAATTTAAAATAAGATAAAGTGGAACTTGAAAGCGGCTGTTATTTGAGCTGGACAAGGACTATTTTTGGTTGAAGGGAGATTCTTTCGATATTTATCGAGGACCACCTTGAACTTGCCTCAGTTTCTTTCAGAGTCTCCAATAGTTTTATACCGCCGGAACCAAAATTCTCGATCAATCTTAGTCTCTTGTCATCAGAATTTTAAGAAACATTAGTACCAAACATCAGACGCACAGAGGAGTTTTTTTAAAAAATACAAATAAAAAGGCGGTCGCCCGTTCAAATTATGTAACCACATGGGAACATCTGATGATTTCTATGTAGGATTGGCACTTTAACTTTCTATTTAAGTTGACTACTAGGGGCATCCAAAAAAACATCAGGACCAAATATTAGATGCACTTAAGAGAATTACACGAAGAGAAAAAAAAAAACGCAGCAAATTACGTGACCACTTGGGGCAAATAAAAACATTCAAAAATGTTAGATCTGGCAATAAATGAAAAATTTCGAGTTTTTTCTCAACCTAAAACCATTGTTTATGCAGAGGAATGTGCAGAACATAACCTGTTATTCGTAGGATTTACTTGTACCACCCTGAGCAGGCATTTCACCAAGCAACTCGGCATTGTGAAGAATGAACGAGCAGCGACAATGCTGAGCAAGCTCATCAGTAAAAACAAGTTTCGATGATAATCTCCAGGTACAAGTCCTAGTGAGAGTAGAGAGGGTCTTAATGCTTTATCACACCACGAGAGTAAGTGGATGTTAAGGCTGACAACTCACGAACCAGATGGCTTACATAATAATTTCGGCAAACTGGTTTGTATTCACTATTAACTCTTTGTTAATTGTTTAGCAAAAATTTAAAAAGTACACCACGTTTTTCGTAACATTAATGTATGACTTACAAGTTATATCTTGTTTTTGAAAGAACACACGTTTCACCTTTTCAACTTTAAAAACATCATTTTTTTTTTAAAGACGTTATAGGAAAGTTGATGTTTTCTTCACAAAAAGCACTATTAACATTTTCAAAGTTGTTTTACATTTGAATTCTACCTGGCGAAGGTGTACAATACATCGAAAAAATTTACTTCTCTTTTATATCATGCTTGAAAAAAATTAAAAACTGTCTCATTTTTCTTCCCTTTTTTTGAAAATATCAAGAAGAAAGGCTTTATCGATCATTTCTCATAAGTAATAATAATAATGATGAATTCAATGTATTCCTACGGAAACTTTGTATGAATTTAACATAAAATCATGATATAAAATAGATAACTATGTGTACCAAGATGTATGAAAATAACAATCATCTTTTAAACAACGACTACAATTGAAAAAAGCTGGGCTACGCTTGGGTCAAACTCCCTAGCTTCATTAAAATCTAAAAGGTAAACAAAACAGAATTCATTCCTCCGTACAATATTATTCCAGAACTACGTGTCCCATTTCAACTTCTCTATCATTAGTTTCTATTATAAATAAACAAGCCGACCCGGGTTGACAGAGTGATTTCGTCAACAATGTTTGGTACGTGACTCTTATTCGAGCAGTCATGACGCCACCGTTTTCTAGTGAGTTCAGTGTCATTGTTGTGACAAACTTGAAAAAAATCAAAACTCAATAATAGGATTTTGATGATTATATTGTTCATAACAGAAATTCAAAGTTTATTAAAAAAACAAACCTCGAGAACTCGATAACGCAAGTTGACATGGCATGACGTCATGGTATCACTCTTTCTTTTCCCGTCTTTCATTTATGTCCTAAATTCAGAAGTCTTAGATTCCAATGTCTGACAAATTTACGATTATAAAGTCAACTCGAGGTGTTCGACAATAAACACAAACCTTATTCAACAAACCGACTATCAACACCATAGATACAACAAGCTCATCATTTCACGTGACAGGAGCGCCACCTGCTTGCGACATGAAAAAATCAGATAATAACGGAGTGTAAGTCTCCGAAATCGCAAAAGAACAAAACACCGAAAATAAACGATATAAAATCAGTTTGTCCAATTGATAAGTAAGGTGAAATACGAAACAAATGGGGAATATATTTCATAAGACACACACATACACACATATATATATATATAGTTTTGAATGCTTTACAGCTTTAAAAACTAGACATCATGTCACTTCAGTCATTAATTCCCCAATATTTGTCAATGCAATTTCAGTCATTTTCTTTAGTGTTTTTTCCCCATTTTACATATACCTTAATATTATGGTATAGTGAATAGATTTTCTCTTTTCGGGATCATCCGTTGTTCACTATGTAACCATTTCGGGAACTTTTGAAACAAAACAGTTATATTAACATAGTACCCCAGCAATGTTGATCAAACATTCCCCTTTCAACTATGATTTTTATGTAGTTTATGTCATACACGTAGTTCGTTATTTTACATAGGATATCATCATAAGGTATTGTATGTTGATGTTATTTTATACAACACATCATTTTATTTTTCAAGACAGGGCTTACTTACATAGATTGCCCGAATAACTCATCTAACGATGAGGGATACTTATAACCACAGATGTGACTCCTTGTTCGTGTGTCTCCTATTAAGTATTCACCCATGTGAATATCAAATCCACCGTGTCGGTTTTATTTCAGACTGCTTGCAAACCAATGTATGATATCATCTCAAAGAATACTAATTACACAGAAAAACTTCCAGTTGATTCTCTACCAACATATTACACAGAAGAATTTAACAATTTTCCCACTAATTAAAGTTAATTTTCACACGTTGTATACCATCAATTTATTTTTTTTCCTTTAAATTATCAAAGAAGTATCCTTATATTAATGTGTGAAACGAAACGAAACCATTTTCCAGTAGGTAGTAACACCTCAATGAGCTATTCCATTAACGTAATGTTACTTGGCATTTCATGTTCGATCTCCCAACCCGCCTAAATACCTATCAGCCAGACAATTGGACCAGGGCCAATTGTTTCACCCTTTCCATGGTCATTCCAAACGCTGAAATATTATAAAAATGTTCTCTATATATATACATACATACACGAGAGAGAGAGAGAGAGAGAGAGAGAGAGAGAGAGAGAGAGAGAGAGAGAGAGAGAGAGCGCTTTCATCAGGTTGTAAACTGCCTTAATTGCACTCTCACACAAAAAGAATCGAAGAAACATCTAAAGTGGCAAAAACCGTGCATGTCGAATAGGTCAGCAGTATGACTTCTTAGACAGGCAGTTATTAATACACTGACACCAACCCTGCTTTGGCACAAGGACTAGAGTTTTGGGTGTCTGCCAGATGTAGGATGACTCCCTTTTGCTTTCTAATTGGCGGGAAATCAAGTTCAATTCGAAAATGAACAAGAGACTTTTCCCCTCTTTTAAGAAGACAAATGTGAAGAAGACTTTTGTCCTAAATTAAAATAAAGATTTGAAATGTTTTGCGAAAATATCATTTTAAATGTTATCGAGGGGGCTCTAATCTATAATGCAAAACTGTGCACTTAATTTCCGTTTAATATATAGATATCTTCAGATGATATAAATTTTGAATGACCACAAAAAGGGAGTAAAAGTCACCCTTTACCTTTGATTCCTTTGAAAGCACAAAAGTTTCCCTTCATTTTTAAGCCCTTAACAGAGCAAAACTCTACGGTCTAAAATCCTTCTTCTTTTTTTCAAAAACTTCCTGTATGACTTTAGTATGGACAGCGAATTAGGTTGGCCTGCGCCTATGTTTAATCTTTTTTATACTGTGACGGGCAAACACACATCTCTCATATATATATATATATATATATATATATATATATATGTAGAGAGAGAGAGATGGCGGGGGAAGAGAGATGAGAGAAAATATGAAAAAATATCCATCGTCACTTTTAACCCCTTTGGAGGGGGAAAGGAGTATCCATGCTTCCTTGATCCATTGAGGGGTTATTTCCCCTTAACATTAAATAATTTATGTGTAAACGTATAAAATAAGGAAATATGTGTCTGGACAAAAAGTAAGTTTCCACATTGGCATTGTATTTCATATAGTACATAGGACCCTCTCACTAAAACTCTAAAAATGTGTTTTCCTCATAACTTTTCATTTTAAAAACTCCTTTAGGTCCATTGGGAATTCATGCCTCTCACTTATGTATATAACGAACCATTTATAAACAATAACTACATATGTGTACTAAAATATACCAATCATGATTTTATGTATGGACCAGCACCGAGGAGGCAATTCATTTTCAATAATTCAAGTATCTTAATTTAATTTTTTTTTAATTCTGTACTTATCTAAATCTGTTTCAACGAGTGATGATCAGATGATTAAGTGTATCATGTTGTAATTAGAAGATGAATAAACAGATTGAATTATCCCATTTGAGTGAAACAAACAAATTAACAGAAATATATATATATATATATATATATATATATATATATATATATATATATACATATATATATATATATATATTAGTTAAAGTATTTTCTATTTGTAAGAATACAAAAAGAAAGAAATAGCAAACAGATTTTATCCGTTGTTGATTTTATTTAATTTTACGTATGAGGACGATCCTTCAGACCAATAAAACTTTTCTCTAATATACAAAAATTATATTTGCTTCCCGGATTTAACCTAAAATAGAAAAAAAAATGTTGCTGATGGGTGCATTTGGTACTAAAAATATATATTGCTGATGAGTGAGTTGGGAACAAAATGTTGACACTCACTGGTTATATAGGCTTGTAATTCTGATATATATATATATATATATATATATATATATATATATATATATATATATATATATATATATATATACGTAGGTTAGATGTATACTGCGAGTCATATATATTATTCCTAATTTTTTAAAATCCAACAATGCTCAATACTTAGAGTTGAGACAATATATCGATTAAATACATAAATCGATGTACTTAATCTATCCATCTATATATATATAACACAACTTTTAAAAAACTATATATATATGTGTGTGTGTGCGTGTGTGTATCAAAGACAAGAATCGAGGAAGAAGAATTAGATGAGGTCAAGATTTAGATTTACGTAGGATTGTGGATAATGTCAGAAAAGACAATGAAAACAAAATGAAAAGATACATAATGATTGGTCGGAAAGCATATGCAATGAATAGATACATATTGAAAATGAAATTGGCCATATGTTCCAAACGCAAAGTGTATGATGAATGCATAATATCAGCTATGACGTACGGATGCAAGATCTAAAAACAAACTCAGGAGACAGTAAGTGCAGTAGGAAAAGACCAGACACAAGATGGAAAGACGCTGCTGCTGCTGATATATATCTTCAACAATTGAAGAGTGAAAAACGCCGAATTTTTTCATGGAAATCTTTTCCCACAAAATGATTATCAGTCATAAATAAGGAATGAGAAAAGGTATTGTTTGTTTTTCTTGGACAAGTTCTGCAAGTATTCAAAACATCAACAAAGCTAATAGAATGGATTTATTTTATGTCAATTGCCGGCGCCTACATATATGAAATCACCAAAATATTTATTCACCTGCTTTCAAAAATATCCATATATGGTGTACGCCTCGGTGGATAGGAGCCATTTAAGTGTTTGTTGTGCGAGTTTTCTGTATTTCTGTTGTTTTAATTTGTTCCATGAAGTCCCCGTTCGTCCTTGTTGCCTTTGTTACTAAAGTTCAGATGAAGAAGAAATATTCCTGCATTTTTTTTAGGATTTCACGGTTCCCATTTTATGGAAATTCGATAAAATAAATAAATATATTACAAATCTCCCACCAAGACTTATTTTTCGCGTGGTTTGATTTGGAAAACGAATTGGATATTTTTCTTTGGTTTTATATTCGCAACACACACACATTATATATATATATATATATATATATATATATATATAATATATATATATATAATGCACTCAGTACGCATGTTTGTATTGAGTACCTTTCATTTCATCATGACAACAAAAATATCTGAAACAAACCAAGCGAAAAGTGTTTCGTTTATGATGTGTTAAAGTGTTTTCATTTCACGTTTACTCGTCTCCTGAAGATGGTGCCCAAATATTTCTCATTCATCCTAAAACTGCATCATGCTTGATTTCGAAATCCTGTTTTCATTCCTCAATAGGTAGGATTCGTTGCCTTACCAATTACGTGTAGTGATGGACGCAGCGAACGGTTTGGCTAAACTAATAAACTGTTGGAAAATTTAGCAGAAGCAAAGATAACTTTTATTTTATAAAATCAGCGTCGGTTAGTTTTTTTGTTTGTTTGTTTGTTTTTGCTCTAAAACCCTTAAAAAAATATAGCATGTTGATAACAGATGATGATCAAGGTGTGCATAAATAATTGAATGAACAAATGAAATCAAACATTAGTTGACGTTCAACGTACAGTATGTTTGAAACTTTATGTCTGAGCTACAATAACCCATCAGAAACCAACGTGACGCCGGTGTTTCATCGACTTTGGATGTTCTGGAAAGACCCTTTTACGGCTTTCATCAATTTCAAACTATTTAACATATTCTGAAAATCCATGTTGGTCAGTTCCACAGCCCAGTTTTATGAACACCATAATTTTTTCAAGGAGGAATGAGTCTGGGTTCTTATGGGTTAAGTCTGTTTTGAGGGGCTTTAGAGCACGAACCAAGCGGTCAGCGGTTATCCTTGATTCCGCTAAATTTTTAGCGGTTTATCAGTTTAGCGTTCTCGTTAGCTGTGCCGACCGCTGCTTAAGTGAAATGTCGTACAGAGCCATCTTTAAAGTGTGTTCCCATCCACCATAACTCCCGTCTCATCATACGGGGTAATCACCGGTTCACGTACAAGTTTCGCAGGCACTGGAAGGTGGGCTCGCTGACCCAATGCCAAAACTGACTTTATCTAACAAATGCCTATCGAGCATAGTTTCCTCCAAGCAGTGCACGTATACGCATGCGTGCATACATTTTGCGCCTAGTACGAAAAAGTTTTCAAATTCTGTTGATTGTTTACTAAGTTTTATCGAAAAAATATTAATGCACAATTTCATGTGCACATACTTTTGTCGTAGAAAAAAACATGTTTAACAACATTTTTGCACCCACAAACTTCGACAATAATGGAAGGAACATTGCTATCGGGTAGTTTTAAAGTTTTTTGTTCAATTTGTTTGATTGCTTCTTGATTCGGTTATGAAAAAAGTGAAATCTACTTCCGGTGACTTTTACAACTAAAATACAAGGTTGGTGACATTTTGATTTGAAATTATGAGATATTGAGCTTGCTTTTTCTTTTTTCGTTTTTATTATCATTGACATTATTAGTTTCACCCCTACATAATTTTGTGTCCATGGCGTAACTTGTAGTTGAGCTCCATTCCTCGAAGAGAGAGATTGAACTCATTATATTGACAGATGTATGGGCGACCAGCTTGCTAAACACCATTCTGCAGCAGATTTAGCTCAGTGAGTGCTTCAACAGTGGGATACTGAGGAAGAACTGAATATGGGACCCATCCAAAAATATCTAGACATTTTGAATGTCTAAAGAACTGATGGCAGCAGGAACTTGATGTAATTTGGAAACCAACCAGAAGAGATAGCGGTGCACACGCTAGAACACATACTCTCCCGTGAGATTAATCAGTCGGTAGTGAGATGCCATCGAGTGAGCTTGCATACTTTGTGACCGTCGCATCCACAATGGACAAACAAGTCGTTTCAGAAATCTCGTGCAGGGTTTTTGGCAATATATCGCATCATCCACCACCCACCTACTCACCAGATTTGTTTCCCCAGCAACTTTCCCTCAGAGACATTTCAGACCGTGGACAAAATTGAGAAGAACACAACGCGGAAGCTGATGATGATCCCTAACATTTGTTTTGGAAAGTGGAAGAGACGCTGAAATAAATGTGTGAGTTCTTTTATGGGTATTTTGATGGGTACGGAGGCGCTGTACCCTAAGAGGCTATATTTTCGTTGATAAATGACTGGAATCTCCCTGGATCGAACTCCTGCACTAAACTAACAATGGCTTGTGATAGAAATTTGTTAGTCACTTTCATGTATAAAAATATCTGTTAATGGACAGTTTGATTTTCTTTCTTTTTCTCCATCCATTACGATGGACTTCCCTACTAAAAAGGAAAGCTTTTCTGAGAGAAAACTCTTCCGAATACTATATCAAACAATGGACTCTTCCACTAAAATGAATTCAATAGTTTATTTCGCAACGAAATCACCTCAGAGAAATTGAAATATCAAGTTAGTGCGAAAACTATCGCAGTTTTTGTTATTTCAAACTTTGTTGCTTATTTTTGAATAAAGTATTTTTTAATAATGTTAATGTAATGTGCCATTTTCAAGTATGAATTTCTCTATTGAGTGAAAGTTCTCTTTACACTTGTATTGTGACTTATTTGAGGCTGACAAATCAAAGATGGAAAAAAATTAGATAAAATCAAGTGATTCTGTTCAAAATGGGATATAAAGCAGCGGAAACTGCTCGCAATATCTACGAAGTACTTGCCCAAGGGGCTGTCAATAAACGTACAGCTCAACATTGGTTCCAAATATTTTGCAACGGAGACGAGAGCTTTGTAGATATAAACAGCCATCTGCAATTGATGACATTCAATTGAGGGCCATTATTGATGAGGACCCACGCAAAATAACTCGAGACGTCGCAGAAGAACTAAACATTGACGATTCAACAGTTGTTCGACATTTGAGTAGAGCTGGAGAAGAAAAAGAGCTCGATATGTCACCCCAAATGACCCTGAATGAAAAGCAAAAAAAGCTCACGTGTCGAGCGGATGATGCTGCAGAAATTGAACAAACACGACTACGAAACTCTACTCCATCCAGCTCACTCACTCGACCCCTCGCCGTCTGACACCCACTTTTTCAAGCATTTCAACTGCAGCCTGCAAGGAAAGGTCTATAACAACCATGTGACAACTGTAAACGTCTTTTAAAAGAATTCATCTGTTTCAGAATCCAAGAACTCTATGTTCGCGGTATGAATGGACGTGTAGATTCTGGAGGTTCTTATTTCGATTGATAAGTTTCATTCTAAGGAGAGATGTATATACTGTTCTACCCTCAAAAGAAGAAGAAATCAACCGAAGAATCACACTAAGATGGCAAGCCTTTGGCAGAGCAAGCTCAACCTTCAAAAATAAGAAAATCCCATTAATCCTAAAGAGAAGGGTGTATAACCAATGCATCCTCCCAATAGTCACTTATGGAGCCGAAACATGGAACTTAACCAAGAGACAGACCCATAAATTGAGAACCATGCAACGTGCACATGAAAGAATAATGCTGGGCCTCACATGGAGAGACCACAAGACAGCACAGTACATCCGAGAAAAGACAAGAGTTAGGGACATCATTGAATCCATCAAAAATCTCAAATGGTGGTGGGCTGGCCATGTTGCAAGAGTGGCAGACAACCGATGGACATCACGACTCCCGACATGGATCCCCCAAGATCACATGCGCAACTGAGGCCGGCAGAATATTAGATGGAGAGACGAGCTAGACAAGTTCAGGAAGTATTGGCTCCGCAACGCCCATGATAGAGAAGTGTGGTGAATCCTGCGGAAGGTCTATGTCCAACGACGAACGTTAAAAGATTGATGATGATGATGATGATGATGATGATGATGATGAATATTAATCATGAAACACTGCAAGTATTTTCCCACCAACCTAACACATCGGTAAATTTGTTCATTTAGATTAACTAGTACATATACGATTCATCATGAACTTTTATATATAAATATTTGGCTACTTGGTGATCCCCCTTATATCAAAATTTGAGAATCTATTGACCATTAACCATATCAGGGGAAACTTGACTGGGAAATCTAGCCTGAAGCATGTTCATTTCCATGTCCTTAGACTGGAGAAACAAGTGTTAAGTAGGAATCTTTAATGTTATATCTAATCTTATCAGTTTCGACTTAAAGCTGTATTGCATAACTGCCTTGGGCCTGGAAGAGTCACAAGGGCCGCATTCTTTGCATCGGTTCAATTACCTACTATCCTAAATAAAGGGCTAATTGGAGTCTTAATGGTTATTCAACCTAGACAGGAATTTATACATAAACATATATGTATAAAGTAGCCGTACATGATGAATGCCCAGTAAGTCATTTCACATTATGTGTTGTAACTATGTAAGAGGAACTTTGTAAAATTGAATTGAAACATGCACCAGGATCATTATGCAGAGTGTTCAAACTTGAAAATAAAAATAAAAACTCGAGCATTGTAGCTGTGAAAATAACAAAAATCTCGCAGGCGAAAGTTCAATTTTCTCTACATTTGAAAAAAAAAGTTGTACGTCGGGCACTTATCATGAGCTGATTAACCGAGACACCGGTCGCCAGCCGATCCAAGTGCTCCAAGAATCCCTCTGACTGATCAGAATGCAGGGCTGATACCATGGCCCGCATGAATTGTCTATCAAGCGATAAGGAGGTGGATCCAGAAATTTGTTATTTATTGAGAGATATTTATGCTTTTTTTCCCGCAGATTTCTGTATTTGCCCCTGTCTGTTCATACGGTATCTCCAAAAGTTCTCCATGAATGTCTGTGAGATTTCACGAAAGGGTGAACAATAGGCTACGATAGAAGTGATCGCATATTTGGACGGATCCATGGACAACGACATGGTCATGTGATGATAACAAATGTCTATTCACAGTTTTGAATTTCAAAAAAATGGCTACCTTAAAGTTGATAGAAAAACCAGCAACAGTTTTTCGGTATGTTTTAATTTTGTCGCAAAGATTCTACCCTAAGGATGATTACTATGGCTGTCGCGATTTGAAAGGATCTGAAAAGTATCTTAAAAGAATGAGGGAAACTGGATGAGCAAACGAATGAATTGATGAATATGATTAAAAGTGGGAAATGGAGATAGGAAAAGAATGAATGAAATGAAGGGTGTGAGGAGAAATGAAAGTTGATTAGAACGAGTCTGGTGGTTAAACACTCGGTGGCAACCATCAAGTGACCAACGTCTTTACGTAGCATGACATGTTTGGGTGATAACTAATGATTTCTGAATATATAAAATGAACGCTTCCTTATTCAGGGTTGAGCACTCTTTAAGTAAGGCAGTGCGTTCATTTTAAGCTATGTGGCAATGCTCTTCCAAATCTGGATTTGAGCATTCTCGTGGATGGGAAATCGTGCGTAAGTAAATATATCGCTTAAATTCAGTCTTACAGACTGTTTAGTTCTGCTTGGGGCAGGGGGAAAATACCAACCTCTGGGTCTGAAGCGAATGTTCCGATCCTACCTCGTGGTACTGGATTGGATTAGGGATTGTCTAGAGCCAAATCTGTACAGTTGTAATATAACAAAACAGCTGTCTGTGGATGACTCAATTATCAATTTTATATGTATGTATGTATATTTATGTATGCAGGGGTGTGTGTTTTGTGGATGTGAGGTGATTCGACAAAATGTTGATAAAAGTGACAATTGGAAGGTGAAGAGAAAAAAACCGATTAAGAGAAAAGCAGGTGTTACGTCTTGAATTTATTTCTTATCACGTAGGCATTTTTTGATGCATTGCAACGAGTGCCAGGTTGAAGGAAGGATTGGGGATATTTCTTGTTTATGGGTTATTTTGTAGGTGTGGGAGGGGAAGTGTTTGTATCTGTGTAGGCGAGAGTCAGGTTTTGTCAGAAATGAGGAGGGTCTCAATCTCAAACATGTAAAAAGCACACAATTTTCTCTGCATCACCGCAAGTCCCTCTGAAAAAGATGGCTGGTACCCATCGAAATGCATCGAAATATGCCCACGTGATAATGAAAATTTCCGAGGTGTAACACCTACTTTTCTCTCAAGTTTTTCTTTTCACTTTCAGCAACACACATGCATATATATATATATATATATATATATATATATATGGAGAGAGAGAGAGAGATTGATAGATGTGTGTGTGTGTGTGTGTGTGTGTGTGTTTGTTTTGTGGATGTGAGGGGATCTGACAGAATGTTGTCGAAATATATGTGTGTGTGCGTGCATGTGTTTGTATGCACATGTATGCATACATTAGTAAACGGAAGTTTTGTCCAAAAATACTTTTTTTAAATTTTCATTCATCTTTAGCAGCACTTGAGTGTTTAGCTCTAAATCTAAGACTATGATGGCAGAGAAAGTTCCTTTGTTTTTAACTTCATGTTTTATACGTAGACTCCTAAAACGGCTACACCATATGGGATGCAAATTTGTGTTCGAAGGAAATTTGACTCTAGGATGAATATAGTATAGATGACACTGAACTTAAGCGAAAGTCAATTTAAAGTCGACATTACTTATACAGATGAAAAGCAGACGATTAGATTTACACAAATGAAAGGGAATCATTATCTTTGTTTGTGTATACACTCGCAGAAATATACGAAAAACTACCTACTTAGCAATATATCTATCTCTCTCTCTCTCTCTCTATATATATATATATATATATATATGTGTGTGTGTGTGTGTGTGCGTGTGTATGTGTGTGTGTGTGTGCATGCATGTGTTTTAAAATCTATTTGTATTTCTATACATCTCTGGGATGTTACACGTGGTCTTTTGAAAAGCACGTCGAGCTGGGGGTGATCAATTAGAAAAAATACTTCTCACCTTTTTTTACGACATGGTCTTTAGAAAAAATCTGAATTTTCAAAAACAAGCACCGACACAAACTCCAACCTATTTAAATGGGAATTTTCCACAATACAAAAATTAAAAAATTAAAAAGAAATGCACTGCCAGACCAACTTTCTAATAACTCGCTCTCCTGCGATATTATATTTTAGTTTTATTCATGTGTTTATAGGCCCAACAGGAGAGGCGTGTCAACCCGATTGAGAATGTGAGGGAGATATCGCCATTAATTAATTTTTAGAAATCTACATAAAATATAAGTTTTTTGGGGTTTTTTTTCCGTAGGCTCATTAAGATAAGAACCCGATGCATTTCGTTTGTGTCCAAACTTCCTCAGAGGCTGAGCGGGGAGAAAATTATATTACATTTTAAAAACCCAAAAGATTCGTTGAACGTCCCGTCTCGGAAGAGAGCACGGATGTCGACAGAAAAAGACGTCAATGAAAAGTCCAACCTCACAGTGGGGGGGGGGGGTTAGGAGACGATCTGTGGTTGTTATCAGTTTCTTCTATCTATTCAATGTTTATGTCTCGCTTTAAGTAGGTGTCATTTAAGGATTATATTGCTTGGTCTGTTTGTTGTTATGTGTTTGTGACTATGTGTGCGTGTGTCTGTGGTTATGTTATGTTATACGGTGTATTGGTGTGTTTGTGTGAGGGTTTAAAGGGGATATTGATGAGGTGGGAAAGTTTGTTAAAGGGGCATTGACTTACTGTGTATGAAAAAATTGGAAGCTTCTCATCCAATTTCATATGAATTGTTGCATTTATAATGACTGCAATTCAATGTTGTTTTAAAACTAATCTATTCAAGAACTTAGTTTAGAAAGTTGGCATCAGTACTTGTAGGTGGAGTGACCCTGGCCATTATGGTGTGGTGTTGCTCTATGAAGTGAGGGGTTGATTTGATGGTGATATATATATATATATATATATATATATATATATATATATATATATATATATATATATATATACACACACACATTTCACTACACACTCAGATAAGATATATAGCAAGCAGAACACTTTTGTACATATTCATGCCTGTATCTCACTTTCAGTATGCAAGCTTTGTTATTTATCGTTTTCATTTTTTGTTGCTGTTTGCATGACTGTCATATTCATTTTTAGAGCTGTTCACTGTTTTAGTGTTTATTATTCCTGGGTCTTGAAAGAAGAATCCCGTTCTTGAATTTTCTCTACAATATTCTTATATATATGTTCATTTTTTATTTCACTGCACACACACACACACACATACATTTACATATATGTATGTGTACTGTGAATGATGAAGCTATAATACATCTTGAAAAGTAACAATTAGAGAATTATTGAGGAATAGATAAACTTTCAACTTTCAAATGGAAGATAAGGTTTGTTCAGCAAGGAATTCTCTAATTCAATTTAAAAGCTAATAAAAAATATTTTGCATAAATAACAATGATTTTTTCTCCTCATTTCCATACAACTGCATTTCAGTTTGAAATTCTCACTAAATATCTCAAATCCAATATAAATGCCACAGAATGAGAATAGGGTTGAAAGCTGATGCTTGGGATCATTTGAACAAAAATCTTCTCCATGCATAAATGCTACGATTGTATGAAATAATATCATAAGATGTTTGTTGATGGGTAATTTGTATTCCTGTAAATATTTAAACTTTGGGATAAATATCGTGATTTGTCTAACACAAAAAAAAGGATATCAACAATAAAATTACTGCTCCTGGATGAGGGAATATGGTTGATATTCAAGTTCATATAATTTGGAAGAAAAACTCTGGTTGATAATTTTGTCACAAATGAAAAAAAAAAAAGAATTCAGCAACCAAGATGTAGTTTAATCAATGAATTCTAGGATCTGGAAAGAAAGTTCTTTTTAAAAAGTTGTTCATGGCGCCAGACATGATTTCATTATTTAAATGCCTGCTCATTGATATTTTGGACCAGAAATTCCTATGAATCATTCTGTTCATATATGAAGCATCATAATCATCATCAGTCTTTTATCATCAGGCATTGGACATAGACCTTCCTCAAGATTCACCACATGTCTCTATCATGTGCGTTGCAGAGCCAATACTTTTTGAACTTGTCTAGTTTATCACTCCATCTTGTATTCTGGCAACTTTGGTTTTACATTTGATCTCTGGGGATCCATGTTGTGAGTCATGATGTCCAATAGTTGCGATTCTTGCAACATAACCAGCCCATGGCCATTTGACTTTTCTAAATGATTGTGTGATGTCTTGGGATCCTGTCTTTTATTCCTCAATATATTGTGCTGTCCTGTAATCTCTCCATATGATGTTTAGCAAGATTCTTTTATGTGTACATTGCATGGTTCTTAGTTTGAGGGTCAGTTTCTCATTTAGGTTCCTTGTTCCAGCTCCATAGGTGACTATCGAAAGGATGCATTGTTTGTATACTGTTATTTTTGGGACTGATCGGATCTTTTTGTTTTTGAAGGTTGAGCTTGCTCTGCCAAAAGCTTGCCAACCTAGAGTGATTCTTCACTTGATTTCTTCTTTTAAGGATTTCATGGAGATTTGTTGTCCTTAGTGTTAAAATTCTAAAATTCATCCATTGAACCACCGTAACCATCAAAGATGCGGAAGGGTTCTATCCTTTTTTATAAGTGCATGTGCTTGTCTATATGTTTGTGCATTCCAGCACTCCAAGCCATACCATTTAGTCTACAGACTTGAAATTTGACATCAGTACTCCACTACCACCTTTTCAGAAAATGTTCTTTTGATTTTTTGCAAAAAGTCTTTTTTGATCTTTTTGAGCCTTATTCTGATTGTATTATTAACATCTAAATTCTCCAGAATCTAGAGGTCTCTACATTAAATTTTCACTCTGTTTTGTATTTTTTTTTTTTCTGTAGAAAATACCAGTGATGTCATAAATTGAATCATTTCTCACCATATCTATTCTTTGATGGAATTTTTCTTCATGACTTCAAATTTTGACACTACAGTTGTTCTATTATTGACTGTGATGACACGTCTATGTCTATCCATCAAAGTTTACTTGTACTTATCAATGGGCTTTTCTGTTGACTGGAAAGTTGTAAACTTGCCAAAAGTTGTGGTGTGCAGTCTTCAAATCTAACTTACTTCTGACATGAAACTTTTTTGAGTGATTAGCACTCCACATCCTTCATATCAGCCAGGAGACGATGCATTCATGTACTTGCAAATTAGTGATACCTTCATGGTAAGCTGAGCTTAGTAAATATCTCTTGATGCACTGTTATATCATTAATAATTTTTGACAAGTATCTCTTTCATTGTTTCATGGAATGAAAAATAAAATCAATACTTGGGTGTGTAGCTGGAGATTTGAGGTCTTAAGGATTTGGCTCCTGCATCTACTGAGATTTGTTATTGAATTGTGTTAGTAGAAATACTATTGGTGAAGCTTTTGCCCCCATCCTCAAATTAGAGGTCTCAGGGGTGATTTAAAATCACTTCCTCCCTCAACTATGCCCTTGTCAATAATGTCATATTTTGACACACTTTTGTAACTCATAATAGGAAACAGGTATGGAGTGAGTAAAATCTCTGTCTACTAACTATAATAAATATCTCATGTTGGAAAGTTTTTCGTCTTGAGATTAGAAAATGAACTTTTGGGTCTTTCTCTCTCTCTCTCTTTCTCTGTATATATATATATATTTATATACATATATATACAGAGAGAGAGAAAGAATTGTTTATTGAGTTGATTTTGAGACAGAATCTTTTAGATTACTATGAGCTGCTGATAACAATAAGCAAAGGGTATAAATACTGGAACAATTTACATTCATCATCACAAAGTCATTGCTATGCAATCAAAATCATTGTTAACAAGTTTGCATTATAAAGAACTGATATGAAATCAATATGGATTTTTAATTCACTTTAAATCAGATGTCTGTGACTGACTTATTTTGAGTACAGTTTTTTCAGTACCAACATTTTACAGTCAGTTATGATTGTTCCTGTTCATATTAGATTGGTGAGGACTATTAACATCCCATTGAAATGAATATTGGTATCACCTAAAATTTGAAACTACCATGCTAACATTCAATACTATGTTGAATATCCATACCTTGCATAAAGGAATCACTGAAGCCCATGCTTGCAGCAGAACTGATTATCTTGAATAATCTAAAAAAGATTAGCAGCACAATATAAGCACATTGTTGGTCCCAAACGACCTTAGAGAACCCGAAAAATTACTGTCTTGACAATCGTTTCTAAAAGATGCATCGTGGTGTACTCAGCCAAATTCTCAAGGTTATGGCCCCAAAAATGAGACCAAGATTACCTGAAGGTTCACAGATGAGCAAAGAGAGAAAAATCTGTAGTCCATTTGACTGGTTGGTTTGGTGGGCCATTTTTGCCCAATGTTGAATTGATTACTCAGTTGTGAAAGGAATGTAACATTAATTGTAATAGCTACTATATATTCATGTAGGCAAATTGTGTCATCAAGGTATATAGAATTACATTATTGACTTGTTATTTTGAAAAAGTGTTGCTTAGAAAAATTCTATTATCTTCGACAAGCATTGTGGTTGGAGACGTGGTTTTGGTGAGAATTCTGTGTTAAACAATCCTATTCTGGGTGCAAAGCAAAAAATATGTGTATTTTATTGCTTTGTTTTGAAGGACTAAAATGTGGTTTTGGGTTCACTCCAATCTTTGAAAAAATTGTTGATTGTTTTTTATTTCCTCGGACTTCTGTTTTTCATTTTTCACAGGGCAACTGACAAAAGAATTAGCTGACATTTTAGACAACAGAGACTTGGATGGAAATAGAATGTTAATGTCACTGTGAATCAGCTTCAGAAATCTTCCACCCACCCACCAAAGGGAAAATATAACAAATAAACCAAAGCAATAAAAGCAATAAAAGATTATCAAGTTAACCAAAAGTATACTGGTCTTCCTCAATTAAATGTATATTTTACTCTCATTTTTTTCTCTGGGTATTCAACGGAAAAAAATGTTTTATCTAAATATGGCCTGGAATGTAAATGGGTTAGCAATTTTGCAACACAACTTCCAACGGAACAATGTGTAAATAGCCATTAGTTTAATATAGATATTTAAGCTTGTCATGATTTCGTATCATGCCATGAGAATTTTTTTTCAAGTCTGCCTGCTTATCTGTCCTCTCTCAGTGTGGTCCTTTGAACGCAGACTGGTTTGATGATATAAATATCTCTGCTTCACTGTCATTGACCTTTTGAAAATATACCATTCAATTCAATTACAGTAACAAAGATAATAATAATATTGATAATAATGAAAACAATAAAACAAAGTATTATATTTGCTGTACCTGGACTAGACTTTTGATCGTATAACATAAATTTCTTTCTCCGTTCATTGAGTTTTATGGTTGGTTTGCTGATTTAGTTATTTAATTGTTCCATTTATGAATCTACATATGAGTGGCTGCACATGATAAGTTCCCAAAGAACCATTTTTGAAAAGTTGATATTTTCACTTTTTGGGGGGTTGGGGTAGATTGCTCATTTTTCTCATTCTAAAGCTTTAACACCCCGATTTATGATTCATAGAGTATTCAAACTTCAAAATAAAATAAAAACTGAGCATCATATTGCTTAAATTAAAGAAAGAATCAACTTTTTTACAAACTATTTGTTGGGCACTTATACTCAGCCATTCATGTGTCGTTATATCAAGTCTTAAAGATCATTAAAAAGAAAATTATACGTGATATAAAACTAGTGTAGAGATTGACGACTTATATTGAGAAGAAACCATTGTAAAATGCAACAAACATCCAACAAATAGAAATATATCTTCAATAGGATCTGTAAAATGAAGATGAGTCTTTGAGCAAAAGTGGGAATTGTTTGAAGAACAATTCCAGTAAAAAATATTCAGATACAAAGATTTTTGAAGATAATACTGAAGGGCAAAGAAAACAAATAATATCCAAACCTCAAATTAATGTACAACTATAACTCCCACACACATGCCAGAAATCATCATCAGTCTTTCAACGTCAGTTGTTGGACATAGACCTTCCCCAGGATTCGCCACACTTCTCTATTGTGGGCATCGTAGAGCTAGTACTTTCTGAATTTGACTAGCTCATCGTTCCATCAAATAATCTGCCGGCCTTGGTTGTGCATGTTATCTCTGGGAATCCATGTCGTGAGTCGCAATGTCGATTGGTTATCTGCCATGCTTGCAACATGGCCAGCCCACTGCCATTTGAGATTTTCAATGGATTCTATGATGTCCCTGACTCCTGTCTTCTTCCAGATGTACTGTACTGTCTTGTGGTCCCTCCATGTGAGGCCCAGCATAATTTTTTCATGTGCACGTTGCATGGTTCTCAATTTGTGGGTTTGTCTTTGGTAAATTTCCATGCTCCAGCTCAATAAGAGACTATTGGGAGGATGCATTGGTTGCACACCTTTCTTTAGATTAATGGGATAATTATTTTTAGAAATATATTTTTTATCTAGAATTATCTAATGAAAAGGATACCAGTACAAGAATTGGGTATTGTTGGTCCATAATGACCAAAGGGACCCAAAAAGGACTTTTTTTAAATAAACAAGAATATCATTTCTAGATGATGCGTGGTGGTGTATTCATGCAGATTTTCAAGGTTGCAGTCTCAAAATTGTGACCAGGAGCAATCACAGAGACACATACATACATGAGCAAAGAGAGAAGAATCTGTAGCCCACTTGACTAGTTGGTTGAGCAGGCCGTTTGTGGGGCTATAATGATTCAATTTATGGACTCTTTGATATTCTAAGCTGTCTTATTTGGTTTATTACAAGCTACTTTTTAGAAACTCATTGCAAGAACAACAAAAGCAAACCTCACCAAATTTAGGCGGTTGAACTCTTCATTGTTTGGCCATCCCATCATGTTAAACCCGAACGATACATAAAATAAATGTTTCCCAACCTGGATTTGAAAACACAACCAAGCGATTGGTAGGCGGCTGTCTTACCAACTGAGCTAAACTGACAAGTTTTACATACCTATGATTTTATTCATAATATGTGAATTACAAAAGTTTTTGTAATCATCTCCTGTTGGAATAGAGGCTTGTATCATAATAGTTTCATTAATTTAGAATCACTTCTTGACTTTTTAAGTAAGGAGGATAATTGATTTATTGAATAAGAAGGTAGGTAAAATATTTTTTAAATGAACATATCTAAAAAGCTGATTCAAGTTCCATGATATAAAAACCTTTGAATTATTATTCACTATATACATATGACTTCAATTAAATTATACAGTGCAAGCATGGTCCCCCGACTGTGAAAAAACATAAATGAATTGGAAAATATCCAGAGAAGGAGAATGAAAGTTGTTCAAGAACTAAAAACCTCCCAAATGAAGAAAGCCTAAAGAAATTGAAACAAACAACATTAGAAGAAAGGAGAACAAGAGGAGACATCGTACAAACAGCAAAAATAATAAAAGACAATAACAATATCCGAGCTAAAATTCTTTATAATGAATGAAAGAATACATATATTTTTATATATATATATATATATATATATATATATATATATATATAAAGGATATTGTAGAAAAAATCCAAGAACCTTTTCATAAAGAGTTGTTAACTATTGGAACAAATTAATGGATTGAGATCCAGAAATGATAGCAGCTAAAATAGTGAACAACTTTAGAATAAATATGACAAAAAACAGGAAAAAAACAATAACAAATTTTAAAATTTGGAAAAAAGAAGGATAACAAAATGCTCAAACAAAAAGCATACAAATATACAATACATACAAACACAAGTATAAGCAAAAGATTTACATACTATCTTATATATCTTAAAGACTGGAAAGAAACATACGCCTTTCTTTCCTTTAAGTGAATAAATTTGTCTTAAATAGTGGAAATCTAAAAGTTAGAATTTTTCATTATATTTGAGATCAGTTTAGCATAAACTCACATTTCAAATTGAACCCTCACTAAAAAAAAACTATTTGGGGCAGGAATTAAAATAAAAAGAAAATATTTTTTCTCGATATAATAAGGTGTAAATGATTAAATTTTCTGTTCTCTAGCTCCATTGGGGCTGTCTCTATGAATACATTGCAAGGCAGCCAGAACAATTGGAAAACTAAAGAAACCTATGCTGACGGTTTTTCAAACTGATGAAGCAAAAACATGACAAAAAATCCCAAAATGATTTTAAGGGTAAGGAATAAAATCAGAAAAACTCAAATCGAATCACTGTAGCCCCACAAATGACACCTGATCAACCAGCCAAAATGGGTTGTAGAATCTTCTTTTTTGTTTTTCTACGTGTGTGTATCAGTCTCTGGGCACTCTTGGTCACCTTTTGGAGATTGCAACCTTGTTAATTTGCATGAGTTGACCACTAGGCACCGTATAAAACTTTTTTTCTAAAAAGAGTTTTTTGGAGAATTTATGGTCATTTTGGACCAACAATGCCCAAGTCTTGTGCTGGTATTTTTTTTTTTTTTTTTTTCTTAGATAATTCTTGATAAAATATCTATTTTAAAGGAGATTTCAGATAAGTCTTTCAGATTATTAGTTCTGGTACATGTGCAGGCTACGATGATTCATGCATAGTACGGTTCGCATATAAATAAAATAACTTATATATACTCACCATGATTATTTCTGGTAATGCAACCCATCGGATAAAACCTTTGTCAAATTTTGTTATTTCTGGAACCAATGACTTAGCGGTGGACGTTTTAGTTTGAAAATCTCTTTGTGGATCATCTTTGCCAACAGATGGGTACCACTCATCAGGGAGTGGGGGATATTCTGGTTGTTGGTATTTCTTATATTGTGTCTCTGTACCCGTTATAATGATATCCTTTTTTGACGGAGCATATATGAAAGGAACACCTGGAGAATAAGGAAAAAACATTACAAAATAAGTTCTCTTTCAAAGTGTATACGATGAACAGGATTCCTTTATTTAGGAAAGGTGTAAGACAAAAAATAAAAGGAGATTAATATATGACTAGAATAAGTCAAATGTGGGAGATAACTTACTTGATGGCATCTCAACTATGAGCATAAAGTTTTGAAATTGGTGAGATGAACCAGACAAGCTCAGGAAGTATTAGCACTGTGACACCTATGATAGAGTGGTCTGGGAAGGTCTATGACAAAAGACGATTGATAAAAGTCCGATGATGATGATCTGCATCCTATAAAGATTATATTGCAGCTACTTGGACAAAAATAGTATAAATTGAAGAACACTATGGTTTGGGGTTTTGTAACTCTTCAAATTAATCAAACAACTACATTTTCCAAGAAACAGACTAATAAAACAATATATACACAGCCCACATGGTGGTATACCAGAAATTTTGTTTAGATCAGCAAATTAAATTCATGATCGTTTAAATACTCTCTAAATAACATTTCCAATAAACGTAATGTTGCATAATACATTTTGTTTTGACTGATCGTTGACTAAATGTATTCAAAGTCAATAGCAAACGAGTATGTTTAAATATGTAAAATGTTCTTATTCCCTTTACTTATTAATACAAAAATCATTTCAAAATGTTTTCACAATAAAAAAAATATTTGGCAGGTCATGTTAATCACAAATTAGAAAACATCACATAAGTTTTGGCAGCATGCCGTGTTGAGGGTGATCCATCAAAAAATTGGAAAAAGAGATGATCAGTAAATAAGTTACTTCTCTTGCATCTAATCTGGCTGTGATCAGTAAAAAAACTATCAAAAGACAAGTTTAAATACTGTTGGGCACAAAATAAGGGACCAATTTTGCAAAAATTTATATTGCAAATTCAACCGTTCACTAAAAACCTACGAGTTTGGGGATCTAGAAAGAAAAAAAAAATTTGGACATAATAAGGAGCAAATGTTTAAATTTCCAGCCCTTTAGCTCTGTTGGTGCTGCCTGTACCATGCGAAACATACTTAGCCAGCCAGACCAACTTAAAAACCAAAAAAACCTATGTTGACTGTTTCTAATATTTATAGAATTGATTGATTGGCAACTCATCATATAAAGAATTATGTTGTATAAGAAACAGCAATTAGGAAAAAAAATTGTACTCTAGATATTTGCAAAGTTGTTAGAAAACTCAGATGACGATGGGCTGGACAGTTTGCAAGTATGGCAGATAACCACTGGACATCATGACTCACAATGAGGCTGTGGCTGACAGAAAGTAAGATGGTGTGACGACCTAGATAAATTCAGAAACTACTTGCTCCGAAATGCCCATGATGGAGTGGTCTGGCAAATCTTGGGAAATGTCTATGTCCAGTAACAGACGCTAACAGACTGATGATGACGGTCTGTAATTAAAAATGATGTTTATATTAAATGGGTCTTTTCATCTTTAATGACCTTCGTAGCCTTCAATGCATTCTTTAGTGTTAGAAACCGACAATCAAACCGGTCACCAAAACTGTCAACATAGGTTTCTCCAGTTTTCAAGTGATTCTGGATGAATGGCAAATCTATCTACCAACTTTGAGTACAGGTTACAGCAAAGGAGGTAAAGGGCTGAAAATTTAAACATTCATTCTTTATTATGATTATAAAAAACGTTTTTTTGCATGCTTGTTTTTGAAATTTTCACCAAAAATGATCACTGAAAAATTGAAACAACAGACTGTAAAAATTATTGAATGGATGAACAGAGTTGGAATAGAAGATAAACTCTTTGAATGTGTGATTAATGATGTTGGTGATTTAGTGTATATTCCCATTTCAGTATAGAGTTATCTCCCTTACAAGCAAGATTTTGTTTTATTTACTACTGGTAAGGGAACCCTCATATTGTTTTTTAGCCGCTTTTTCCATTATTAAAAAAGTGAAAAAGGATATGACGACGGTTGATATTTCTGTCATTAAAGGAGAAAAAAAACCGAATATGACAAGTGCCGATTATATTGAAAAAGAGGAAATAGCATTTATTATATACTACAAAATAGAATGTATACTACGAAGTTGGAGACAGTGCTGAGAATTTGTCTCACAAAGCTATCTTTGAAAAAGCTGGTGAGGAATATAATCACATAATGTCTGTCGAATGAAAAACTTTGAATGTTTGAAAATGTCATTCCCTTGCTCTCCAGATTGACTCAAAGGGTGCATTCAAAACAGACAATAGGCAAGATGACAATTCAAAAAACCAAAATATCCACCAAAAGAAGTGACATTATTGTAAAAGAGAATGATTCTGAAGAGCTGGTACAAGTACCAATACAGTATGGCTGGAAACAAAACTGTAAAAGGTACCATAGTACTGGAAAAAGAATTCAGAAGCCAGTTTGAAGATAAAACTGAAAACTAAAACAACATAAAACTTGTTAGAAAATGGAATTATTCAAGACATCAGGTGAAATCTTGTTTGAAACGGACGGAATGTCCAAATTTCCTAAAAAAGAAGGATATCGACCTAAAAATAAACAAGGACACAGGAGAAGTATGATGAATTTTTCAAAACCTGCAGGATCTGATGATCCTAAACATCACTGCCATTGATATGTCGACTTGGATGAACTTGAACATCATCTAAAATGTAACTGAGAAGTCATTGAACAAATTAACTTACAGTTGAATATAGCTCAGGATGCTGTCAACAGACTGTCACAAACACATTGTCTGTTCAACGCGTGGATCAAGGAGAAATTTTTTTTTATTGTGGGTAGTATGATAGACAATCAGTTTGAAGTTCGACT